>JAUTXW010003178.1:180000-536689 GCA_030620095.1 Kuschelorhynchus macadamiae
CCTGCTTGTGTCATTAAGTCTCCGATATTTTTCTCCAGATCATCTATGCGGGATCCCATTTCATCAATTCGAGTCAAAATCTGATCAGACATATTTTGAAATTTGTCTTGTATGGTTTGCAAAAGACTTTGGACCTATAAAAACAAAGTTTTATTAGTTCAAATTTCTGTTATAAAATTTCAAAATACAAATAAAATGGTTAAGATAATAGAGTCTATCAAAAAGTATTTTTATAGACGTAAATGTAAATTTAATTACAGGAATAAAATAATCTAGAGCTCTATTTAAAAAAAAACACTCGAGTTTTCGATCGTGATAAGCTGAAATTAATTTCAGACGTTCAGTGGCGGGATTTTCATTGTGATCAACACTGAGCGGTAGTATTTTTGTCTGGTTTATTATAAGTTATTTTATACAGAAACTTTAACTTATTTTACAATGCAATTCTTATATCCTACATCTTAAAATATTCCACTTTAAGCTAAATATATATTTATATAACCTGTTGGGCTTACAAACTAACCTATAAATGAACTTATGCTAACTAAAGCTAACATTAGGTTCTTAAGATATCGGCGGGACACTGTACAAATCTCAGGTATTTATTCCCGATCAGCGCTTATGTATCACGTAATATCCCCTGTTTAATCATCAGTTTCCGTGACCGTATTGCGGTGGAGGACCCTTAAGGACCGACCCCCCCCCCCTAGACCCGAAATGTATAAATAAAATTATATCTTTTTGGAAACAAGTCTAGACTCTTCACTAATATTACTTCCTTAAATTGTTCGTTAAAGGAATATATTCCTCACATTTTATCTGATGCCCCGTCGTCAATCCAAGTTTAGTTTAGTTTTAAACCATGTCTCGCTCCCGCGTCTTATGGAAATTTGATTTTTTTTACGTTTTACGTGAGTTTTATTAGTCTCAATAATAATCATTAAAAGACAGGCGACAACGTTATTTGATTTTAACTTAAAAAAATCAAGATATGAAGCACCAGAAAAGGCAAACAGATCCAAAGAAATTGAAGAACCCTGTTGACTGTACTACGACAACAGAAAAAAATTTATAGACATTCAGAAGGTTTGAAGTAATATAATTTAAATGTAAAGATGTAGGTTTATAATATGTATACAAGTCGAAAAAGTAGGGAAACCAACAATTACAATTTGCTGACATCCCTATGGTAACCTCAGGATAAGTATTACTTATCCTATGCAGTTATCACCAAAGGTATTTCTACATGAGTTTGTAGATGTTAGAAAATAATTTTACAGGCGTTATTCGTATATTTCTAAACTTTATTTAAAGAGATTTCAGACATTTTAAATTATGATAATTAATTTGTTTTTCTGAGTTGCCAGAATTTGCTGTTGAATACTAAACAGCGAAAAGTTGTCAAAAAATACCAATTTAAATTTTTAAATGATTAAATATTTCTTGTTTTCTGATTATAGACATATCTGGGTTGGTATATCTTGCAAAATGCACTAGAAAATAAACAAAACATAGTGCCATATGTAACATGTGTTACAGAGGATTTACAAATGCATGAAAAAAAAATTATGTTATTACTTTTGCTAACATAACTTTGAATATCACCATACTTGAGAATATACCAGGCTTAATAACTTTATCTGTAAAGAAAATCGAGAAAATTGACAAAAACCGTGTCATAAGAGGCAATGTATTTTTATTAATCCTATCGATTTTTAGAAGAAAAAGCTCTCTCTATAACGCATTGCATCTAATGATAGGGTTGTTGTCAATTTTTTCCGTTGTCTTTAAAGACGAAGGTATCAAAACTGGTATATTTATGTGTGTGTAGGTGGGTGAGTTTTATGCCACTGGAAATATTTCCAACAGGCCAGTCTAATTTTATCTACTTTTTGTTTTTATTGTATAGATATATTTTTCAAATATATAATTATTTTATGAGGTTTTGTTTATTGCAATCCATTTATTTTAGATTAAGAACATGACTGAGAGTATGTTGTTACCTTATGTCTGGCTCTTTCAAAATAAATTAAGATCCTGATTCAACCAATTTCATAGATACCTTATTCTAGAGTAATATACTATAACAATTAGAGGAGTGATCAATAATTTCCAATTTATTTTATCTTATCTTTGTTTTTAATTTTTTTAAATTTCAATACTTTTCATGTTCTTTTTGTTCATTTTTAACACTTGTCATGTTTTGATTTTTATTAATTTATTTACTTTTTTATATCAGATTTAGATATATTTTATTTTATTCTTTAATGTTATTTTATTGTTTAATGTTTTTTTTTATTAAACCAAACCTTAAAATTATATACATAACAACACAAAAGTGGTTAAAGGAGCTGATAAAATCAGCTTAACAAGAGTCGTAATCTACAGTAATGATTATACAATATCGGAAAGTTTTTTCTTGGGTCAGTAGATTTGCGAGATTAAAGGAAATGGAATTATTTGCATTATTCATTATCATAAGGAAATTATTTATATTGTTTGAGTTTTGAACTCATAGAAAAAGAATAAGTTGTGGATCAGCTACTTCATTACAGATATTACAATTTGGGCTGTCGGACAGTCCTATTTTAAATTTATAGCTAGGGCAAATTATATGATTAGTCCGTAACCTATATATGATTTGTGTCATTTTTTGTGACTAATACTGAGAAATCAAGGCTTTATGTGGATATTTTTATTCCTCTAAAGTAAAAACCATTTGAAGCTGTGTCATATTGATGATGCCAATTTTTCAGCATTTTCTCCTTAATTATTCTATAAAAGTCTGTTTTTCGTGTTTTATAGTTTGATAAGATTGTGCCATCTTTAGTAGCTTCTTTTGCTAATGTATCTACAGTTTCATTGCCTTTAAGCTAATCCAAACCAATTTAGCCGTTTTTTGTTGATTAAGAATGTTATAATTTAATCTGAAAATTTCGGCGATAAGGTGGTCTATTTCTTTTAATAGATCACTTGCATCGAGCTTCTCTATAGTACTAAGGCAATCAGTAAATATTATATATTTTTGGCCGTTATGTTCCAGGCATATTTAAAATACTTCAATTATCGCGGTTAATTCCGCCGAGTAATTTGAGGAGTTGGAAGGAAGTTTACGCTAAATGTTTATATTTCTATCGGGGTCCCTACTGCGCACCCTATTTTGTCATTTATTTTGGATTCATTTGTAAATATAGTTTCGTATTGTGGCCATTTTCTCCTAATTTCCAGTATAGACAGGTTATTCCGTTGCAGCTCGGGAATATGTCTGAAATTGTCCATAGTTTCAATAATAATTCTGTTGGAAAAATACTAAAATGGAATCAAAAAGTTCGGAAGTTTATTGCTTGTATTCCCCAGAAAACTATAACCTGCCATATTAATGTGGTTAGATGGAGGTCTGCTGACAATAGATCTTGCTGAGGAGTATAAAGATATATCGTCCACAAATTGAAATAAACTAACATGTGCAGGGATTACTGATTCAAGATCCGCTACGTACATTATATAGAGAAGTGGGCTCAAAATGCTTCCCTGAGGTAGACCGTGATATACTGTTCTTGGTCCAAAAGTAATATCCTGAACCTTTACATATGTTTTCTTTTATTATATAAATCAATTAAATTAAATATTATATTTCTTGGAATGCCAAATTTCTCCATTTTCATGGAAAGAATATTAAGGTTGACATGAACCTTTAATATCCAAAAATGCTGCTGATACGAACTTTTTGTTGGTGAATGATGAATGCACATCAGGGACAAAGTTTGCAACACTTTCATGTGTGGAAGATCCTTTACAGAATCCGAATTGAGTCTTGGGTAATTTATTATTTTACTCTAGCTAATGTTCTAGTCTATTTTTTATTAATCTTTTATACTATTTTAAAACTCATGATGCTAATGATATAGGCCTATAGGAGTCTGCGGTATTTGCAGGCTTTCTTGGTTTCAAAATAGGAATTATGCAATAGTTATGCCAGTCAGGTGGAATAACTGTTTTATTTTGCCGCCAAATGTTGTTTAGAATATTAAGTAAAACTGACTTGGCATTTTTGGACATGTTTGATAACATTGGATAATGAACATTATTGCTATTATTTTTAAAGGCTCTTTCTAGTTCTATAGTAGAGAATGGCTTCGATAAGTGGGTATTTTGCTTACAGCATTGAGTTTGACATCTGACTCTCAGAGCTTCTGCTGCCCAGCACAGAGCTATTTTATCATGAAATTCATAAATTCATAATATTGTACACTGTGTCCCAGATTGCTTGTAATCACAGGGTTTCTCGGTAACCAGCAGAGATAGAACTTTGCGGTTTTCGCGACTCTGTGTCAATTTTTCGAGAAACTTTGAATGCCGCAAACAGAATTGTGCCAGATTGTTTCGTTCCCGAGATACAGAGTGAAATAGAAATTTTGCGCTTTTGGGGGTGGTATCATATTTCGGACACCCTGTCAGATAAAGAAAAGGTAAAAACTGCTATTGATAGATATTTTTACCTAGAGTCCAGTGCTGTAGTCGAATTTTTTTTAGACAAACCGTTTTTGAGATATAGCCCAAACTTAGTATTTTTTAAATGGGACACCCTGTATTTTTTGGTTCCAAAAAATTTGCCTTTTGTTTCTCTTTAAAATGATGTATCACACTATGCATTTTTGACGTAAACTAAGCCTTATAAACGCAATATTAAAAGAAAAACGTAAGTTGGCCATGGAAATATGGCATGGAAACAAAAATCAAAACTATTTGTTTCTTAAATATATCAAATATTGCCGTGTTTATCCTCTTATCATACGAGTTACCAACAATTCTAACAGGTAAATTAATAGATATTAAGAAGAAATGAATAATTTTGAAAATAGTCATAAGTATGATATGATGGTTTGTTTTATTGAATATCATGAAAACAGTGATCAAGCATCTGATTTATATTTTAACAGGTAAGCACCAAGCGCTTAAATTATTATGAACCTCCTTTCAAAATTTTTTTTCAATTCCACTTTGAGTTATGGACTATTTCCAAAAGCTTTTTTTATATCGTAGATATCCAGAAAGGCCTCAGCCACACAAGGCAATTTTTCGCCGAATTAAATTAAATTTAATTAATGATGGATCATTTTCAAAGTTGAGGGCTAAAACATATAATAAACGAAATCACGAGAACAATGAGATTGTTGTATTAGCAAGTATTCAGGCCAATCACGCGAATTCATGTAGGCATATTCAGGAAACAGTGGGGGTGTCAAAATCACAAACGCAAAGGATATTAAGAAAACACAAATATAAGCCTTATAAAGTAAATGTAGTACAACAATTGCATCCTGGAGATGCAGAAAGGCGTCTAAATTTTTGGAACTGGTATCTTCAAAAAACCCAAAATGACCCTGACTTCGGTAGCAAGGTTATATGGTCCGACGAAGCTTATATAAGTTGTAGTGGTATTTTTAACAGGCATAATAATAGGCACTGGTATACGGAAAACCAATTTTTAACAAGAGAACGTCAGCAGCAAGGAAGGTTTGGGTTTAGCGTCGCTTGCTTTATATTGGGAACAAAGATTACATTCCATATTTACAATAATAATTTAACAGCAGATAGATATCTAGCAATTTTAAATCAAATACTACCGGATTTATTGGATAACTTGCCGCTAGCAAATCTGCACAATATTTACTTTCAACAGGACGGTGCTCCTGCCCACAATGCGCAAATTATAAGGCCATTTCTATTTGAAAATTTTCACGATCGCTGGATTGGTGCAAATGGACCAGTAAGGTGGCCTGCTAGGTCGCCAGACCTCTCAATATTAGATTTTTTCGTTTGGTCTTACTTAAAAAACAAAATTTACCTGAATCCAGTCAATACGATGGAGCAGCTGCAAAATGCAACCATTCAGGCATTTAGATCATTGGAAGATAGACCTATAATAATGATGAATGCTCTTAGAAGAATTCGCACTGTGTGCCAATTATGTGTTCGTGAGGGGGGCGGCCATTTTGAACAGTTTTTCTAGTTATGTAGAATTTGTTTAGTATTGTGATTAAGTTTATCAAGATTATTAAGTTTATTTATTTCATAGTAAAGAAATGGTTATTAATTTTTTATGTTGTTTAATTTTGCTTCTGGACACTTTTAATATCTACCCATATTTCCATGGCCAACTTACGTTTTTCTTTTAATATAGCGTTTATAAGGTTTAGTTTACGTGAAAAGTGCATAGTGTGATACATCATTTTAAAGAGAAAAAAAGGGCGAATTTTTTGGAATAAAAAAATACAGGGTGTCCCACTTAAAAAATACTAAGTTTGGGCTATATCTCAAAAACTAAAAATTTGTGCGACTACAACACTGGATTCTACGTAAAAATATCTATTCATAGCAGTTTTTACCTTTTCTCTATCTGATAGAGTGTCCGAAATACGATACCACCCCCAAAAGCGCAAAATCTCTATTTCACCCTGTATCTCGGGAACGAAACGATGTGGCACAATTCTGTTTGCGGCATTCAAAGTTTCTCGAAAAAGTGACACAGGGTCGCGAAAACCGCAAAGTTATATCTCTGCTGGTTTCCGAGAAACCCTGTGATTACAAGCAATCTGGGACACAGTGTACTTGTATAAAGTCACTGTATGCCGTATAAGACACAAGACCGTCTGTTGTCAACAAGGTTAACTTTTTTAGAATATGGAAGCAAACTTAAAGCTTAGTTAATTGATAACATTGGATAATAAATATTATTGCTATTATTTTTAAAGGCTCTTTCTAGTTCTATAGTAGAGAATTGCTTCGATAAGTGGGTATTTTGCTTACAGCATTGAGTTTGACATCTGTCTCTCAGAGCTTCTGCCCAGCACAGAGCTATTTTATCATGAAATTTATAAATTCATAATATTGTACTTGTATAAAGTCACTGTATGCCGTATAAGACACAAGATCCTCTGTTGTCAACAAGGTTACCTTTTATAGAATATGGTAGCAAACTTAAAGCTTAGTTAATTGATTACACACCTGTTAATATCTATTGGAATTATATTACTTTGTTTTCTATTTTTGAATCTGTTTACTTTATTCCATACTTCTTTTAAGTTCGAATTCTTGCTAAGAGAAGAACAATACTCACGCCAACTCTTTCTTTTCTCCTTTTTGATAATGTGTTTTGCTAAAGCATTGGATCTTTTATATCTCAGTAAATTGTCTAGATTAGGGCATGCTCTATATATTGCATAATTCTTTTTTCTCTTACTTACTGTCTCTTGACATAGATTGTTCCACCATGGTTTGCTTTTAGTTTTGGTGCTATCCGCCTTGTATTGTGGAATATTATAGAGACGGCTGATCCTATTTGCTCCGTAAATTCTTCATAGCTTGTTGGAATTACTTGACTAAATACAAGTTTAGTTTCTTGCTCATAACTAACCCAGTCCGCTTTTCTAATATTCCATTTTTTTGCTATTATGTTCAATAAAACATTGAGGCATAAAGTTACATTGTACAATAATTAAAGTAAGTGATCAGATCCACATGGATCTATTGTAGTGTTCCAGTCTAAACAATTAGCCATGTCTGAGGTTGCTATTGTAATATCTATGGCTGAGTTACTATTATAAGTTATACCAATATATGTTGGGTTGCCGTTATTTAAAAATAATAAGTTTAGTCTATGTAAAACTTCCAAAAGATTATTACCAGCTGTATCATTAAAAAAACCACAACCCCACGCTAAATGATGAGCATTAAAGTCCCCGCCTAATATGAAGGGTTTAGGGATAGCATTAACAAATGATAACCATTGATTAATTGAAATTCTAATATTAGGTTTAACATATAAGATATTATAGAAATAAATTTATTCGAACGAGAACCTAACGAATACTCCTGGTATATTTATATCGATACGAAAAGGCGCATTTATTGAAATAATAATATACAGGGTATACCAATTAAAAAATATAGGCTATGTAAATTTTTTACCTTTTTAATGATTTTTAAAACTCTTAAGTGTCCATTGCTTCCAAACGGCTAGGGACAGTTCGTCGGCTGACCTTGGAGAACAGAAGGCGGAGCTTAACCAGTTCCCACTACCGTCATTTCGATGCAAACGTATTTAGAATATTTTCTAACAAGATTTTCTTGGCGACTGCTTTACTTATTTCAATATTTCCGTACATCGCCCGGCAAAGTTGGAAGATTGTATGGAATTTTTCAATGCAGTCTCATTTATTTAGATCTTTTTTAGGAGTAGGTTTCTTAGGGTCTGTCTTATTTAAATAATTTTGTCATATATCGTGTCCTAGCCGAAAATATATTGGAGATGTTAGGTTGGGTTTTACGTTTAGACAAAGGTTGGCACGTAAATGCTTGTAATGTGTGTTATATTAGATCAATTTAATTTTTTAAAGAGCATTTTTTAAACTTACACGGACTATCATAAGAAAATAGCTATATGACTGGAATAATTGAAAGTATTATTTATATCTTAAAAGCCCGTTTAAAAAAACTTTTGCTCCAGAAAATACCTGAAAGCAAATACCATATTAGTTTTAATTTTCCAATTATTTTACAAAACAAAATTTAATTGTGCCTATTTGCGGAACTAAATAGGGTCCCACTTCACTATACCTACCTAAAAAAAAAACAATAAGGAAGACATTCTCGGTAAAGGAAATTTACCGCCTATTTTTGTTTCAAAATACTTAGAATTTTCGGAAAATCTCAAAAGACTTAAGAAAGAAATTAATTTATTTTTGTTTGTATCCAGACGCAATAATATTAATATAAATATAAATAAAATTTCTTTTAAATAATTTATTTTGTAAAATATGGGTTTTCTTGTTACTCTAAGATTGCGAAACAGCCCTCTAACAATGAACATATTTTAAATTAAAATCTAAAGTTTAAAAAACCCAGATAATCACGTATAGTTTATTTTTTTAATAAAAACTTTTTTCACTGTGCAGATTAGTACTAGATGAGGGAGGCGAAACAGCCATTGAAATTTTTTTTTTAGTTTATAAACCGGTAAGCGTTTTTTTTTTCGAACGGCGAAAAGCGTCAAACCTATTTCTTGTTTAAAAAAAAACATTTTTTTGCCTATAATATGTGTAAGTAAATGTGGGTAAAGTAGGTTCACTGAAACGCAACTATTTTAAAATGCAGAAATACAAAAACAGTTTTATTCGGTGGTTTTTCCAAACAAACACATGCTTGTTATTGACTACAAATACTATAATAGTCGAAACGTTGTAAATAAACTAGCATAATAATACACTGCCTACCACTTTCAAAGAAATTTTCAATTTATATTTTTTGTATTGAGTTGAAAAAAAATTAAAAAAATGTTTAAACTGTGTATTTCATTCTATTTAAGGTCTATTTTAAAATATTTAATTTAATTATTTTGAGAAATTATTTATTCTTATGCTATATTTTATTTATCTTGATTTGTATATTATTATATTAAAAACTCGACAAATCTCCTTTACCCGGAACTTTCCTCGTTATGATTTTTTTCCATTTGTTAGGAATAGTGACATGTGACCCAATTTAGTTCGGTACACAGTCACAATATATATGTGTTACATATACCTTTCAACCATTTTTATTGGGCGCTATTTTGTTCCATCATTGGATTCCTACCAATATTTTACCAGTTTCTTTCTGCCTATGCCACACTTGACTTTTGGGAATAATCTATGGAACAGTCTATTGAATAAAATTTTGTACGTTGATTTTTCAAAAAATTTTGTTGTGCCATATTAAATTCATACCACAACTTTACCAGCTTATCTCTACATCACACTCAATTCTTGCACAAACATTGAAATAAATTTAATAAGCAATATTTTCAGGCTGATTTTTTAAATATTTTATTAGGCCGTTATTTTCTTATGCTATCTTGGATTCATATCAAAATGTTACCAGTTCATTTCTATTGATTTTTGTGCTTCATTTGAGATAAATTGGATAATTAGTTTTTTTAGTAATGACTTTTCAACAATGTACCAGGTCATCCCCATATGACCTCTAATTTTTGACTGAATTTGAAGTCAATTTGGTAAACATTTTTAAACTGTGCCGAGAACTGACAGACAGACCGAAGGAATTGATAAAACATAT
The DNA here is from genome assembly GCA_030620095.1 of Kuschelorhynchus macadamiae. Taxonomy (NCBI): domain Eukaryota; kingdom Metazoa; phylum Arthropoda; class Insecta; order Coleoptera; family Curculionidae; genus Kuschelorhynchus; species Kuschelorhynchus macadamiae. The sequence goes on from JAUTXW010003178.1 coordinate 190,117, forward strand.
TTTTTTTGCATCTAGGGACGCTAACACGTGAAGATGTATAAAACCTGAGAGGGTGATTTTTTTCATGATTATAAACATTTTATTTGGCCGCCATATTGAATTAGTAACAGAGTTTTACTAGTTGATCCCTATCTTGGATTCGTACCAAAATTTTACCAATTGATTCCAACATAATACTTAATGTTTGAGACAAATTGGATAAATAGTTTTTAATAATAAATATTGGATTTTTACCAAAATGTTACCAAGTCATCCCTATATGATCCTTAATTTTTAAACAAAATTTGAAGTCAATCAGCTAAGTAGTTTTTTTGCTATGCCGCGAACAGGCAGACAGACAGACCAGACCAACGGAATTGAGAAAAAATATTTTTCGGCATCTAGGGACCCTGAAACGTGAATCGTGATTCCTCAACAAAAGTTTCGTGTCATAAGAAATTTAAAAAATCATCTCACTGGGTTCCAGTCTTCCAATCCTAGAATGCTCACCATCGAGAGAGACATGCGGTTTCTTTTTTCTGCATTTAAAAGGACTCCATTAGCTGAAAATTACGAGTCTGCAAATGACAGTACCTTCTCAGATCTATCCTCTAGAAATTATTTGCTTATACTTTGATAGTGGTCCATCTGCAAACCTCGTATAGTGTATTCCATCTCCTTGAACTGGTAGATTATTTATAAAAATCAGAAATCAGAGAGATCCCAAGACTGACCTTTACTTAAATTGTAAAAAGTTGTAAATGATAATTCACAGTTCTCAAAGGTGTCGTTTATCTGATCCATAGAGGAATATCTTAAGGAAAAAAATCTATATCCTATTTTCCTTTTGCCTAAGCATTGGCTCAAAATGATGAGTCAGCTATTTTTGCCCTATTTCAGTGCGTTGTCAATACTTAATGTTTGAGACAAATTGGATAAATAGTTTTTAACAACATTTTACTATGCCGCCATTTTATTTCGCCATATTGGATTTTTACCAAGTAGTTTTTTTGCTATGCCGCGAACAGGCAGACAGACAGACCAGACCTAGGCATCTAGGGACCCTGAAACGTGAAGAGAAAAAATCTCGGAGGGTGATTTTTTCACGATTACAATACTTCCCTTTTACGAGAGAAGTAAAAATTTAGAAATTCCTCCGACGTGGACAAAAATCCGATTCTTGCTTACTAATTCCCCAAGATTTTTCAGATCTTCACGTTTCGGGGTCGGTCTGTTCAACTAAATTGAGTTCCTAACAAAAGAAAAGGTTCATTACCAGGGAATTTTCGGATAAAGGAAATTTACCCGTTTTCATTACACTGTATTTCATATTTATAAAAAAAATAATAGTTGAATTTATGGTACGTATTTAAAGACATATTAGCTTTAGTTTAAAGCCTCCTTAGCTTTTTGGGCAAGTTTAACAATTGGCTTTAAAAAAATTATATTTTTCGGGAGAGAGTTTAACAACATTTTCTTTAAATAAATGTTATTTAACATCTCGAAAACCTATTGCGCTGAATTTTGATATGCGTTATTAATAGGGTAAATGACATTTTAATAAGCAAAATGCATATTTGTTTCTACTTTCAATAGCAAACACTGAAACATATTTAGCAAAGAAATAATTCGCCAAAGATTTCTTTGAAAACTGACACTATTTTCAGAATTGCCAACAAAAGCTAGAATATATCTTCATACTATTTTCAAAATCGCCAACAAAAGTTAGAATATTTCTTCTTTCACGTCCCTGGCTTTATTTTGGTAAGAACCAAATTTGCAAGAAACACAAAGAAATAAAAATAACATTACAGATATTATTTTTATAAAAAGTATCAAATAAACAGTTTCAAGAATAAACTGACATTTATCTGAAAAACAGACATTTAGCAAACGTGGCAATCTTGCATTTCCTAGAAATTGAACTGTCCAATCAACTATCCAAGTACGATTTCGAAATCAGCCAAAAATTCACGTAATAATGGCGAGATTTTACACAGTGATCATTTCAAAGGCGAGTGACGCATATGTTTCCATCTAAATTTGCTAGAATTTTTGCGTTGTGGTTGTAAAGTTTGGAATTCGCCATAGAATTCTTTCTATTTTTAATTAAACTTATAAACACTTAATACCGTTTGAAAGATAAACAAACAGAGTATGACTGTCCTGTAATAGTTTTTTGATTTAGATTCATTTTGTGGAGACAATGAATAGTAAAATCGTGACAGGAATGAAACTGGTGGAAAGACCTAGGTTTGTATACTATTTTACTTTTCAACCATACTTTGAACGCTTTTATGACAAATATAACTATGTGATAAATTAACAAAGTAAGATTCCTGTACAACCATAAGCTTCACCACTATCAACAAATTAAAAAAAAATGAAATTTTGACAGTGGTTACTATGGTACTAAACAAGCCAAGCATTCAAACTTAAATTAATTGCATTTTTCATAGATTGTCATAAAAAAAACGTTGTTTTCGAAGACAATGAGCGATTCAGAAGAAATCATTTGTGCTCCTCAATTGAGAGAAGCCGGGGAAAGTTTGGAAAAAATTAAATAATCGAATAAAATTGAAACATTTTCAATATTCAATAAATATCGACATTTGCGTGGATGGAAAGTGACATTTACTCCGGGTTGAAAGTGTAAATGTCACTTTTCATCGGGATAAATGCCAAAGTCAGAAATATGTTTCTTTCAAACTTTTAAAATGTCAGAAATGACAATATTACATACGTGGTTGTAAATAAACGATTTGCTGTCTTATATTTTTTTTTCCTCACCTGAATACAATCTTACATTTTATAAAGTTTTGATCATTTTGACATGCGTAAAGACATATTTAATGTTTTTCTTGAGCTCAGCTCACCACATTAAAAAAATTCAACAAATATTTTTGAAATAGTTTTAATTGGCAGAAAACATCAAAATTGAGAAAAGAAGTCAGTATTGAAAGGTATTAGATAGGTAATTAGGAGATAGATATAAATGGCAAACATTGGTAATATTTAATGTAAGTTTTTATATTTAGGATATGTTTTTTATTTATATTTCTAACTAAAAATTACTTAGAATTTTATTGAATCGGTTCACGCGACTTAGAAACACGGTTAAATCTTATATGGTAATGAAATACTCAACCTGGTTCAGGCCAATAGACGCCAATAGAAAAATGAAAATTTTTTCTTAAACATATGTCTTAAAAAAAAACGAAGAACCTAGCTGATAACTATTATAAATTTATTTATATATGTATTCAAATATTATTTTTACCTTTTAGTTTACTTTATAAAAGCGTAGTTTTCAAATGTCTTTTATGCTAATGATTTCCATTTTCTAGTCTTGGAAATCTTTTAGTCAGTTCGTCCGCCATGTTGCCGTCACCATTCTGAATTCTTAAAGGTTAACTAAAAATTCATAGTTTGACGCTCTTTAATGCCTCCAAACACCCAATTTGTTGGGTGTTTGGAGTTGGCATACCGTGCGAGCGGTTTGATTCTTAAATGTTGATTAAAATTGCCTAATTTTTACTTTTAAATTCACCCATGATTTAACTTCGACATTTTAAATTTTTAATATTCATATTTTGCACTCTTAAAAACAACCACTGAATTTCTGTCACATCGACACAAAAACAAAATTATCCGCTATGTTCGCGCGCCATTTTGGATTCTGAGATATAAACTGAAAAGTCATAATTACGCTTTTCAGTTTCTCCAAATACCAAATCTATAGCCTATGATAAAATTCGCTCAGCATGTTGGTGACAGACACCATTTTCATTGCCTTAATGTTGACTAAAAGTTTATAATTTGTACTCTTAAACACTCACAACACATAAACACACTTTCAGGAAAATCGTCATAAATAACAAAACTCTTCTATTTGGAGACGCTATTTCAAAATTTCAAAAGATCTCCAAATATTCACTCTTAAATACCTCTATATATACGACTTGCACAAACACCAACCTTCGTACGGGCTACCATTTTTAATGTTAAAATGTTAACAAAAAAATGATCATTTGCATCTTACATACCTAAAAATTTTCAGTCGAATCTGCACAAATTATGAAATTCGTATTATATTTTGACGCCGCAGCTTTGAATTTATACAAGTAGACTAAAAATTCATAATTTTCACTTCAATATACCACTTGTCTCTCTTAAATCTTTTATATACGAAAGTATGAAAAGGCATTTTCACCCGAACTGTATACCAATGCTAAATTTGAAGTGGATCAAAAAGTCCAAGTAGGAAAAGTACATTACATTTGAATCAGGCAAACAACTAAAAAAACAAGCACACCGAGAAGTTAAGCTAATTAAAGCGTGGTAATATTACCATACAGGGCTAAATTTATTTAAACACATTAACACTTTAAAGTAACGACTGAATTCTCCTTAATAAGTTAAGTTCAATTCTCACGCCCCTTACGAAACCGATTAAACGGATGTTATACTGAGCTAAGTACAGATTCCGGTCCTGTCCGAGTTAGCGCCTCCCTCCAGAGTAGAATTATTAAAAACGCATGTGGTTGTAAAGTTTTAATATTTCTATCAGATGTTAAATAAAGTGTTCATACTTTATACCGTTTGAAAGATAAACAACCAGAGTATGACTGTCGTGTAATAGTTTTTTGATATAGGGTCATTTTTCGGAGAAAATAAATGGTAAAATTCCTTCATTTTAAGGAACATGTACCCGAGTGGATAACGAATTTAAAAAGAAATTTAAAAAAAAATACACGAGAACCATAGAAAAAATGTAATCTTTCAATGGTTTCTTAATGCAAATCCATACATTTAGCTTTATTCAAAATAAATGAAAAGGTCGTAGCGCTAAAAATGGATCAAGATAATACACGAAAAATACTACAAATTATGTATTTTAAAGCTGCGTATACATCTGAGCATTCGGGCCGAATGAGCATTCAGATGTGGCGACTGAGTAACGTGCGCCGAACAGGCTCAGCCCGATCCAAATTTTGTCGGTAGATCAAAGTGAGCGCGTGCGTTGAACGCGCTCAGACCTGCTCAGTGTGGCCGGCGACAGCGGAAGACGGTGAGCATGAGCGGTTAGTAATTTGAACATGAATGAATGAATCCGATGGACACGATGATGAATTTCACGCGAGAACAGTGTTTGGAAATAATCGATCGACACCATCAGAAGAAAATCAAAGTCATCTTGAAAGTCTCTTCCTCGGACAAGTTGTTCATTAACAAGGTGCTGTTAACACTAAGTTGACGGCTTCTCTTCGCATATAATTGTGATCCATCGGCGTCTGTCTTCTCGATTTATTTTTTAATAAACTGTATAACACAATAAAACTAGCGCTAGCCGCTGCTATCCGCCATATTCAAACGCAAACTACGAGCATTCATGGAGCAGTCCGAATGGAAGCTCATGTGTCACGCTCGTGTTCACTGTTCAGATGTGTACGCAATGCCGTATCCGAATGCTCATTCGCGCTCGCCTTGCTCATTCGTTCCAAACTCTCAGAAGTATACACAGCTTAAAAAGTTTTTTATATCTCCTATAGGTACAAATCTAACTAGGTGTCAAAATATAAATGAAAGCCCTATAAATGCAATATATTTTCCAAAATAAAAACGCATGGAAAAGTTAAAAATCATAAAAAAATTAAAATCTAAGCGTAAGGTTTTGGGATCTGATCCTCACCAAACTCTGCTAAACGTCTTTTAAGATATTAATTGCTTTCTTAGCCTTATTGGCAATATTCTCTATATGTTGATCCCATTTAAGGTTTTGAATAAAAATGATGCACAAATATTTAACGTTATTCTTAAATGTTGTAATATTGCCGATTAAGATGTTCGGAGGAATATTCTTGCGTTGTGAACCAAATTGCTTCTGTTTTGTTTTTGAAGATCATAAAATTGTAATCCCTGAGCCATATATTTACTTTTATAAGAGCGTGATTCATTTTACTAATCAGAATATTGATATCAAAGTTATTAGCAATAAGAACCAAATCATCTGTATAGATCAAATTCAAATTTCAAATTAATTTTATTCTCTATAAATCAAAATGTTTTCACATTAGGTCCGTCACAATCTATACACTAAGTTTAAATTAAAGAACAATAGAAAGAAAAAAATGTTCATAACATGTATACAATTAAGAAAAAAACAAGAAAAAAAGACAAGGAGTCTAGGGTTACAACAGAATAACAAACAATATCCAGACAAGTTAAAATTAAAATTTAAACGATTAACTAGGACGTGAGTGGACAAACATCAAACACTAATATTTGCTGGTCACATTGAGGGTTTGATCACAGCTCTATTGTCTTTGCTTAAAAATTCTCTGAGATCACAAAAGGCATTTTCTTGATAATATATTTTCAGTCTGGATCTGAATTTGTTTCGTGATGTATCATTTTTGATGATATTTGGCAGGCGATTGAAAACTCTAGCACAAGTGTAGTAAGGGGATTTCTCATACTGTGTACTACCACGCATTGGATAGGTGATATTGTTGTGATGTCTTGTGAAGTAACTATGATTTTCTGAATTTTGCCTGAAGTTCCTGCCTGGTTATTTACATATTTTCCACAGTTGAAAATGTATGTATTAGATAGTGTCAGTATTTTTTGTGTCTTGAATAAATCTTTGCAGGATTGTAGGGAAAAATGAGCCTCATAATTCGTTTTTGGCTGACGAATATTCGGTTTATTTGAATTGCCTGTCCCCAGAGTATTATACTGTATAACAGGTGGGAATAGGCTAAAGCATAATACGCAGTGATTAGTGTAGACAAAGGCTCTGCACATTTCAGCTTTAGTATGACAAAGTATGCTTGGTTGAGTTTATTGCACATTTGATCAATTTGTGGTTTCAGGATATTCATGGTCCAGATAGCTCCCTAGAAAGTTGACAGTCAATGCTTCATTCTCCAGTTTGGTTTTTGGCAGGCTCTTGAAAAAGTGTATTGATATTGTTTTGTTTTCATTTAATATGATCTGATTTGCAAAACACCATGAGTTCATTTCTTCACATTCTTAATTCTTTCTTGTAGTTCGGGCTTGTTCTTCGATGAAATAGCTACTGATGTGTCATCTGCAAATTAGATCATTTATGAACAGTATAAAAATCAAAGGCGCAAGAACGGATCCTTGCGGAGCACCCACATCTCTATACTCTGGTACTCTGAATTGTACCCATCGATCTGGACGTGCAATTTTCTGTCTCTTAAGGCCGTTTTACATGCTGCAATTCTCTTTGCAATATGCAATAGTCTTGAACAAAGGCATGCGCAGTTTGACAAAAGGTACAAATGTCTTGACACAGCGCATGCTTATTTTGTATACTGTCAGGTTTCATTTAGTTATTTAAGTGATCAACTGTTGGTCAATTTATAAATTAAATCACATGTTTACATAAACAATTTTTAATAATTTTGACACGTTATTTGAATATTTTAATTTGAAGTTAAATTTGTCATAATTTCAGTATTTTTTTTTCACACGTCATTTGGATATTTTAATTTGAAGTTAAATTTGTCATAATTTCAGTATTTTTTTTTCTTTTTGCTTATGTAAACATACATTAATTTCATTTTAAGCTAAATTTCTTTTCTTATTTTGTAACCGTCACAACTCTGGTAAATTAATTTACTTTCCCAATTTAACTTTTTTTTTTAAAAAAGTCGTTTCTCTGGTCTAATACATATCTGTATCCAACTTTACATGTACACTCTGGGACTGGCCTATGAAGTTACCAAAAACAAATTGAAAAGCTCTACAGATGAGTACTCCTCTTGGAAACCAGTGAAGTCCTACGATCTACACAAGGGCCTAATAGACTAAACAACTGATCCTACAGCCTACAGGTGAAGAGGTTCCAAGGAGACCATTGGAGGTTACAGTTCAGTTAAGTAGCTCAGCTCAAGACTTGTAAAGACCAGAAAATTACTTGAATTACAATATAATATTTTTTCTTTAAAACAAAGATTTCTAATTAACTAATTGTTTATTTCAAAATATCAGAGTTTTGTAAATAAATACTTGTTTTAAATTTTCCTTTTTTATTTACTGTGAGATGGTGCCATATAAATTTTGACCAATAAAATATAGGTACAATATAATACAGGTGAATTACAATATAATATTTTTTCTTTAAAACAAAGATTTCTAATTAACTAATTGTTTATTTCAAAATATCAGAGTTTTGTAAATAAATACTTGTTTTAAATTTTCCTTTTTTATTTACTGTGAGATGGTGCCATATAAATTTTGACCAATAAAATATAGGTACGAGACCCAAACTAGCCTAGGTAAATTCCTTAATCCTTGACCAAGTAAATCTCTGGTCTTCGCTCTCCAAGCTGAGTAACAAAAATATCACTTTGATGGTGTTTTTTTTTTGTTACAAATTCGCGCCCAACGTGTTTTTTAAGTGGTATGCTAAATTAAACTTTATTTTGTTGGTCAATTTCTCACAGTAAATATTTTTCTGTAAACTGATACTCAAGATTCTCTTTTTTCTGGTCAGTAGAATTTTTGTATAAAATATCATGTTTTTCTATTGTATTTCTCTTTCATGTCTATAGTTATCTTATATTTATCGTATTTCTACCTTATCTTTCTTATCTTAATATTTGACAAATCTCGAAAATTTTTGCCTATGTCTATTACCAAATTTGTCTAAATATTTTATCTATTGTCTTACCTTTACTACATTCAAAATGGATGTTAATAATCTTAAAACTAACGAATTAATTTATGAATTAGAGCTACGTCAGATTGAAAATGCAACTCACTTATCGGTGGAAGAAAAGAGGAAACTTCAAATCGGAGGTTTATTGAACCATCTAATAGTAAACCATTCGTAAATGATTTAAAAGGGGCTTACGAGACTTTCAACGATATAGTACATTTAGTCAATATATTTACAGCTTCTTCTGTTGAAAAGAAAAGAATAGAGGATAGATTAACTCATCTTTCTAATAGAGTAAGACTTTTGCCTGTGGATCAACAACATATTTCTGATAAACAGTCTCTAATAACTAAAATTCTTTGCCTTGAAGGTGACTTTGCATTTAAACTGGATAATTTGGAAAATCATGCCGAAACTTCTACACCTACTGAAACTACTCCTACTCTGACGATTCCTTCTACACCTTCAGTACAAAATAATAGAAAATCAGTAAGTCCTTATAAGTGGAATGTCAGTTTTGATGGCTCCACAAATAAGGAATCTGTCATGACATTTTTAGAAAAAATTGAAGAACTCAGAATAAGTTGTAATGTCACAGAATAAGATTTGTTTTTGTCAGCTTGTGATATTTTTAAAGGTCCCGCTTGGACTTGGTTTTCTACAAATAGGCATAATTTTTCAAATTGGGATGAAGTTATAATTAAATTAAAATCAGATTTTTTACGTTATTTTTATGAACAAGATTTGCTTATCGAGATACAAAACCGTACCATGGGTAATGACGAGTGAGTAACTTTGTACATCTCATCCATGGAATGTCTTTATCATAAATTATCTAATTTACCTTCTGAAAAATCAAGAATTGATCAAATACGCAGAAATCTTTTACCATTTTATATTAACCAACTAGCTTTACTTGATATAAATACTATTTCTGAACTTTCTAACTTATGCAAAAAACTCGAAGAATCTAGGTCTTGGTCTGAAAGATATAAAGCACCTCTTTCTAATAATAGTGGTTTATTGGAACCAGAATTGAACTATAAATCTCAAGATCACAAAAATTTTGCACAGGGTAGTTCTTTTAATAAATCTAAAAATAATAATTCATATAACAACAATCAAAAATTTTAGTAATCAGCAAAATAAATTTCCTAGAAACAGTAATGTATCTACTTTTGATAAAATTAAAGTGTGTTGGAATTGTGATAAGAATGGTCACACTTATAATAATTGTCGCTTTCCAAAAAATTTGTTTTGTTATGGATGTGGAAAGGTGTCATCAAATCAAAATGTAATTGTTCAAAAAACGTAAAGCGAGATGGCGACACGTCTAAGTACATGCCGTCACCAATTCAACAAATCAAATCCCTTCAGGATCACAGCATCTATCACAAGGCCACACACAGAATTTAGAAAATCAATAACTTCTAAAACGTCTAATAAAGAATGGTCAGACTGGTTAAATTACATTAAAAACTTTTTTCTTTTCAAAATTCTCAAAGTTGTATTTCTCCTATATTTTCAAAAAAAGAAAATGATTCTAGACCTTATTTAAAAGTCTCTGTAAATAATATCGATATATTGGCACTGGTGGATACTGGTTCAAATAATTCTATTCTTGGTTCTGCAGGTTTTTCTCTCTTACGAAAATCAAATCTTAAAGTTCATTATGACACCATTTTAAATGTTTCAACTGCAGATGGAAAAATACAAGATTATCTGGGATATATTCATTTACCTATAACTTTAAATACCACTTTACATCAAATTAAAGTTCTTATTATACCAAGTGTTTTGTGATTTTTATAACTCAACTTACGATTGTAAGGTTGGTGAATGTAACACAATTAATTCGATATTGGATTTAAATGATTTGACTTTAAAACAACAAAAGGAATTAAATATTGTAATTGATATGTTTAAGAGCATAGACTCATCTGACAGATTAGGATTAACTCATGTCATTTCTCATTCGATTGACACTGGTGATGCTAAGCCCATCAGGCAAAGACAATATCCACTTTCTCCAAAAATGCAAGAACATCTTAGAAAAGAAACTGAGGAAATGTTAAAATTAAACATAATACAACCTTCCAACTCTCCTTGGTGTAGTACCCTTTGGTTAGTCGATAAAAAATCAGGTGAATACAGAGTTGTATACGACGCCAGAAAAATTAACCAAGTCACTATTAAAGATTGTTATCCCATGGTAAGAATTGATACAATACTTTCTAAACTACGAGATGCAAAATATTTATCTTCATTAGATCTACTTAAAGCTTTTTATCAAATACCTCTTGAACCATCTTCTAGACCTAAAACTGCATTTGCAGTACAAGGCCTTGGTCTTTTTGAATATAAAGTAATGCCTTTTGGCTTAATTAATAGTGCAGCTACTATGCAGCATGCAATGGATATCATTTTAGGTCCAGCTTTGGAACCGTATTGCTTTGTATATTTGGACGATGTCATAATAAGTACTCCAACTTTCGATTTACATATCAAAGTTTTAAAGTAAGTTTTTGAGCATTTACAGTATGATAACTTAACAATAAATCTCGAGAAATGTAAATTTTGTAGACCATCTTTAAATTATTTGTGTTATGTTGTTGATAAAAATGGATTGCACACTGATGAAGACAAAATATCCGCCATTCAAAATTATCCTGTTCCTAAAAACACCACAGAAATTAAAAGACTTATTGGATTAGTCCGTTGGTACCAAAAATTTATAAAGGACTTCTCTTCCATTTCTTCTCCTATTACAGATCTCTTAAAGGGCCGAAAAAAAGGTCAATCTATTTCATGGATCACTGAAGCTGATAAAGCCTTCATGAGATTAAACATAGACTTACAAATGCTCCTGTTTTAGCTAGCTCTGACTTCTCTAAATCTTTTTTCATTCAAACAGATGCCAGCGATACTGGTATGGGAGCCGTCCTTTTTCAAGAACCAGATGGTTTTGAACATCCCATAGCATATACGAGTAAAACCCTAAATAAATGTCAGCGTAAATATTCTGTGCCTGAAAAGGAGATAATAATAATATCTTAATTTCCAACAAAATCATTTTTTACAATGACAAAGAAACGTCAACAAAAAAGTGGATGACGACTTGCATACCAATGTATATAAATTATTTTAATATTAGACACAAAAATTTACAGATTAAAATTTTTTTAAAAATTTACAGATTAAAATTTTTTAAAAAATTACAAATGGCACTAAGATCTCTATACTTATCTTACTTTACTTACTTAAAATATTGTAAATACAATAAAATAAAATACATACAATAAAAAAACTTTTGATAATGGTAATTAAAATTCAAATTTAAATGAATAAAAGCACTTACTCTGCAAGTACCTTATCACAGCCTTGCGGAACATATTAGTACTTGCAGTACTTGATATATTGTTTGGTAGGGACTTAAAAGCTTTTATAGCCTGATAGTAAGGGCCCCTTTCGAAAAAGGTTGAGTTGTGTGAGGGTACACTAAGACCATGTCTGTTTCTAGTTACAACCGTCATCGATTCAGAATAAAAATCTATGTTGGTATAGAATAGATGAGGATTTTTTTTTACAAACATTACCAGTGCCAAGAAATATAGTGATGGTACTGTTAAAATACCCAGACTACTAAAATGAGGTTTACAAGATGTTTGAGGATGCAATCTGAGAATACATCTGATGATACGCTTTTGTGTTTTAAATATATTATTAGCATATTTTGAGGAACCCCAAAATACAATACCATAGCTTATGATGGATTGCACGCAGGCGAAATAGAAAATGCGAATCCTCTCTATGAAGAGTGAATTTCTAATTCTGCGTATTAAAGCGCAAAAGCTATTCAACCTAGATTGAAGAGCCTGGGTATGAACCTACCAACTCAAAGTCGGATCAATGATGACCCCCAGAAACTTGATGCTGTTAAGTTCAGGGATAGATTTACCGTTCAGTTTAACATATAAAGAGTAGCTTTTTAATGATGTTTTTTCAAATGTTAGTAGACCAGTCTTGTCGGCGTTTAAAGTTAGGCAATTACTCTGGCACCATCTCTGCATTTGCTCCGCTGCACTCGAACATCCCCCAGACAACTCCGCCACGGAGCCATATCCCAGCATTACGGATGAGTCATCTGCATACTGACACACCAGTCCCGAGAGAAATCCATCCTTGAGGCTGTTCGCATACAGCAAAAACAAAATGGGACCCAATATTGAGCCTTGAGGGACACCTTGCCTCATTTCAATAGCCTTTGAGAAATATTGCTTGCCATCCTCAGTGACACAAACACACTGTTGTCTTTCTGCGAGATATGAACTTAATGCGGCACTTGCTTGGAGATGCTTGCTTTGATCTTTGGCATTGCACAATTTAGAAGTTATATAGTTATATATACTACTTTTACGGTCTACACGGATCACTCAGCACTAATTTGGCTTCATAATATCTTAAATCCTTCCGGGAAATTGGCCAGATGGGCACTAAATTTGTCTCGATTTGATTTCAAAGTAATACACCGAAAAGGTTATCTAAATGTTGTTGCAGATGCTCTATCTCGATGTGTTCGTTATGAAAATGACTCTAATATTTCTCTTTTTGACCTAACCACCTTAATCCCTGATAAATGGTACACCGATATAGTTTCGAAAGTTTCTAAAAATTCTAACTTATTTCCTACATTTTGTGTTAAAGATAATCTCTTATATAAGCATATATTTAATTCTTCTGGAATATCTAGTAATCTTAATGAATGGAAAATAATTGTACCTACTAAAAATGGGCAAGAAATTCTTAAATTATACCATGACAATGAATGTTCTGGTCATTTTGGAATATCTAAAACTCTATCTCGTATTTTATCTCTTTATTACTGGTCAGGAATTAGTAAAGATGTTTATCGGTATGTACGTAGATGTACAGTCTGCCAAGCTAACAAAGCTCCTAATAAAGCAACACCAGGTCTTATGGGTGATTGCAGAAATGTGAATTTTCCTTTTCAAATGCTTTCAGCAGATCTTCTGGGTCCTTATGTCAGATCTAAACAAAGTAATCGCTATATTTTAGTTGTGGTAGATTGGTTTACGAAATTTGTTTTTGTCCATCCCATATCTAATGCTACCTCAAAAGTATTATTAAATTTATCGAAAATCAAATTTTTCTTGTTTTTGGTGTACCTCAAATTGTGACAATGGTCCACAATTTATTAGCAAAGAATTTAAACAGTTTTTAAATAATTATGATGTGAAATTTTTTTTATAATCTTAGATATCATTCGCAAGCTAATTACACTGAAAGAGGGAACCGTGATATTGTGCGCTGTATACGTTATTACATTCATGAAAATCATAAACATTGGGATATATGTAAACATAAAATTGGCCAAACCATTAGAACAGCTGTACATGAGGTCACACACAGGTTACTCTCCAGCGTCTTTAACATTCGGTGAAAATGTTCCTGTTTCTGGTTCTTATTATGGTAACATTCCTAAAAATAACAATAATCTACCCTCAGTATATAATAAAGATCAGTATGTCAAAGATTTGAAAGAATTACATATTCTTTTCTCTAACATTCAAAATAAAATTAAAAATTATCATAAAAAAAATACTAAACATTATAATCTTAGAAAGAGAGATATTTCTTTTAAAGTAGGTGATAAATTGTGCAAAAAAGGAATTTTACCTTGTCTAACGCACCCAATGATTATACCACTATATTTGCTCCTAAATACATACCTTGTTTAGTAAATAAAGTAATTTCCAAAATATCTTATAACTTAAAAGACATGGATGGAAATGACCTTGGTAACTGGCATATTAGTGACTTAAAAGAAAATTTTTGTGGAAGTGACGAAGAGTCATTTAATGATTCCGAATAATTTTACTAGTATGCACTTAATTTTTGGTGGTATCGTTTTCGCAAAATACGATACTGTGGGTTAGTGGTGGGCACTTTCTTTACATTTACACTTTCTTTACACTTGAATTATTCATTGTAAAAATATTCTGTGTAAAGCTATTCCAGAATATATTAATGACATATAAGAACTTGTCACACATACATGTCACTTTTTAAATCTTATCATCATATTTTATCTTGACATCATCTTGTACTTTTTGACCAATACATATAATTGTTGAAAATATCTTTTTTTATCTTTTATTATCTCTTATATTCTATAAAAAGCCAATAATTTTTCAGATTTTGCAACATTATTATGACCTAATTTGTCTTTTATCTTTGCCTTATAGATTTGCCTCATTAACATACTAGTTTATTTAAAGTGGCATGGTATTTAACTTACAAAATACTCAGTGTATATATTTGGGTTTTTGACTTTTCTTAAGATATTTCTATAACTTCTTTTTCTGTAAATTTTTTCTATTTCTTCTATATTAGCTCGTTATATATGGAATTGTCTAACTTTGGTATTTGATCAGATATAGGTATCCAGCTTGGCGCGAAACTTGATGGATGTGTATATCTGTATCATTAGCTTTTATTCATTGATAAAATCTACCTACATTTTATCTTACCTAAGTATTACCGTTGTCTTACAAATTCGATGTTTTTATTAAATTTGTATATTCTATCTAATTTATGCGTTATCGTCGTATAGAAGATTTATCTTAAATAGCCTGATTTTCCTATTTCTTATAAGGTTGCACGCAGCTCTAGTTATGCTCTGTCTAATATTTGAAGTTGCCTTTAACTTATGAGTTCATTACTGTGCTAAGGGTCAGCTGATTGTCTCTAGGTTATCTAATGATAGGTTGACTAATGTTTTATTTTTAGGGAATAGTTATAAGTTTTTGATCTTATTTCGTTTACCTGTTTATAAAAAATTTCTAGATGGCATATTTCCTAGAATTTTTTTTTTCAATAAAGTGTGTTGGTTGAATTTTTTACACTTTATCTAAACATTTTGGTTTATGTTTAGCAGTTGCATAAACCAATGTATTTTTAATCTATCTTTTATTACTTAACCTGGATTTGGGGTATATTTCTTACATTTCAGGGTTTTTATTTAAGTCATGTCTGCAGTGTATCTTTTAAAAGTAACCTTGTGTATCGAGTTAGCCCTTTAGATTGATGGAGATCCAGCCTTGTGGGAAAGCGTCTCCGTTTTGTTTTGGCGATGGATATGCCTTGGCGCGAAACAGAGCATAGGCTTTTTCATTCTTAGGGGGAGGCATTGGCCTGACCTGACGGATTTACCATCCTAACTTGTTTTATTTTCGGGCGCTAATCGTCAATATTAGCTACCCACGCATTGTAGAATGACAAGCTTAAAGGAACTACAATCTATAATACATATACACATCAATTCTTGGTGTCACAATTATCTTTACGTATCTACTTAATTTTACGTTTCCTTATAATGAAATAGTTGACATAGTTTGTATTGCACTATACATTTAACTTTAGCTTTTTATTCCAGTAAATTTTTTGGCAGTTTTTCTTGTTGGCGAAAAATTTGCTAACTAGTTATCAAATTTTTCTTAGGGGGTTGACGAGGTTTATAACGAAATAAACAGTCATTTCGTTATAATTAAATTTCATTTGGAAATGTATTCCTTTTTAATATTCGTGGTGCCATCTCTCGGTCAATCTGGTACGTGAAGCTTCCTAGTTTCGCGATATATCGATCGAGGGTAAGATTCTGTAACCGCGATACAGTACTTATTGAACAGAATTGATGGTCAATAGATTTCTTTTATTGATGTTTCCTTTACCGATCTTTGAAAGTTATTGATTTTGACAGGTCAAGTTTACATTTTTTTGACCCTGAAAAATGAAAGGCACATCTGTTTTAGCCGTCACGCAGGTGAGTGGTTCTGTTTAATTTCAATTGCTTGACCTTTATTTGGTTTCTCGTTTTTAGTTTTTACTCATAAAAATGTAAGTAATCATCCATTAAATTTGCTTGATTTTTAATTTAAACAAGTTATCTTAATATGAGAAAGTGATAAATGTCAATATTTTTGGCATTTTTCGTAAATTTCATTGAAATATGAGTTCTGGTATTTAGATATGGCATAATCTCAAATGTTATTTTGATATTTTAAATCATTTTATTTCCTCATAAATCATTTAAGTTTTGTAAAACTTACATTTTTATGTTCCTTATATGCTTTTTTATACATTCGTTGGAGGCTTGGCCTAGACATACAATGTAAATACAACATAACTTGTAATTAACATTGGCAGGGTGTATACTATACGTTCAGAATTTGAGGGATGCAGGTGATTTTTTCTGTATTATTTCACTTGTGTGATATAAAATTGAATATTGGGAGCATCTTACCTTCATTCTTTGATTGATATACATCATGCTGGTTTTAATTTAATTTACTTAATTTATTTCCATAATTACGAGAACACTCACTTGCAGTAAATGACTATAGCAGATAATCATTTATTGTACCTAAATTTGGGTATTGTTGTTGGCCAAGGACTATTATCTCACTTTTCTTTATCTTTACATAAATATTTTGTTTTATCTTCACTATGTTGTAATTGGAGTTTACAATGTGGTATACATTTCAAACATGTCTATGTATGAGCAAATTGTCTCGTAAGTTATCTTTTTATAAAAATTTGAATTTTTCACTTAGGAAGATTAGTTGAATCTTGTTTTGCAAATTTAAGATTTTTTTGTAAAATACTACCTTATCTTTATCTATTGTCTTGTGGTCAAGTGATTTTACAAGCCAATTTTGTAAAATTTTGATTTTGAAAGCTCGTTCACTTGGAAGCTCCTTCGAAATATTATCTTGTCTTAATATAGACTTGTCTTATTTACCTAAACTGTGACTTTCCTTGGATTTTACAAATAAAATTCATTTTATATCTCAATTTCAACTTTATCTATTTTTACTAAATTATCTTTCTGATAAATAAAAAAAAAGGAAACATCTGATTTGTATCAGATTTATTTTTCTTTATTTAAGGTGAACTACTAAATTGACCCTTTATTTTATTTTTGGTTTTCTTTTGTATATCTATGGATTCACTGTGAAGTGATAAAATTTCATATGCTCACATTTTTCTTATAAACAAGAGTGAATTGAATTTCACTAAATTTTGATTCCATTTTTTCTTGAGTAACAGCAAATCTTAAATTTAAGTTTTATCTTATTTTGTCTACTGTCAGGTTTCATGTAGTTATTTAAGTGATCAACTGTCGGTCGGTTTATAAATTAAATCACATGTTTACATAAACAATTTTTAATAATTTTGACACGTTATTTGGATATTTTAATTTGAAGTTAAATTTGTCATAATTTCAGTTTTTTTTTTTGCTTATGTAAACAAACATTCATTTCATTTTAAGCTAAATGTCATTTCTTATTTTGTAACCGTCACAACTTTGGTAAATTAATTTACTTTCCCAATTTAACCTTTTTTTTTTTAAAAAAGTCGTTACTCTGGTCTAATACATATCTGTATCCGACTTTACATGTACATTCTGGGACTGGCCTATGGAGTTACCAAAAAAAATTGAAAAGCTCTACAGATGAGTTCTCCTCTTGGAAACCTTCACTGGTCCTACGATCAACAACTGATCCTACAGCCTACAGGTGAAGAAGTTCCAAGGAGACCATTGGAGGTTACAGTTCAGTTAACTAGCTCAGCCCAAGACTTGTAAAGACCAGAAAATTACTTGAATTACAATATAATATTTTTTCTTTAAAACAAAGATTTCTAATTAACTAATTGTTTGTTTCAAAATATTAGAGTTATGTAAATCAAAACTTGTTTTTAAATTTTCCTCTTTTATTTACTGTGAGATGGCGCCATATAAATTTTGACCAATAAAATATAGGTACGAGACCCAAACTAACCGCGGTAAATTCCTTAATCTTTGACCAAGTAAATCTTTGGTCTTCGCTCTCCAAGCCGAGTAACAAAAATATCACTTTGATGGTGTTTTTTTTTTGGTTACAATATCAACTAGACTTAAAGAACATCAATGATGCAACAAATTGTTCAATCTGCTGTAGCTGATCACCAGCATACCTACCACTGGCCATATTATAAATGTAAAGGAAACTAAGGTTCTAGCATTAGTTCCAAGATTTTATAAATGGAAAATCAGAGAACCTGTTGAAATTTTTGAACATTCAAAAAATTTCAATAGATATGGGTTACAGTCTACATCACACGTGGAAACTGATCTTAACACAAGGTCACGGTTCGAGGAGCACGTCGGGCATAAACGCCCGAAAAAACCTCTCCGAGTTCATCACTGTTCAGATCTCGTGGAGTAAAGATCCTTGAAGATGCCTCATGCAATCGAAGGCGAAACGTCGGATAGTAATTCCAATTTGGCACAGTCTCAATCCCAAGAAACATGATTTCTTAACTAGCCAAAGTCGTGAAAGCTTTCGTTCTATATTATTTTGAAAGTGTTTAAAAATAGGTAAGAAAAAAGGGCCAGCTTGGATTTTTTCAGAGATTAAATCAAAGGTGTCATTTGTAAGATACATCAAGAAATGTTTTAAGTACCCAAAGGAGCTGAAGAAATACCTAGATATTCAATCTAGCAATCTGCCAAAGAATATTAGACACAACAGAGAAAATAAGGAAATCAGCTGAGGACAGTCTCTGAACAGTCTCTGAGTTGGAAATGCATGTGTCCTCTGTTTTATCAGAATCTGGTCCTAGTTCAACTGGCAGTCAAAAACCTTCTGGTTCATTATCCTCATGGATACATGTCTGTATCTTGAACATCATCACATGGAACTGAAGCTTCAGTGTTGTCCAAATCTTTTAGGATTGTTTTTTTTGTATGTGTTAGGTTAGGTTAGTAAGTTAAGTAAAAAAGTACATTTAGTTTGGTTATGTAAAATTAAATATTTTGTAATTTCTATAGAATGTCTCTTATTTTTTGGTGGCGGGTGGTTTATACGCTTAAAAGTTTTTTTTAGTAAAAATTGCTATGTAAGATGTAAATAAAAACAATTATTCTATTTTATTTATTTATTTACTGATAAATTAATAAATTTTAATATCGTTAAATGTTATACATTGATAATAACTAGGGCAGTAAAGGTAGATATCAATTATTGACATTTTTACATAAAATATCATAAGTATCCAAAATACCCAGGTATTTATTATATATTATTGGGTATTTACACATATAAATACCTAGGGGTATTTACATGGATGTACATGATGTCCCATTTTGGGTAACCGTTGTTTTTATAGATAGGTATGGCGGCAGTCGTAAAACCTCATGTCCATTTTCCCGTAATATTTCATCTACGGCATATACGGTTTTTTAATAGATTTTGCCATTAAAAGAAGTTCTAGTTTCAGGATATTGGGTAAAAGATTTTGTTTTTGTTTCATTAGCCAGTCATAAATATCACTTTTCTTCCAGGATGAACTAGGTTGTTTATTTAGGATTCTTGAATGATAAGATGCATTGTCCAGAATGATTAAAGATGGAGCATCTAAATTTGGAATCAGTTGTTCTTTTAGCCACTTTTCAAACAGCTCACAGTTCATATTATCATGGTAGTCCATACTTTTGGATGTTGAAGAAAACAGTAAACTTGCACCTGGGACAAATCCTGTTGAAGAAACTGCATGTAAAATGATGAACCGTTTTCCCGTCCCACATCTCTTTTTTCTCTTGACACTTTTTACAAACTCGTCCTGCCAAGATTTCGAACCACTTCCATTAGAAAATATCCAAATCTCGTCTAAAAATACCACTTTTCTAAATTTTGAATTAACATTACCCGTGTATTTCTTTAAAAACTGGATACGCTGACTTGCTATATGTGGCAACTCGCATAAAAATCTTCGACTACAGTCCTTTTTATATCAAAAACCCAACATTTTTATTAATTTTGACAACGATTTTAGTCCAATTTCCAATATGCTTCGATTTTTTAAAGCTTCTTTTAAAACTTGAAGGGTTATATTAGTTTTTGATGTGTACAAATCGTAAATTGCATTACGAACATCCATTTTTACATTGTCACTTAAGTCTTCTGTCTTTGGCTTCTTTCGTGTACATTTCTTAATGTTCTTCGGTAGTAAATTATGCTTTTTGCATGCACAATTATCTGCACAGTCCTTATACCGATTCCCAGAGCTTTTGCTACTGTCTCCTGGATATTGATGAATTTTCATTTTTGTAATATTTTATTAGATTTAATACCATTTTTTTCGCTTGTGGATGCAAAAAACTCGAAAATTGTTTTCTATTACTCATTTTGTCACTGACTTGTCAATCTGAATTTGAAGTGACATCGCTCAAAGATTTTTGCAACTCCTGGTAATTATATGTTTATCCTCTTTTTTCATATGAAAATATCATAGGTCTATCTAAATCATCTTCCGGATTTTATGCGGAGGATATGATTACACGTAATAAAAGAAAAACAAACTTAAAAAGTTTGTCGTTGATAAATCGTATGACCCGCACGATAACACTGCTTTTGACTTATAACTACATAGAGCTATAGAAAACTGTTTAAAAAAAATATTCTTTGTGATAGCTAAAATGTACATAACCAAAAATTGACAATTATAGGCATTATTAACTAAATTGGGAGCATTTTGATAGTTGGCCTTTTTGGTGCTGGCAATAATGTTCACACTCTTTTTTTCTTAACTTGTCATATTTGTGCTGATGCACTGGTCCATTGTCGTCAGTCAATACTATCAATTTCATACGCGAAACTTATAAAAGGCAAGGGCGAAGGCGGAGGCGAATTTTCCTTGGAATTTTCTCCGGTAGAACATAAAATTTGGTTGGCAATGCGTTTTTTGTTCTGCATGGATTTGTCCATATATGATTCTGCAACTTTGGTCGATTCCATCCCCCGAGACGTTTCAAATTAGTAATATTCACTCCAGCGTCGGCCAACATAGTACCCGAAGAGCGTCTATAACTAAGTCTTCAATAAAGGTCTCTGGATTTGGAAGTCTCAAAAAAGTAGCCACGTCCGATAGCATCTTACCAAACTTATTAATGCCAACAGTATAAGTAGTACATTTACCTTTTTGGAAATTGACAAAAAACCTTTAATGCGGTGTACTTTTGGGACGTGTACTTCTTGATTAAATTAAGATTTTTTCTTCAGTTATAACAAAGCTTCTATTCTGGTGAGTCTTGCTATTTGGTATTTTCACCAGAAACAAATCTTCTTGTTCGACTACGTTTTCACACAACAGATGAGTTAATTCTTTACGCCTGTAGGCTCCAGCGATTGCAATTAGTGTTGCGATTTTGATTACTAAATAAGTATCGTCAGGCGCAATGCTTAAAATTTTTTTAACATTAATAATTTTAGACTTTGATCTAAAATCTACAATTTTCTTTTTTAAATAAGCAATCAATTTAAAATGCCTGCTAATATCAACGTTTTTCTTAATGTTTAGCATAGATTTTATAATTGACTACTTGGACCACGTTGTAGAAGGTTGAAAATTCCTTGAATTTTCTTAAAAGTAAACTAGAAGCATTTCTTCTTTACTAATGTTGTTGATTTTCTCGTGGGCTCACCATTTGATGAACTTTTCGTATTTCTGAATGTATCTGACTTTGGATTTTTCTGGAAGCAAATCCAAATCTACTTCTTTTGCTGCGTTCATAATATATTCTAGAACCCCGTCTTGCATAGCCAGATTGTCAAATTCGCTTAAATTCATTGTAATAGAGCGAAATTACGGAAATACGCGCATATAAAAGCAATTAATAACAAATAGATATGTCGAAATGTCAGTTTGTTGATTTCTAACGATTGACTTTAAGCGTCCTTAGTAACCTGGAAAGCTGGTAGCTAACCAAAACGAAATGCATTAAGCCTTCTAAACACTCTGAAATATGTATCAAAGACGGTTAATTAATAAATAATAAATTAATTTTGAAATATTACGTGCCGAAAAATATTTCCACACTAGTGCGGAAAACCAACTTTCCGCATGGATATGGATAAGAAAAATTGAATTTCTCGAAGAGATCCGTGAGTGTCAGGATCAAGGATAATTGCCGAAATTCCTGAACTAGTTTTGTATTAGTACGAGGACTGTTTAATAGCGATTAGTTAGGGCAAAATTTTATAGCAGACGTCCAGCTAAGAAACCATTGGTTTCCGAGAGAAACTGCCTTACCAGGCTTGAATTTGCGCAACAACATTTGATTTGGACTGTTCAAAAATGGAATAAGATATTATTTAGAAATGAAGTTCCTTACAAAAATTTCAATTCTGACGAAATAAGGCGTGTAAGACGTCCGGTGAATACAAGATTTTACCCAAAGTATGTTACGCCAACAATAAAGCAGGGACCAAGTAGGGTGTTTTTATGGGGGTTGTTTTTCGTGGAGTAGGTCCATTGCACTGTATGGACGGGACTATGGATCGATTGATATACAGGAATATACTCCAAAACGCGATGTTGCCCTAGATTAAGTGGAAGATGTCACTGCGATTTTTTGTTCCAATAGGACAATGACCCGAAACATATCTAACCTTGTTCAGGAGTGGTTTCAAGAGAATAATTTTTGGGTTCTTCACGGGCCAGTACAATCACCGGACCTTAACCGCATCACGGGGTTGTTGAGATTTTTGCGACAGTATGCTACTTTTTTGGAAATCTAAATATGCCTTTAACAAAATTTTCATAGTCCTTTTAATTTTTAAGATACAGGGCTAAACTGAAAATGTTGCATTTTCAGGCATCCCTCGTATCTCAACTATCAAATAACTTATCGAAAATGTGAAAACTATTTCTTATATAGAGCTTTGGAAGCCATAGCATTATAGACTAGAAACAACGGTTTGACACTAAATCCTAGAAAGTGCCAACAGTTATTAATTGGCTCACCTCGTTTTTTGAAAGATTGTCCTGGCCTGGGTCTAAGCATCGCTTGACAGGAAGTTCTGTGCTGTGAGAGCATAAAAAACCTGGGCCTAATCATTGACGCTAATCTCAAATTCGAGAAACACGTTTCGGAGGTATGCCAAAAAGTTTATATCAGTCTTAAATCTTTATTTCGATTCAAACACTTCCTGGGCGAAACTTCTAAAAAAATGCTAGTAAACTCCTCCCATTTTGACGAGTGAGAGCAGCAAGAAGTTACACTGCATTCGTATCATCACTAAGGTTCCACGTTTCCTCCACATCACCACTTTTTATAGACAACTCAATCTGCTAAAACTGAATGAAATGAGATTTGTCCATTTTTCCTGCTTTGTGGTTAATGACGTTAATACTAGAACCCCAAAATACCTGGCTGATAAGCTGGTGAGAAGAAGTGATGTAAACATCAGACAGCTCCGGCGAGTACACCTTAATCTTGACGTTCCACGGCCTACAGACATAACAAATACAAAGAGAAAAAAAAATACATCTGAGAAATACATCATTAAAAATGGTAAAAAGTCTATTTTATAAAATTGTCAAGCTATGGTATCAACAATATATAAACAAAGATGAACATAAAAAAACAGGACAATAATTAGCTTAAACAAACATTAAAAACACTTAATGAATATGCAGTTGGTACAATGAGATCAAGACAACAATATAGTAAGAACTCAACACACTATTTTCCAAAGTTCAAGAACTCTGGGATAGAATAAGGTTCCACCAAACACAGATGATCTTTTAAGTTAGATAGAAATTTTCTTTTATCATCAACGATAGATTTAATGTAACATGGTAGACTATTAAATAGTTTAACACTACTATATAATGTACCTTTTTCGTACAAAGTGGTTTGATGTTTAGGGTAATTATAATTTAGAGATCTAGTGTTTTAGCTGTCTTCTTAACCAGCCCAGTGAAAGTAGCAGGATTACTAGAAAGAAATTTCATACACTCATATATATATATATATATATATATATATATATATATATATATATATATATATATATATACACCAGGTATAGTTAAAATTTTATTTTCTCGGAATACACCACGGGATGACTCCCTAAAGCCCATCTTAAACCAAATTCTGATTATTCTCTTTTGACATCTAAATATTATATCCACATCTAAAGTTCCTCCCGATATCGCAATGCCAAACTTAGCCAAAGAGTAGAAATTAGCAAACTAAACCATCCTAAGGACATCTGAGTTAACACTTTTTGATAAAATTCTAAAAGCATATGTAACAGAAGAAAGTCTCCCCGATAGGTATCTGACTATCACTGACACCCGAGTCCTATAACATACAACAAGAACAGGGAAAGAAAACAGATAGATGTTTTGGGATATATAGAAGCAACACCTTCGTCCTCATGTAGAAAAATTGGGAAAGAAATTGGTGTGCCAAAAACTGACGGTCAGAGGATCTTGAAGAAATATAAGTATCATCCATATAAATTTAATGTAGTGTAACATTTGCATCCTGGCGATGCCGAGCGCCGGGCACTGTTTTGCCAGTGGTATTTGCAACAATAAGATGCTAAGTTGAGCACAGATCATTTGTTCAGCCGCGTCCTAAAACATACAACAAAGAGAACAGGGAAAGAAAAGAGATAGATGTTTTGCAATATATAAAAGCCACACATTTGGCCTCATGTAGAAAAATTGAGAAGAAAATTGGTGTGCCAAAAACTGACGGTTAGAGGATCTTGAAGAAATATGAGTATCATCCATACAAATTTAATATAGTGCAACATTTGCATCCTGGCGATGCCGAGCGCCGGGCACTCTTTCGCCAGTGGTATTTGCAACAAATCGATGCTAACGATTTATTTGGCAGACTTGTTATCTGGTCAGACAAATGCTTTTTTTAAGTGGGGGAATTTTTAATCGTCATAATACCACGAACTGGCATAGTGAAAATCAGAATTTAATGTTTGAAAGGGCACAACAACGCTTTGGAGTTGAGGTGTCATGTTTTATTTTGGGCAGACATATAGTTTATAGGATTTTAAAGGAGGTCTTAGAGCATGTAGATACCTAGAAATCCTTGAGGAGGTTATTCCACAACTGCTCGAAAATATTCCATTAGCCAAAATAAAATGCTGTTTACCTACAGCAAGATGGTGCCCCAAGTCACAACTCTAGGCTCTTAAGGGCATTTCTTGATAATAACTTTCCTCAAAGATGGATAGGTACCAATGGATCTGCTAGATGGCTTCCACATTTCCAGATCTCTCAATTTTAGTTTTTTTTATGGGGCTATAGTTAGTTAATTCTTTATTCAATCCTTTAATATATTACAAGGTAATACTTATGCTAAGACCCCAATTGGGGTATGGATCATGTCACAATAACTCTTAAAACTAGAAATACCTACAGCTAAATAAACTTGACAAGATTATAAAACATAAACCAAATCAAAATTTAAATTCAGTTAAAAAGTACAATAAAATTATAATAAAACTAATCTATAAAGGATCAATTTAGTGCAGTGCCTCATTTATATCATTAACATCCGCAAAAAATTCTCTCAGACTGTAGTATGCTCTCTCCTTCAAAAATGCTTTAAGCCTATGCAAAACCTTGCCAGATGGCTGTTGCCTGAAAGGTAGAGGGAGCATATTCCAGACCTTAATTATGTTAAATACAACATTTCTTTGTACAAATGTAAAATTTGGTTTTTTGGTCTAGAGGTTTGTTCTAAATCTTGTATCATAAGAATGTTGTCGGATCTTATCAAAGAAAAGGGAAAAGTTATTAATTAAATACTCAGCACATTCAGGAATATAGAGGCTGTACAAGGTCAGTATACCAGCTTCCCAAAATACCTCCCTGCAGCTGTCTCGACATCCCATGCCAAATACAACACATATGCATTTTTTTGTAATAAAAATATTCGATCTGATTCGACAGAATTTCCCAAAAATATTACACTATAGACAATATGAGACTGGACATATGCATGTGATGCTTGCCACCCAACATTATTATGTGCCAATTTTGCATTACAGAAAATGGTCAATTTAAACATTACCTATAAAAATTTGTTTTTTCTTTTTTTTAATAATGTTATTTTTTTGTGTTGATTATGTTGTTACTTTATGCTGTGAAACTGATGTTACAAACTTACTGTTATTAAATAATAATTTAGTATTTTTATATAAGAAGATACCTATATGCAAGGTATCCAATTCTTCATTAGCAATATGTAACTTTCAATTGTTTATTATTGTTATTCATGGCCAACTATTAAATTATGCATTTAATTTCAGAAAATTCATTTATTTGCGTGTTTCCGAGAAAAAGTGCATACTATTATATATTTTTGAAAAGGTAAAAAAAAGACAAATTTTATAGTCTATAAATATACAGGGTGTTACATTTAAAAAAAATAAAGTAGGGTCAGATAACTTTTTGACCTAGCTCTTTATACTAATTCCGAAGGCAGAATTGAGTTCTACAGGAAAAGTAATAAAAGAAACAGTTTTCACATTTTCGATAAGTTATTTGATAGTTGAGATACGAGGGGGGCCTGAAAATGTAACATTTTCAATTTAGCCCTGCATCTTAAAAACTAAAAGGGCTATGATAATTTTTGTAACGATCCAAGGATTACTGTAACCTAGGAATCGCCTTTTTTTTGTTTGACGAAATAAAATCACACTTAGATATTAGGATAATTATTTAATTACGTGTTTTGCTTTATTTTTATACAACTTTGTTTTGCAACGATACCTTACATATTATGATATGATACACCCGGAATGAAAACACATTGTATTTTTCCATCCGTGAAGGAGTAAAAATCAACATGTAAGAGACCATTACGCTTGCATATACGCAATTACTAATTTGGAATATCAACTATTAAATGTACAATTATGAAAGACAGAAATTAAACTAAAATGGCGATATACAAATTACAATTATGATCATTAGGCATCTAAAAATTGAATTGAAAATCAATTTACCGTTATAAAAGAGAAAGAAATCAAGTTATAATGGGTTATTATTGTTACAAAAATTGTATTACAGTTTAGAAACCTCTGTCAAGTTAAAGTAAGCTTACGTACTTATATTTTATACCAGTAAATAGGCCCTCGTACAATACTGTTGCTTATCAAAGTGGACAAGTTTCTCGACAGGTTCTTATATTGATATGCTGGATTGACGGCTCGGGACAGTTACCAATTAATTAATATTCAGTGCATGCGTACGTGTACAATTTAATCCCCAGAATTATAACCAATTCCACAAATTCTAAACCAATTGCTAGAAGAAAGAAAAAACACCAATCGAGAAAAGTACCCCAAAATATGCGAATTGTGAATAATAAATTTAAAACGTTTTTATTTTATGTTTATTGCTTCATTCTTGTATAAGGTTGTATAAGGTTTTCTACCACTAATGTTACTACATCAAATTCTAATTTATTCATGGTCACTGTAACATATACCTGAAAACAGACATTTGGGCTTTTCTTTCCAGTTGCACCAACAATTTTAACACCCGTCACAGGTAATTTTAAAATATCTTTATTTTTTTTCCATAATTTATCATAAAACTCTTTTGACATAAATGTTATTTGGCATCCGGAGTCTATTAACACTAAACATGAGACTTGTTCAATAGTGGTCTTAACCAGTGGAGATTTATTTTCTTTTTCATGATTTTCTTCCTCAGAGTTTATAAATAATGTGTCACAATTAAATGTTTTATTTTCTTGTTTTTCTTCTATTTTTGTTACTAATTGGTTTGACTTTTCAAAGTAATCTTTTGATGTTTCATTTGTGTTTGTTTCTGTTGGTCCTGTGTTATTAGGATGTGTACCAGCGGAGCTGTCATAGCACACCTCTTTTAGTTTTGTGATATCTAAGTACTTCGTTGCATTATCTCTATACCATTTCTGTCTTTGGACATCCTATATTCTTTTTGTTTTCTTAATTACGTATTTTTAAGGTCAGACCTAAAGACGATTCATTGTTTGGTGCTTTTTGTGATATATGCAAAACCTTTTGCTGCAAAGAATGCGCTTTCATCACGACAACTAAAACTCACGCGGTTGTCTTGGCTCAAAGACAATTTTCTGTTGCCCTGAATGTAAGAAACTCATGAAAGACCTTCCATATTTAAAAAAAATTACAGAAGCATATGAGATTGAAAAGAAAGTGCAAGAAAAGGGAAGCAAGTCTTGAAAGATTGGAACTTGGATACAGAAAACATATCATCTCTTGAAAAAGAAAATGAAAAACTGTTCAAGGAAAATTTGGAGAGAGATGCGCACATAAAACGATTAGGCCGAAATTCCAAAAGCTTCGTGTACCGTGTCTTGGATTTAGAGCAGAGCTATATCGATAGTATTAAAGAACAGAAACAGCAACTTTCTATGTTGAATAAAGAACTGAAGGAACTTTCTGAAAGGAATAATGTGTTACTCTCTACTTTAGAAGATCTTCAACAAAAAGTTAACACCCAGCCTAATGAAATTATAGAACTAAACTCTAAAAAAACAGATGCTAATAAGCATTGAAAATTTTCCAAAGAAAACGAGTGTTATATTAGCGATTTTTAGAAAGCATGTTTCAGTTGTTTACTTTACGAGAACAGCACTAACGGGGTTGTAAATGTGGCTGGCCAGACGACTTTATCGATAGATAACTCAGAGACTGACCATTTTGGGATGAATGCCACTGCTTCTGCCGACAGAGCTAGACGGGAGAAGACGAAAGTATCTCAGATGCTAATCATCGCTGACGACAATGTTAGAGGCTGTGCTTTTTTCTTTAAAAACTATGCTGACAGGAAATTCGTCACAAACAGTTAAAGAATCAAAAAAGCTGTCATTCTCCCAACTCAAGGAAGTATGCGGCCCTCTATGTAGGGGTTTTACGGAGGGGGATGTAATGCGGCTCTGACGGGGAAAGTCTTTTGGGGAGGGAGAGATCGAAGATTTCTTGAAATTGTTTGACAACACTAATCTGGTTATCATAGGGCTATGTCTTTGTGCCAGTAGACCTATTTTAAATGGAATTATTGAAAACTACAGTTACTGTTTATGGTCCGCCATCCAGAAAAGCACAAATTCTGTTTATCTGTTATCTCCGAAATTTCTAACATCTCATAGAGTGGTAGAGTACAGAGATAAAGTCGATTTGATAAACCACATTTGTTTGAATAAAATAACTGTGCATGTTGATAAGGAACCTGACTTATTCAAATTCAAAATAAGCTTTATTATCAAAAAACTACAGAAAGTTTTATCGACAAAGCAAGCTTAGTGGATCATAATGACACTGAGTCTATCAGCAAAGTAAATTTTGATTGCCCGCTGCCTCCTCGAACAGTAACATAGTTTCTGACCCGGTACTCAACAATGCTCGAAAGGACCACCTTATACAAACTGCTTTCTAACAAAACGTTCGAGGGTTAAGAACTAGATCCTCTCAGATAATGAGATCAGTCAGGAGCTGCGACTATGACTGCATTCTGCTTACCAAGACATGGCTCGCCGAGGAACACAATAGTTCTGAATTCTTTCCTAGCAACTGTGCTAAGATCGCAAATACGCTGAGCTAAATTGCACAGTGGGTGGTGGAGTTCTTATCGCTGTTGATAACACATACAATTCAAATGAAATTGCAAGATCGACAGTACCAGAGTACAAGTCCATTTGAATCCGCGCCTACTTCGAATTCCAGGCTGCAATTATTTGCTGTGTTTATCTGCCTTTCTTCTACAAATGCGTATCAACATTTCGTTACCGAGTGTGAGGGGATTCGCAGCAGATATGAGGAAGCTCACTTCCTTATCTTTGGAGATTTTAACCTGCCTGGTGTCCGTTCACTACAAGAAGATGGGTTTCTACTACCAAGAGCTTATATAACATTATATTTCGGGGGAGCAACATGGTTTCTATCGTGGTCGGTTAACGACTACGAATCTGGCGGTATTTCAAAATTACCTAATAACATCAGTTGAAGCCGCCCAACAAATTGATGTCATTTACACTGACATATCCAAGGCGTTTGACAGCGTCTGTCATGAGCTTCTTCTAGCAAAATTGCAATACATTGGCCTTTCTGGAAGCTATATTGAGTGGATTAAGTCGTACTTGTTTAATCTCGACGTTAACAGGTCAACGTGAGTGGCTCGTTTTCCAATGAGATTGTTGTAACATCAGGGGTCCCACAGGGCTCGCATATCGGCCCAATTCTCTTTTTACTCTTTATAAATGACATTGTATCTTGTTTTAAAGTGTCGAAATGCCTTTTATATGCGGACGACTTACAATTATTTTCTCCTGTTTCCCTTGACTGCAGTTTGACATTAAGAGACTTGACAAATGGTGTAACACCAATTACCTGCATCTTAACATTACTAAATGTAAAGTTCTGCGATTTTTTAAATGCAATAATCCCATTTTTTCCACGTACTATATAAACAACATAAGTCTCGAAGTTGTTACATCTTTTAACGATTTGGGTGTCATTTTCGATGAAAGCCTCACATTTTATCTGCACATTGATAACATAGTGCTTAAGGGTTTTAGACTGCTAGGTTTTATTAAAAGACACACTAAGCATGTCACTGATACTAAAGCGATTACTAGTCTTTATAACCCTTTAGTACGGAGTATCTTAGAATATTGCTCTACCATATGTTGTTTGTATTGTATCAGTGTCACATCAACAGAATTGAAAAAGTTCAGAATAAATTTGCAAAGTATCTTTTGTTCAAGTTTAATTTTCCGTATCAAGATCTGTCTTATAATACAAGAATTCTTCTCTGCGGCCTACAGACCCTTGAGTTTCGGCGAAGAAAGGCACTTCTGATTTTCTTGCACAAATTAGTGAATGGAGGGATTCACTGTGAAATACTACTACAGTCAGTCTCCTTTTTGGTTCCTATCAGAAGAACGAGACAATCACAGCTGTTTTTTGAAAGGTATCATTGTACTAATTATGGGTTTAATGTATTTGTTGACCGACTAGTATATAATTATAATCGTCACTTTTCGGCACACATGTTCAGCCTTACCTCAATACAATTAAAAACGCAGTTCAATGGATTGATTATGTGATTGTCCTCTGTTTTTATATGTTTTGTCTGACACTTGTGTCACCATTCTTTGTTTTGATTGTTTTTATTATTTGACAATATATATATATATTTTTAGTCTTATTTTACTCTTAATTTAACTTTTATTTTAACTTAAGCTTAAATCTTCAATATTTAAAAATTTTAATTGCAAATATGTGTTTTTTACTTTAAACTATACAATAGTGATAATTGAAATAAAATGTTAGACATTTAAGATAAAATACCTATGTAAATGGCAAGGCCGTTAAATAAATAAATAAAATAAAATAAATAAAATAAAATATTATCTTTTTTTATTCTGCGAGTTCGTACCATTTGGAATGTTTAGCATTCCGTAGAGTACGTTTCTGAAGGACCACTTGTCCGATACAAGCATCGGCTACGTCCTTACATTTATTATTTATTATTAGAACTCGGCTATACATTGTACATAACAAACATCGAACACATGATACCCGACAACTTAAAGTATTTTTGGTCATTTATAAATTCTTTAAAAAAGGATAGTGGTATTCCAAGGGTCATGTATAGTAATGGCTAAATCCTTGAAGATCCTCAGAGTATTGCTGATGCCTTTGCCATTTTGAATCTTGCTACTCTGACTACCATGAAGTCGAAATTGAAGATGTTGACTATCCCAGTACCAACCTGCACGGTACACATTACACTTTTATCATTTTACCAGAGAAGAAGTGTTAGCAAAGCTGAGACTGATGCAGCTTAACAAAAAAAAGGGTGCGGGCCCAGATAAAATAGAATAGAATAGAATAGAATAGAAAAACATTTATTATGCAATATACAAAAATAATTACATAAAAGGTAGCATTCGCAGGGCGTTCTTCCATGATACCTAAAAATAAAGTAACTTAACTATAATAACATTAATACCTATTACAATAATCCACACATTTCAAAGGTAATTTACTACACTGTTAGGGCATTAAATTGAGTAACTCATTCTTGTACTTGGTCTTAAAGGTTTTAATAGAGTTTTGAGTAATTAAATTAAATACAGGTGAGTTAAGCAATTGTATCACCCGAAAAGCAAATGAGTTTCTAAACTTAGAGGTGCGATGCTGGTGTAGATTAAATCTAATAACATTTCTTAGGTTTAGATTGTGAATTTCCTGTCTTGCTACAATATATTTCCATAGGTAAATCGGACATTTTGTTTTATAAAGTTTGTACACAAATACACCAAATAGAAGCATCACTCGATATTCATATTTAAGCTAGTTGTTTTGTACATAAGTGGGAGTGATATGAGAAAATTTGTATGCACAGTAAACATAACGAATGGAAGCGTTTTGGGCCAGTTGAATCTTGTTACGATATTCCAAGTTTAAATAATTGTAATAGACTATACAACAGTAATCCAATTGTGAAAGAATGAGTGATTCCACTAGTAAGAGTTTAACCTTTTCGGGTAGAATAAATTTAAACTGATACAAACTTTTTAATTTAAAGTATACAGAACATAGTTTTTTATTGATATGATATTCAAAGTTAAGGTTTGCGTCAAATGTGACGCCCAAATTTTTAACACATATTGCAGAGGGTAGAAGATCCTCACCAATATGTAACGAAACAAAGTTGTGCATGTTGACTTTATTTATAATATGATTAGTGCCAATAACCATATAGTTGCTTTTATTTGCATTAAGCAACATACCATGCCCAATGGACCACTCTAAAATAGATTTCAAATCGCAGTTAATCTGCTGGAAAGCTTGACAAGCATTTTCCAGTTCAAAACCAGCAACCAATCGTGTATCATCCGCGTAGAGGTGGATGGAGCAGAAACGAACCTGCTTGGGCAGATCAGAAGTATATAAATTGAATAACAGGGGACCAAGAATGCTTCCCTGAGGAACTCCGTGCTGCAAAGTGACAGGCTTGGATCTGGCTCCATCCAACTCAACTATTTGCACACGGGAGTATAGGTAACTGGCAAGCCATTGACACACTGGCTCGGTGAAACCACAATAACGTGCTTTAGCAACCAGCATAGAGTGATTAATTAAATCGAAGGCTTTGCTGTAATCAAGGAGTATAAGACAGGAGGCCATCCCTTCATCGATATTAGTTACAAGGTCTGTAGTGACCTTGGTGGGTGCAGTTGCAGTGCTGTGGTGCTTCCGGAAGCCTGACTGAACTTCAGGCAGTAGGGCAATACTCAAAATATAGTCATTAATCATATCAGTAACTAGCAATTCTAACATTTTAGCCAGGATTGGCAATAGACTGATGGGCCTTAGTTCAGATATTGACTCGATTTTGGAATTTTTGGGAATGGGTATAATTATAGATGTTTTCCAAATTTCAGGAAACACTCCTTCCTGAAGGCACTGATTGAATAATCTGGCTATAATTGAAACTACATGTTCAAGACCAAAGAGAAGCATGACGTAACTTATTCCATCGACGC
Source organism: Kuschelorhynchus macadamiae (assembly GCA_030620095.1). NCBI lineage: Eukaryota > Metazoa > Arthropoda > Insecta > Coleoptera > Curculionidae > Kuschelorhynchus > Kuschelorhynchus macadamiae. The sequence continues at coordinate 224,235 of JAUTXW010003178.1, forward strand.
CCATACTTTTGGATTTGATGCGAGAGAAAGCTTGGAGAATGTCATATTCAGATATGAACCTAAAAGAAAAGTTTCTATTATCTAGACTCTCCAGCCTATTAATATTATAAAAGTCACGGACCTCAGCATCAACCGGAGCGGCCAACCTACTAACATCAGCAAATTGATTACTAATATCTTGTAGATTTTTTAAATGATTAGGAATTTCAGAATTATTTTTTGAATGAACATTCCATGTATTAAGTCGAGACCAAAGCATTTTGGAGTTTTTGTTGTCTCTCTGAAGTTCAAATGACATATATGCCTTTTTTTCACTGCTTATTGCGAAAGAAAGGTAGTTTTTAATATCTATGTAGAAGTTTTTATGCTCAATGTTACGAGTGCGTTTGAATCTATGAAATGCTTTTTTCTTTAATTGAATGATTTCTTTTATTGTGCTTGTAATGTACGGTTTATACTTCCGTTTTAATTTAACAGTGACGAAGGGTGCGTGTCTATCGAATACGTCGGTCAGTCGCTGATTAAGAGTTTGAAGTCTACAATCCAAGGTTCCCCGTTGCCAAGCATCATCATCGAAATTGAATCTCTGCATCTCAATGTCGAATTGTTGCTGATTAAAAGAGTGAAAGTCTCTATAGGAAATTATTTTTTCGGTCTTTTTGGGTGTATCAATTTCGATAGTAGAGTAAATAAGTCTGTGATCTGTGAGATTAAGCAAATCTTTAGTTCCCGAGTTTACCACATTAACATTACTGTCTACACAAAGAATATCAATAAGGGTACATGTGCTTCTCGTTATTCTTGTTGGGTCGGTGATAGTTTGTTTTAGATTGAACACATGTAACAAAGATCTCAACTGATTGCTCTCTACCGTCTCACTTAGAAGATCAACATTCAGGTCACCCATGAGAAGGGTATAATCAAAAGAAGGCAACAGGGAGGATAATATATTTTCAACACAAAATATGTTTCTAAAACTGACTGATGGAGGTTTGTAAAGCGCTCCCATTAAAATTCTTTTGTTTTTCAAAGACAATTCTATCCAAAGTTGTTCGACTTGACATGTTCCATCACTTGCCGCGGAGATATCAATGACTTTACATTTAATAAAGTCAGCCATATATACACCAACGCCCCCTCCCCTAGTTATTCTGTCACTACGAAAAAGCTGGTAACCAGAAACATGTAAAAGTGAATCTGGATAATCTGGGGATAACCACGTTTCTGTAATTGCAAAAATATCAAATTTTTCAAACACAAGTAACTCCTTTATATCAGCAAATGATGGAATGAGGGATCTAATATTTATATGTGCAACACGGAGATTCATTGACCTAGATACAGATACTATTGGCCCATCAGTTTTGCCTGTGCTGGATCTAAAAAAGATATATTTTGTATGCTATTGGGATCAACAGTATCCCGAATATCAGATTCCAGATTGGAAAAATTTTGAGACACGAACGTGTCACTGCAGACTGGGACCTCAGATGCAACAGTTTGGCCCACCAAGGGACCATTTGCATCACCATCCATATCTCCGAAACTCTCACTGCCACCAAGAACAACCAAGTCTGGTGATGAGCAAAGGGAAGCAAAAGATAAAATCGCATTTTTACTTGAGTTAGAAACCTTAAAACGACCCGTTTTGCTCAAATGAACACGATTTCTCATATAGTCCCTATCGATTAAGTTACTATTGTACAAGTCTAATAAATCTACATTATCAATTGTACTACATTTCAATTTATCAATTATTTGCCTGAAACTATGATTGATTCTTAAAATATTATTTAAAATATTATTTGTTGATGATACGCCATGAAATTTTGTAGGAATGGTGCATATAATTAAATTTGTTAAAGCGATATCAATTGACAATGCTTTAATTATCATAGGATCTACTTCAAAATTGTTAATGCCACCTAAAACTACAACACAGTCAGAAAATGTATAGTCTCTGGCAAAGCCACGCACACTTGAAAGGAGGTCATTAAATGGGGCATTGGGTTTGCACATTACTTCAAGATTGAAATCATCACCAAGGATAAAACGGAGACTTGCATATAGATGTTTACCAACGTTATCTGTTACCAGCAGCACTCTATGTTTCTCCTTATTTGCGCACACAGTAATATTTAGGGATTCATGTGTGAGCTTAAATGACCTTTTTTGACTTAAACTGGGACTTGAGTGTGTATCTTGTGAGACTTGTTTGGCTTCAAAGAGTTCCAGTTTGGCCTCCTTCAGCTCCTTACCACAAAGTTCATTTTCCTTTTCCAATACTTCAATGCTAGTTAGAAGGTTATTCTTTAAGACCATCAATTCACTGAGCTCCCTCTCTAACACTTCATTCTTGGACTGAATTTCCTTAATATCATTAAGAAGGGCCTTATTTTTTAGCTGTAAATTTATACAACTTGGGTCAATAGTTTCAGCATACTGATTAACCTTGGAAATGTATTTGTCCTTGGCGTTTTCAGGAGCGAGGTCTTGAGTCCCCTCCTTCAGTCTCTTTATGTAAGCATCTTTTGCTGCGTTGTCAGCAAGGAGGCCAGATAATTCCTTATTAAGTTGCTGCAAATTATCAGAGTATTTACATTCCCATTTTTCAATGGATATGTCTTTCTCCAATGCTTTCAACTTAAGATTGGCCAGTTCATCTTGAAGGTTTTTCAATTTGTGGATGTCTCCTACCAGTGGCTTACACTGCCTACAGTAGAATAAGATATTCCTTTGGGCTAAGGAGATTGCATGGGTCTCTGTTGTTGTCAGTTGAGCACACTTTTTACAAAAACATCGCTCACAGCCGTCGCATGGAGTTCCAAAAAGTTCGTCGTCCTTGGGTCTGGCTTTCAGAATGCATTGCTTAAGGCAACTTGTGCACTTTAAAAGTGACATTATCTCCAGAGTAAAGTTGGAGATAGAGATAAATTAAAATCACAAAAAGACAATTGTACTACAATTTGTACATTTCGGATCACTATGGCAACGTTAACAATACTAAATTTCAATCGTCGAACAGAAGCATAAAAAAGTTTACTTATTTTTTGCACTTTTATGTTATTTCCTTATCACTGGAGTGTGAACAAATAGATCTTATAAATGTTTTAAATATTTCGGATTCCACGGCAAGAAACAAAGCTCAAAAGCAAGCAAGATGAAATATTTATTAATTAATTTAGGTCGATCTGATGAGATTTGATGTATTTTCCACGGCACTAAACAAATTGGGAATTTAATGCAGTAAAACACCCGAAAAAAACATAAAAAACGACGGAACACAACACCCGTGTGTACTGTACTGAACTGAAATTCTTACTTAAGTGTAAATATAAAAATAAAAATTAAAATACATCCATATTTTTTGAAATCTTGCAGTGAGGTTCTTGCGGGTCCTTTGGCAGCCATTTTTCAGAGAACCTTAAATAAAGGGCACTTTCCTATAATTTGGAAGAACTCCACCTTATTTCCTGTATATAAATCTGGGATTAAATCGGACATAAAAAACTAACGGGGAATTCTATGCTTTCAATTATTCCCAAGACTTTGGAGTTAATAAATTAAATACCGGATGAAATATTTGACACCTACAAACACTACATCACTGAAGCTCAACATAGGTTTTTAAAGGTCCATTCCACTACTACCAACCTTGGGGCATATCAAAACTTTTTGGTAACCTCATTAGAATCCAGTAATCAAGTCGATGTTATATACCAATGTATCCAAGGCCTTCGATAGTGTATGTCACAAACTGCTACTGTCCAAACTATCAAAGATTGGAATATGATCCATTTATTTGGCTTGGATTGAGGACTACTTGATATATAGAAGGCAGTGCGTTAAGATTGGAGACATGGTGTAGCGAGAGTTTGAGGTGCTTTCGAGAGTTCCATAAGGATCCCACATAGGACCTATTTTATTTTTGTTATTTTTTAACCATGTATCGTCTTGTCTTAAACTGTCATACTGTTTGTTGTATGCGGACGATTTAAAGTTTTACAGCATTCTTAATTCTAGTGATTACAATGTCCTTCAGCTTGATCTAAACCGTTTAGTTTTGTGGTGTAAAAAAAATTATCTTGCTTTATCTATTTTATACTCTCTGCTACAAATGCAGATGGTTATGCTGAGACCATGTCTGTTGTGACCAGAAACAGATCGGCTTAGTATTCCAGCTGATAATTCTATATACTTTAAACGCGGCCCGGGGCACATGGCTCTCAAGGCGTTTAGGTTGTTACCATATAACATACAACACATTAATAGTTTTAAAAAATTTCGCAAACGTGTGACCAATTTCATGCTAGAAAAATGTTATCCATTTGGTTTTGATTTTTAATCAGAAACTGCAAGTTTTAAGGTGTAGTGATCAGTCTTATTCTACTGTTCTCAATGTAATCTTAAGTTTTTAAAAGTTAAGTTTTTTAGAAATCCATATTTCATATATTGTTTTTATTATTTATGTGATATACTATTGTATCTGCAGTTTTTGTCATTAGACTAGATTGTAGTACCTAAATTTTGTTTTTGACGTTGCTTTTTCACCTTTTATGCTGATTGTTTGGCAATAAAGAATATGAGTATGAGTATGAGTAAATGTTAATAAGTGTAAAAAGATCAGTTTTTGTAAGTGTGTAAATCCTATAAACTTAATTTATCAAATAGAGGGTGTCCCATTAGAGTCTGTTGAATCCTCTAATGATCTTGGTGTTCTGTTCTACGATAGCCTTTCTTTTAACTTACACGTTGACCAGAGTGTGGAGAAATGCCAAGACTGCTTGGTTTTATTAAACGAAATACAAAGTTAATACAAAGGCAATTTGCACCCTCTACAATTGTTTAGGCTGTAGTATTTTAGACTACTGTTGTAAAGTTTGGTGTCCATATTATCAGTGTCATATATCTGGACTGGAGCGAGCACAGCACAAGCACTTAAATGGTCTGATCGATTGTTCTGAGCTGGTAAGACAGTTACAATTTAGAACTTTTTTTACAAAGAACACGCAGAACCAACTACGGTCAAAGAGCTTTTGTGCACTCTGGTTAATGTTTATAATGTGCATTTTATTCACATAGATATTTTTTCCTTAAGTGCTCTAAAAACAGCTCTCTAACAACCTCGTAATCTGTAAAATCTGGAGGAAATGGTCAGCTTGTTCCTTTTATTTTGTCTTTGTAAAAGTTTGACTTGTTTATTTTGTTTATCTTGGTCATAAATCATAAATTTAAATTTACAGTATGTAGTTTACCATCGTATACAATGTTGGTAAATTAGTAATAACGATCGATACCGTATCATTTAGGACTATTTTTTGTCCTTAGCATACATTTGTTGAATAAACAAATAAATTAATGTATTTGTCGGGCTTCTATCATTCTGTGTATACTGATCTCTTATCTCATGTGAAAAATGACTCTGTTCATATTCTTTATAAGGATTTATTTTTCTTTAGATGCTTGTGGATTGCAGTCGTCTTCCCCGTCACTATACTCCTTGTATACAACATTCACATTATAAGGCGATCTTGGCTTATAACCTTTTTTTTGTCTAGAGGAGTTTTCATTTGCTCTTTGATACCTAGCTGGCATATTCTGATTTTGATTTTGGCTATATCATCCATTTAGTGGTTCTTGGTATTGCCGAGTGTCCCTTTTGCTCTCTTGTTTGTTGTTATAGCAATGAAAGTTAGGAGTTCTATACTTTTGTGAAGTGGATATGGGTATTCTTTGTTGTTTTGATGATTATAACTCCGGTATTGGCTTGTCAAGCCTTGCTGATTGTGCGGTAGATTTGTATTGGTGTTTCCATTATTACAAGGTACAAATCCTGCTTTAATGGTCTTCTGTCTTCATACCTGTACCCTAATCTTGGAGCTGCACCTCTACTTTGCCTTTCTTGTTTTTCTAGGTCATCAAATCTTTCCAACATTTCATACATTTCAGCATTTCTTGGATGAAAGCTCGTAAAAATTCTGGCTATATTTAGTGGAAAATGTTTAACTATCAAGCTTATTCCTTCATCTAGAGAAATCAAATCTATTTCTTTAACCTTTTTCAACATTTTAAGAAAATAAGATGACATATCTGGTTCTTCTGATGATTATGATCTTCCATCATAAATTTCCATTACCACTTTCAGTTGGCTCTCCCTGCACCACTATTTCTTTAAAAATTCATGCCTCTATCTTCCGTATGATGTGAGATTTTCACAAAAATAGTTCATCCCATAATTTTGTTGGTCTCCTAAGACTTCTTTTAGCCCAGTTTAAACAATTGTGTGTCTCTATTTGTTGTTTTTCCATCCAGGTTTCTAGTCTTTTTAAGAACTCTTTTGGATTCATACTGCTAGTCCCATTATAAGTTGGTATATTTTTTGTGTCTATAGGCATATATATATATATGAGAGTGTTGCCATAATGATTTATGTGTTCAGTGTTACTTGTATGCGGATCATTTACTGTCAGAATTTTAGTGTACTCATGCTATGTGGTGTGCAGAATGTTTCTGCTTATATCGCTCCGCTGCCACACTGCATCTAGGCTCTTCCTACAATTTTTATTATTTCTTCTAAGTTCGTTCTTCTCATTGTAATCAGGTCATTTATAAACTGTATCTTCTTCTCCATTGTCTGAGTCAGTTTCGTTCAGTTTGGCTTTGCATAATGTGGGTTGTCATCATAGCCTGATATAATTATCTTTAATATTCATAATCTCTGTCATCTGCCTTACTTTATTTAATTCTTCCTGTGGTTGTACTCCAAATCCCCTAAAATCTGAGGTATTCGACACGTTCGAGACACGCCTGTTCTTATTGCCTTCTTGTTGCCTGAGACTCTTTCCTCGCTGTTTCCTTTTGTAACCTCCTTGTATTTTTATGTACTCCTCCTTTGTTGTTTATCTTATATCAGTATCACTCATTTTGTAAAATTTGGAAATCAAGTGAATATGTGTGTTTGGTAATTTAAGAATGTTTTTAATTAAATTGTATGTGTTGCGGGTAAACTGATGTGTTGAGGGTTTTTAATTGAATTATTAAATGTTTAAATTTTTATAACCATATGCTAGCCCATATAAGTAATCAATTGTATCTAAAATGAGCCAGACAATTGCTAATAAAAAGTGTACAGACATAATGTTTTTAATTCAATCCAAATAAGAAATATGGCACAGTTTTAATCCAAACAAAGTTAATATACCTATAACCAATACGAAAAAAAAATAATGAACAAACTACAATTTTTAGTGGTTTCCCGGTGTTCACCCGTGTGCGCACAAAAGAAATGACCTATGCTTACTAAGATGCTCTCCTCTGCTTCACTGTCTAGTTTGATCACTAGCGCACCAAGAACCAAGTGTGATTCTCTCTCTTTCTCTCTCTCTCTCTATATATATATATATATATATATATATATATATATATATATATATATATATATAGACGCTCAGCACATTACCCCTTACTCCATATAAACGTAATACGTCAAGTAGGAAGTCATGAACCGTGTTAAACGCCTTGGCAAGGTCTAAGAAGACAGCAATGCATTTATTGCCAGTGTCAAGGTTGTTACTTATACAATTGGATAGTTCACAAACTGCATCAGAAGTACTTAAGCCATTCATAAGTCCTTACTGTCGTTGGGATATGATATTATTTTGCTGAAAAAAATTGACCAAGCGATCTATGAGACATTTTTCGAAGATTTTTGCAAATGTATTTATAACGCTGATGGGACGGTAGTTGTTTATACCAGACTGGTCTCCAGCTTTATGTATTGGTGTAATAACTGCAGTTTTAAAATTCCTTGGAACATTGCCTGTTTTAAAAGTTAAGTTAATTATATGTACAAGAGGATATATTAAGTATAGATGAAACTGTTTAACCATTTTTGTAGTTATTTGATCATATCCGGGAGAACAGTCATTTTTTAAAGAGTTAATTTGGGCTATTACTTCATTTAGATTGGTAGGTTTCAAAAACATTGATGACAGAGAAGTGAAACTAATTCTAATGTTAGAAGTTGGGTTATTAATTTTTATATTCATTTTGCAGCCTACTTCGTTATTTTTACTGTTTTCAAATAATTGAATTTTTGTTTTCGAATAAGTTTATTTAAATTATTTCTGTATTCTGTAAAATTTTTTTTATTAGCTTCACTATAATTTAATAAAAGCCTTTCTTTCATTTTGTCTTTATAGAATTAATAATTCCATTAGTTATCCATGGTTTAAGTTTTTTGAGTTTTTTACTGTATAAAATTTGTTCAGTCTTTCCTTTGTTTAGTATTTCAGATATTATCTCAGAGAACCTCTGAGAAGCAAATTCTGCATCATGACACTCCAAAACACTGTTCCAAGACTCCTTCTCCAAAAGTTCATTACATATTAAATAATCAATTTTAAAATTAGTAAGAATTTTAGTGTCTGAAGCTGTATTTACTTGTATATTTTGTTGACAGGTTATATTTAACGTTACTGGATAATGATCTGTAAGTGCAGAGTGTCTGACTAATGAGGAATATTTAAGATTTGATCTAACATTTTTTCTGAAAAAAATATGATCGAACACAGAACTAGCTTCAGAACTTACACGGGTAGGATTGTTAATTGCAGGTATAAAACCAAAGTGGCCCAACAATGAGGTGTAGTCATTAACTTCATTGTTATTTTCTGCTGATAAATCAATGTTAATGTCACCAATAAGAATTTCTATTCGGTTTGTTGAATTTTTAGTGTAAAAAGCATTGATATCTTTAAGAAATCCTGGAATGTCTATAGAGGGAGGTCTATACATGCATGAAATACCTATAGTTACATTACTTATAATTATATTAATTCTAGTCAGTGTGACGCCAGAAAAAATTTATTTTATATCTATAACTTCAAAATTCAAAGATGATTTTACAAAAACAATAATGTAAAACATCATTTTGATTAAGTTCAGCATTGTTATAATGCATAGTGTATCTATCAATATTAAACTGTTCATTACCTATTTGCCAAGACTCCGTGAGCACAATTATATCACAAAATTTGAGGCTGTATGCCTCTAGTAAAGCTATCAGCTCGTTGAAATTTTTTCGAACACTCCTAACGTTAAAATGTAATATATTAAATAGTTTATTATTAAAGTCAATTTTGGTTCTCATTCCATCACAGTCAGTGGTATACTCCATTATATCTCCATTAGGTAGGTCAAGTTCATTAAGGATCTCGATTTCTTCTCGACTGTGCGCCATTTCCATAATCTATCTTACTTTTTAACACACTGATTAAATACTGATAGGAGGGACGACTTTGTGGTTTGTTATGAATTTACGGTTTACTTTCAGGCAGTTGCTGTATTTTTTATTTATTTTGGGACAGTCATTAACACTGTGAGCACCACAACAATACTCACATGTAAGGTCACTGGTGCATGTATCTGATTTGTGATAGTGACCTTGGCATATATATATATATATATATATATATATATATATATATATATATATATATATATATATATATATATATATATATATATATATATATATATATATATATATATATATATATATATATATATATATATATATATATATATATATATATATATATATATATATATATATATATATATATATATATATATATATATATATATATATATATATATATATATATATATATATATATATATATATATATATATATATATATATATATATATATATATATATATATATATATATATATATATATATATATATATATATATATATATATATATATATATATATATATATATATATATATATATATATATATATATATATATATATATATATATATATATATATATATATATATATATATATATATATATATATATATATATATATATATATATATATATATATATATATATAATGCCAAGGTCACTATCACAAATCAGATACATGCACCAGTGACCTTACATGTGAGTATTGTTGTGGTGCTCACAGTGTTAATGACTGTCCCAAAATACATAAAAAATACAGCAACTGCCTGAAAGTAAACCGTAAATTCATAACAAACCACAAAGTCGTCCCTCCTATCAGTATTTAATCAGTGTGTTAAAAAGTAAGATAGATTATGGAAATGGCGCACAGTCGAGAAGAAATCGAGATCCTTAATGAACTTGACCTACCTAATGGAGATATAATGGAGTATACCATTGACTGTGATGGAATGAGAACCAAAATTGACTTTAATAATAAACTATTTAATATATTACATTTTAACGTTAGGAGTGTTCGAAAAAATTTCAACGAGCTGATAGCTTTACTAGAGGCATACAGCCTCAAATTTTGTGATATAATTGTGCTCACGGAGTCTTGGCAAATAGGTAATGAACAGTTTAATATTGATAGATACACTATGCATTATAACAATGCTGAACTTAATCAAAATGATGTTTTACATTATTGTTTTTGTAAAATCATCTTTGAATTTTGAAGTTATAGATATAAAATTAATTTTTTCTGGCGTCACACTGACTAGAATTAATATAATTATAAGTAATGTAACTATAGGTATTTCATGCATGTATAGACCTCCCTCTATAGACATTCCAGGATTTCTTAAAGATATCAATGCTTTTTACACTAAAAATTCAACAAACCGAATAGAAATTCTTATTGGTGACATTAACATTGATTTATCAGCAGAAAATAACAATGAAGTTAATGACTACACCTCATTGTTGGGCCACTTTGGTTTTATACCTGCAATTAACAATCCTACCCGTGTAAGTTCTGAAGCTAGTTCTGTGTTCGATCATATTTTTTTCAGAAAAAATGTTAGATCAAATCTTAAATATTCCTCATTAGTCATACACTCTGCACTTACAGATCATTATCCAGTAACGTTAAATATAACCTGTCAACAAAATATACAAGTAAATACAGCTTCAGACACTAAAATTCTTACTAATTTTAAAATTGATTATTTAATATGTAATGAACTTTTGGAGAAGGAGTCTTGGAACAGTGTTTTGGAGTGTCATGATGCAGAATTTGCTTCTCAGAGGTTCTCTGAGATAATATCTGAAATACTAAACAAAGGAAAGACTGAACCAATTTTATACAGTAAAAAACTCAAAAAACTTAAACCATGGATAACTAATGGAATTATTAATTCTATTAAAACAAAAGACAAAATGAAAAAAGGCTTTTATTAAATTATAGTGAAGCTAATAAAAAACTTTTACAGAATACAGAAATAATTTAAATAAACTTATTCGAAAACAAAAATTCAATTATTTGAAAACAGTAAAAATAACGAAGTAGGCTGCAAAATGAATATAAAAATTAATAACCCAACTTCTAACATTAGAATTAGTTTCACTTCTCTGTCATCAATGTTTTTGAAACCTACCAATCTAAATGAAGTAATAGCCCAAATTAACTCTTTAAAAAATGACTGTTCTCCCGGATATGATCAAATAACTACAAAAATGGTTAAACAGTTTCATCTATACTTAATATATCCTCTTGTACATATAATTAACTTAACTTTTAAAACAGGCAATGTTCCAAGGAATTTTAAAACTGCAGTTATTACACCAATACATAAAGCTGGAGACCAGTCTGGTATAAACAACTACCGTCCCATCAGCGTTATAAATACATTTGCAAAAATCTTCGAAAAATGTCTCATAGATCGCTTGGTCAATTTTTTTCAGCAAAATAATATCATATCCCAACGACAGTAAGGACTTATGAATGGCTTAAGTACTTCTGATGCAGTTTGTGAACTATCCAATTGTATAAGTAACAACCTTGACACTGGCAATAAATGCATTGCTGTCTTCTTAGACCTTGCCAAGGCGTTTAACACGGTTCATGACTTCCTACTTGACGTATTACGTTTATATGGAGTAAGGGGTAATGTGCTGAGCGTCTTCGTGAGCTATCTTGAGGACCGAAAACAGATGGTAAAAATTGGGGGGAGTTATAGCGACCCATTAACTATAAAAATGGGAGTTCTGCAGGGAACTGTATTGGGGCCTATACTTTTTATAGCATACATTAATTCCTTGACCAACATGGAACTAGAACATGGATTGGTATTATCTTATGCCTATGATACTGTTGTGGTGTTTTCAGGGCAATCGTGGTTGTCTGTTCGTGATTCTGCTATTGAAGGGTTATGTAAAATCAAAAATTGGCTAGATATATTTAAACTAACCTTAAACACTGCAAAAACAAATTACATAGCATTTTCAATCACAGCAGCTAACCGACCAAACTTCCATAGTATCCAAATAAATAATTTTAATAATGATATTGCCGAAGTTGAATTTACAAAATATTTAGGAGTAATTATAGATAATAAACTTAAATGGGATCACCATGTTCTTAGACTTGTGAAGAACATAAAGAATTTGATCCATAAATTCTATATCCTAAGGGAAATACTTAGCAAAAAGCTGCTTATTGGTGTGTACAAGGCACTTGTAGAGTCTCTGTTAAGATATGGCATAGTGGTGTGGGGTGGTCTTTACCAGAATTCTTTAAATGTGGAACAAAATTATATACTTAAAGTTATGTTTAGAAAAAATAAGTGTTTTTCTACAAATTTATTGTACTCTAAAGATATTCTGGATGTGCGAACATTATATTGTCTCACAACATGCTCTTATATTAAAAAAACTACCAAACTAAAACAACTTCTGAATCATACTCATTACCAAGAGTAAAGTTGGTGAGACTTTGAAAATGCCTGTAAATAAGACGTCAATGAAACTCAGATCTTATTTAGCACCTAAGATGTATAACATTCTACCTCTTGAAATCAGATCTTTGCCAAGGCTAAAAAAATTCCACAATGAATGTAGACTATTTATTTATCACAATTTGGCTAAATTCAGCTATTGTATAGGTTTATTTATAGATATGTGATGTTAGTTAGCTACTGATTTAAATTATTTATTATTAAGGAATTGATTTTTTCTGATTTCTGATTTTAGTGAAATGTGTATGTTTTTTGTTTTATTTATTTTTTCATATATGTTTTTTTTTTAATTTTATACAGGTTTCTATATATGGATAAATGTATTACTGATATTTTAGAGATATATGTTGAATTAAAATACATTAGAAGATTTTATTTTTGTTAATTCTGTGCACATACAACTGTTTCAGTCAGTTAGTTGCACTTCACAAAAGTTATTGTTTAAATATAGTATCGAGACAATTGCTGTAAAAAATTACCTAATGTATATAATTTTCAGTAATATATAATTGTTAAAATTTATATATATATATATATATATATATATATATATATATATATATATATTGTATTGAGTGCACTCCACAAAGAAATATTAATCGTAGTTAGTTGTAATATATGTAAGCTTGTATACATTTTTTTCAGTGTTAATTTATTTACTTTTTACCTATGCATGAAAAGAAAAAGAAAGGCGAGTTACTATTTTCAAAACAAAAAAAAATTATTACAGTGGCGGCTCATGGTGAATTATATTGAGAGGTCAATAACAAATTTAAAAATAGGCATACTTAAAATAAAAATAAATATCTTATCTTTAAATTCTCTTGAAGTTCAGGTCTACTCTTGGTTCTTTGGAATTGGAAAAATTCTTAATAACACGTTCGTTAAAATTGCACGCACATTCCTTTTATAAACGATTTCTCGATACTTAACATTGCTAAAGCAGAAAATCTATCTTGGCCCAACTCCTCAACAAAATTTATAAGCCCTCAAAAAACCCCTGGATTTTCAGACAAAGCCGTTTCATCATGGCCACGTAGTGCTAGCTCGAATGTCCCACAAAATTTTACATAATCTATAATTTTTTTTTAAATATAACGATTGTTGGATACATTTTCATTAAAATCTCTAAGGGATTTTCTATAAGCTGTGTCTAGCTGAGTGTGAATATCAACACTTCCGACAGTAGCATAGTTCACCGAACATTTCATGTGATCTGCAAAAAACGCATGTTTTTTTATTTTTTAGAGTTTAAATCTTTAACACTGGTTTTGCACCATAATGAGTCCGACGAGTCCTTAGAAAAGAATAAACAAACATAACAGTAAAATGAGTTTATAAATCGTACATACTTTTGCGAAAGTTTCGATGAACCTCTTTATTTTTGTCTTTACTAGTTTGTTGTATGCTAAGTTCTGGCAAATTGCGACAACTTACCTTGAATTCGGTTATTTTCTCAAAATTAAGTTCGTTAGCACTCTTTAGTTGTTAATTTCTTGCACTACCGACATTTTATTTCATCTACATTCACAACTCAAACATAGTCCACCTTGAAATTGGTTATTTTTGCAAAATTTAGTTCATAAGGACTTTATGGTTGTTTATTTTTTTGCACTAGTTACTACCAACATTTTATTTCCTGTATATTTCAAACTCACACATGGATCATAGAATTAAAAAAAATATATTACAAAAAACAGTATAGAAATCAATTTTCATCGATTAAAAACGTCCGAAACAATGCCGAGTTAGAATATCGACCGCGCGACCTCTCAACAACTGAACTTCTGCATACCGACGTGATGCCGCGACCGATCGATCGAATTATGATGAGACCGGCTGATGACCCAAATCGCGATTTCATATTCCATTTGCTATCACGTTCGGCTGCCGCTCGGTAGCTGTGAATTCTTATAGATATATATATATATATATATATATATATATATATATATATATATATATATATATATATATATATATATATATATATATATATATATATATATTTATATATATATATATATATATATATATATATATATATATATATATATATATATATATATATATATATATATATATATATATATATATAAAAATATATCTATAAGAATTCACAGCTACCGAGCGGCAGCAATGCATTTATTGCCAGTGTCAAGGTTGTTACTTATACAATTGGATAGTTCACAAACTGCATCAGAAGTACTTAAGCCATTCATAAATCCTTACTGTCGTTGGGATATGATATTATTTTGCTGAAAAAAATTGACCAAGCGATCTATGAGACATTTTTCGAAGATTTTTGCAAATGTATTTATAACGCTGATGGGACGGTAGTTGTTTATACCAGACTGGTCTCCAGCTTTATGTATTGGTGTAATAACTGCAATTTTAAAATTACTTGGAACATTGCCTGTTTTAAAAGTTAAGTTAATTATATGTACAAGAGGATATATTAAGTGTAGATGAAACTGTTTAACCATTTTTGTAGTTATTTGATCATATCCGGGAGAACAGTCACTTTTTAAAGAGTTAATTTGGGCTATTACTTCATTTGGATTGGTAGGTTTCAAAAACATTGATGACAGAGAAGTGAAACTAATTCTAATGTTAGAAGTTGGGTTATTAATTTTTATATTCATTTTACAGCCTACTTCGTTATTTTTACTGTTTTCAAATAATTGAATTTTTGTTTTAGAATAAGTTTATTTAAATTATTTCTGTATTCTGTAAAAGTTTTTTTATTAGCTTCACTATAATTTAATAAAAGCATTTTTTTCATTTTGTCTTTTGTTTTGATAGAATTAATAATTCCATTAGTTATCCATGGTTTAAGTTTTTTGAGTTTTTTACTGTATAAAATTTGTTCAGTCTTTCCTTTTTTTAGTATTTCAGATATTATCTCAGAGAACCTCTGAGAAGCAAATTCTGCATCATGACACTCCAAAACACTGTTCCAAGACTCCTTCTCCAAAAGTTCATTACATATTAAATAATCAATTTTAAAATTAGTAAGAATTTTAGTGTCTGAAGCTGTATTTACTTGTATATTTTGTTGACAGGTTATATTTAACGTTACTGGATAATGATCTGTAAGTGCAGAGTGTATGACTAATGAGGAATATTTAAGATTTGATCTAACATTTTTTCTGATAAAAATATGATCGAACACAGAACTAGCTTCAGAACTTACACGGGTAGGATTGTTAATTGCAGGTATAAAACCAAAGTGGCCCAACAATGAGGTGTAGTCATTAACTTCATTGTTATTTTCTGCTGATAAATCAATGTTAATGTCACCGATAAGAATTTCTATTCGGTTTGTTGAATTTTTAGTGTAAAAAGCATTGATATCTTTAAGAAATCCTGGAATGTCTATAGAGGGAGGTCTATACATGCATGAAATACCTATAGTTACATTACTTATAATTATATTAATTCTAGTCAGTGTGACGCCAGAAAAAGTTAATTTTATATCTATAACTTCAAAATTCAAAGATGATTTTACAAAAACAATAATGTAAAACATCATTTTGATTAAGTTCAGCATTGTTATAATGCATAGTGTATCTATCAATATTAAACTGTTCATTACCTATTTGCCAAGACTCCGTGAGCACAATTATATCACAAAATTTGAAGCTGTATGCCTCTAGTAAAGCTATCAGCTCGTTGAAATTTTTTCGAACACTCCTAACGTTAAAATGTAATATATTAAATAGTTTATTATTAAAGTCAATTTTGGTTCTCATTCCATCACAGTCAGTGGTATACTCCATTATATCTCCATTAGGTAGGTCAAGTTCATTAAGGATCTCGATTTCTTCTCGACTGTGCGCCATTTCCATAATCTATCTTACTTTTTAACACACTGATTAAATACTGATAGGAGGGACGACTTTGTGGTTTGTTGTGAATTTACGGTTTGCTTTCAGGCAGTTGCGGTATTTTTTATGTATTTTGGGACAGTCATTAACACTGTGAGCACCACAACAATACTCACATGTAAGGTCACTGGTGCATGTATCTGATTTGTGATAGTGACCTTGGCATTTGAAGCATCTCGTAATGTTGAGGTCCTCGTAGACTTAGTATCTTTCCCAGCCAATGAAAATTTTCTTCACTACCATGAATTTGTGAATTGAATATATATATATATATATATATATATATATATATATATATATATATATATATATATATATATATATATATATATATATATATAATATATATATATATATATATATATATATATATATATATATATATATATATATATATATATATATATATATATATATATATATATATATATATATATATATATATATATATATATATATATATATATATATATATATATATATATATATATATATATATATATATATATATATATGTATATATATATATATATATATATATATATATATATATATATAATATGTATATATATATATATATATATATATATATATATATATATATATATATATATATATATATATATATAATAAATATATATATATATGTAAATATGTATATATATATATATATATATATATATATATATATATATATATATATATATATATATATTTTTTCATTTCTCTTCTTGAACCTTAAAATTTATAAATATCAAGTACTTTCTTGGGATTAGGTTCGTGGATTGAAACAAAAAAAACTTTAATTGACGTTTCACCTGTCCATTTCAAGCTTTTTCAAAATATTTATTTCTGCATATCTAAAAATTAAATACAGAAAGTGTATATATGCAAGTTAAAAAATAAAAACAATTAGGTATAACAGCACGCATTAAAATTAACAGTACATACCTTGAGGAAGATGTTATTTTGCCTTGCTTGGCGGTGTGGAGGTAAGTGATACACTGGTTAAGGAATTCTATTGTTTTTTTTTTATATATATATCATTTAATTTTTTTGATTATATTTACATTGTGGACACTATTGGTGGATACAGGTTGTTTTAAACGTATTTGTGTGAGTCTGACAGCATAGAGTATGTATTTATGATTGATGGAAATAGTTTATAACAATTGAATTAAATTAGACTGTGATATATTTGGCTGAGATTGTTAATGTCTTTCCGATCGTTTATTGTATTTTTTCTTTTTTTATCTCGACCATTTCTTTGAATGTCAGTTTATGGTAATGTTGTTCTTTTGATAAGACCGTTGTACCCGAAAAATCAAATTCATGTTCCACATCTCTTTCGTGTTTATGTAGTGCTGTGGAAGCATTTTTTGTATATTTATGCCCATTTAGTCTATTTGATAGATATTGTGTGGTCATGCCTATATATTTTTTGGGGCAGTTTGGGCAGGGAATGATGTAAACTACGTTTGATTGTTTAATTGGTGTCTGACTTTTTAGTGGTGTATATAAAGATTTAAGGGTATTGTTAGATTTGTGGCATACGGTTACCGAGAATCTGTTTAATCTTTTCAGAAATGCCGTCAGTGTATGGCAAAGATATGTATATAGTGGTTTTATTGTTGTCACGATAATTTACAATATGTTTTGTGCCATTGTATAATTTATGGGTTCTTCGCTTTATAATTCGTTCCATGGCTTTTAATGGGAAATGATTTTTTAAGAGAGTGTTTTTAACTTTATTTAGAATGTCAACTTGGTACATAGGTGATGTTACTGTTAGTGCACGATCAATTAATCCTATCAACACGGAGTTTTTTGGACATTTTGGGTGACTGGAATTATAATTAAGGTAGCGGGAGGACCAGTTTTTTTTTGCTGTACCACTTAGTTTTAATGCCATTTGTTTTGCGGTCTCCTATTAACGTTAAATCCAAACAGTTTTTAGCGCCATCATTTTCTATTTCGGAAGTAAACTGCAATTTTGGATGAAAATTGTTAAAGAGGGAGATAATTTCCGTCGTTTTATTTTTAGGTATTGCTAATAAACAATCATCCACGTACCTTTTAAAAAATAATATTGGTACATTGGCTTTTTGTAACACTGTTTTTTCTAGATATTCCATAACGATTTGGGCTGTGGTGGAAGAGATGGGTGAACCCATCGCACATCCGTCAAGTTGTTTTGGAAATAGTTGTTTGAAAGAATGAGTTCTATCCCTTCTATGAATTCTGTGCAAGTGAGTGTTGTGTGATTCTTTATCTGATTCTATTTTTCTTTAATGATTTGTTTTAAAAGTTTTGTCGGAATGTTTGTATATAAGGATGATATTATGTCTAGAGAGACGAGTTGGAAATTATTTGGTATTTTAAGGGTGTCTATAAACTTTTTAAATTCAAACGAATCTTTAATGTAATAATCACTTCTGCCTGTAATTTTTGATAAGCAATTTGATAAAAAGCTTGAAAGTTTGTAGAATGGTGACTGAATATAGGAAACAATAGGTCTCATTTGTGAAGTTTAGGCATTCCATAGAATTTTGGTGGAACAGAATTATGTATTTTTAATGGTTTGGCTTCTTTTTCGGATATGTGATTACGTTTTAACAGTTTTTCTTTTTTAGATGTGCAGAAATAAATATTTTGAAAGTTTTTTTTGTTTCAATCCACGAACCTAATCCCACGAAAGTACTTGATATTTATATATATATATATATATATATATATATATATATATATATATAAAATAAAAAATCCAATCTCGTATATGAAATTCCTTGTTTAAACTGCCTTATGAAATATATTGGTACAACTCAACTCTTAGAAAATAGAATAAAAGGGCATAAGTACACAAAGAATGCATCCACTGCATTACACAAACATGAAAAAAGCACAAAACACAAACAACACAAAAAATTTAAGTCAAAATTCCTCAAAAAAACGTACTACGATAAGAACACCTTTTTTTCCTAAAACTATGCCATGAGTTGCCCGGCAAACCACTAACTTGCTACCTATCATTCAAATATAAAAAAATAATCAACATGCATTTTTCGAGGTATGTAACCTTATTTTATTAATTTTGTAATAATTATTTGTCAATAGTATAAAGTTTTAAATTAGTTTTAGAAAAATTGTAAATGTGTTTTTATAATTAGACCACTAAATGTTTTTTATATTAATTGTAGGAAAGGAAAGCCTTATATACCAAAAAAAAAAAAAAATAAAGGAATAAGCAATTTTTGAGAAAGCCTACTATGATAGGCGAAACTTCAAGTTAATCCCATTGTTTGATTTTGCAAATAAACCTATACCCAAGAAAGAAGTCCAATTAATATATATATGTATATAAACAGTGTTAATTAATGTCGTGGACATATTTCAGGGGGTGATAGTACTCGACAAAATAGGAAAAAAATGCCAATATATACTTGGTCAAAAACGCACCATTTTCGTTATACAGTTCCTTCTGAGACAATTAGTTCAAATTTAGAACATGTATTACTTTTAAGAACCTCTACGATAAAATATCAAAATCGTTGATGGTAATATACAGGGTGTTACATTTTTTTCCACCACCTACAAATTTATCTTGCGGAACTTTTTTTTGGAGCACCCTGGATGAATTCTGATATAAAATTTAAACTCTATGTTCATTTCTTTAGCTCTTCCGTATTATGCTTATTCTCGTATGTAGGCGAAATTAAGCAAGGGGTTTTATTTTAAATCAACCGACATGATAATGAACAATCAGATAAAATTACTACAGTTAAATTAAAAATAAAACAAAATTATAAAAGTTGTTGAAAATGACCACCTCTTGCTAGAATGCAAGAATCAAGTCTTCGCCTCATCGACTCTGTCAATATTCCAGGAGTATTGCAAATGATGTCGCATGAAGCTATTATTCTGTTTCTTAAATCTTCTTCTGTCTGGATTGGGGTGTGATACACCAATGTTTTCAGGTGTCCCCAGAAAAAGAAATCCAGGCTATTCAGATCTGGGGATCTAGGGGGCCATGGCTGAGGTCCCCCTCGCCCTATCCAACGGTTGTTAAAATTATTATTTAGGAACTCCCTCACCTCTATGCTGAAATGTGCTGGTGAACCATCGTACATGAACCACATTTGATTTCTAAGAAGAATTGAGAACTTGACGATAATATCGTCCGTTTCGCCAGGAAAAATGAACCTATCAAATAATCTCCAATCATGCCGGCCCACATATTTACTGAAAATTGTTGCTGGAAATTATTTTCATGTATCGAAATCGTTATGAAAATGACGTATGACATTCCTAGAAAAATTTGCCTCATGCTAAATAAAATCGTGTTTCCAAATAATGGATTTTGGGCTAGCATTTGTAAGAACCACTGGCAAAAATGTAAACTGAGTGGAAAGTCACGTGGGAGAAGCGCTTGAACCCGTTGGATGTGGTAAGTATACATTAAGTTGTCTAATAAAATTTTCCATACAAGAGTCCTAACTGTTCTATTTAATAATAATAATAATAATAATTTATTGCCAACAATATTATCCCAATCACAAAGCAACGTCATAAGAGAGTACATGATATGCTATATTGAAATATAGACAATGAAAATATATATGTGACAATTAAAATAAAATAAATTAAAATAAAGGACCACACTTTAATAAGTAAATAAATATGACAAATATATATGACAAATTAACAAAACACAAATTAAAATTTTTTTTAAACATCTTCAAAATTAAAAGAGTAAAAGCTTTTAGCTTGTAAATATTGGATAGTTTGGTTCCTAAATTTTGAAATGCTTTGAATTTGCTTTGTTTCTGTAGGCAGCATTTGAAATGCCTTTATGGCCCGATACAGGGGACCTTTCTTGAAAAAGGAGGTATTATGGAGAGGAATGATAAGGTTGGTTCTATTTCGAGTCACAACATTCATTTCCGACGAATAGTGATCCAGATTTCTGTCAAAAAGATTTGGTTGTTTTTTTATGTACATTACTAAGGCCAGAAAGTACAGGCAAGGAGCAGTTAATATATTTTGGCCCGAGAAGCAAGGTTTACAACTCTCCCTGGGATGGAGGCCATACATAGTGCGGATGACACGCTTTTGTGCCCTGAAAACATCAATGGCCGAGGTAGATGAACCCCAGAACAATATACCATAACTCAAGATTGATTGTATGCAAGACATATAATAAATTCTTACAGTCTTTGCGGTGAGAACATCCCTCAGTCGACGTATTAGTACACAACTGCTATTTAGTTTTGATATTAGTGACCTATTATGCTGAGTCCAATTCAAAAGAGGGTCCAAATAAACACCCAGGAATTTAATATTCTCCGACATGGGTATGGATCTAGCACCCGATTTCACATAAAGTGACTCACTCTGTTTAGTTTTACCAAACAGGATCTGACCTGTCTTGTCAGCATTAAGCTTTAAGAAGTTATCCTCACACCAGGAGCCCATTGCCTCCACTGCACGCGAACAAGACCCCGATAGTTCAGCCATGGCGGGAGCCGCCAGCATAACTGATGTATCATCCGCATACTGACAGACTAGGCCACCACCAGGAAGTCCCCCAGAGAGCTCATTCACATACAGTAAAAACAACAAGGGTCCCAAAATTGATCCCTGGGGCACCCCCTGCTGCAACCCTTGAAAGGATGAGTAATGTGTTTTCCCATTGTGTAGGATGCAAACTGATTGCTGTCTGCCTGTTATATATGATTGTAGAAGGGACAGACATACACCTCGTATACCTAGCCCATCCAGTTTTTTAAGGAGCAGACCATAATTGATCGTGTCAAAAGCCTTTGACAAGTCAAAATAAAGGCCTGCTACTTTTTGATTTTTGTTCAGATTCTCCACAACATAACTGACAGCCGCAAAAATCGCCTGCTCTGTGGACTTTTTTGGTATAAAACCATACTGGTGGGTGGCCAGTATAATGCGGGAAGTAACAAAATTGAGAATTCTGTTGTAAAGAGCTTTTCCAAAGACCTTTGACACGGACGATAACAGTGAGATGGGTCTGTAACTACTAAGCAACTGGGGATTTCCTTTTTTAAACACAGGGACCACTTTAACCTTTTTGAGCTCCGTGGGGAATGCACCCGTCGAAAAAGATACATTTATAATATGTGTCAGGGGTTCACAGAGAAATTCTGCAACATATTTTATTACTTTTGTCGGAATCTCATCCAGTCCGGCTGAGAATTTATTGGGAAGGTTCATTAGTAACCTAAGAGTCTCATGCTGATCTAAAGGATACAGAAATATTGTTGGATACCCAAAATTATTATGAGGAGCATTGGCATTACGATATTCAAATGGAAGTGTGAAGTACTGGCTGAAAAGTGCTGAAACCTCTGCAGGGTCACTAATTATGTTATTATTTTCTTCAATTATTACGTTACTTTTAGTCTTTAGTTTATTAGAAATTCTGTTAAAAATATTCCAAGCTGTCTTTGATTTGTTTTGTGAATTTATAATATTATTTTCATAAATACATCTATTATAGTCTGATAAATAACTTTTATATGTTTTTTTTTTCTCAGCCTTGTAGTGTAAATAAGCTTGCTGACTTTTGGTTTTCTGATACCAGACATACAAGTCTTTTATATAAGAAGAATAATTTTTTATTACTTGAGTTACCCAATTGTCGGATTTTGAATTTACTCTAGAATTTTTCATTGGAAAGGTCATATCAAACCAGTAAAAGAATTTTCTATAAAAACTGTTATATTTTTCTTCTACGCTCTCAGCTTCCCATACTTCATTCCAAGATTCAGCACTAAGTAAAGCAATAAAATTTACAATGTTCCTGTCAGAGAAAACACGTTTCCGAATATAAACAGGTTCCTGATTAGGTTTTTGCATACTGATTTTCAGAATTTGAGAGTAATGATCGGACACGTGTGATATATGAATTTTACAGTTTACTTCTATTTGATTTAAATTTATAAATATGTTATCTATTTGTGTTTCTGAGTCCCTGCCAACCCTAGTCACTCCTCTCACTTGTGAAGCAAGGCCAAATGAGCTAAGCAGTTGCAACAGAAAGAATGCATTATTATTATTAGCATATGTAAAATCAGTATTGAAATCGCCACATATTATTATAAATTTTTCCAGTGAAAATATACTAACAAGGAAATCATTTAAATTGTTCATAAAAACATCAAAATTCCCAATAGGAGACCTATACATCGTAAGTAACAAGCATTTTCTTTTATTTATTACAAATTCTGATATACAAAATTCAAAAGTTTTTTCAGTGGACTCTACCTGTGTCTACTTCTGAGGCTTTTAATCCTCTTGAGAAGATTTATTTATTTATTTATCAGAAAGTATTTACCCTAGGTTATCGGGGAAAAAAATTTAATAAGTAAATCGGCAAAAATAAAAAGCTGTAAATTATTTTCGACTTTGTAAGTCTGCCGCTAGAGGGCGCAACACCAACCGTAAAGTAGAAAACACGGTTTTATTTAAAAATACTCCCAATTAACCCTTATCGAAAATACTTTTTTTGTAATCTACTAATAATTCCAAAACTTTTTGTTTCAACTTTTTTTCTCTACATTTTCAAATAAAGGGAGAGGGGAAGGGGTAACTTTTGTTATTTTCTCTAAAATTTCAAATTACAATGGTATTTTTTTCTTTACTTAGAAAAAAAGAACATGAAAAAATACATAAACTGGAGAAAACCGTGGGTTAATATCTTTATTCGTGTCTGAGTTATTTTGAAATAACTTTATTTTTTGACAAAATGTGATGTCACTCACTTGACATTTGCTTTCCGCATTTATTAGGTATGCTGTTATCTCATTAAGACCTGGAATGAGCTACGCTGAGCATAAAATTATGCATCAAGTGTGTAAAATGAATTTTTTAACTAATATGAATATTGTAGCACAGGTCTTAGCGAGTGTCTGAAGTAATTTGTTAATTTGTATTATAAATCTCTCCTTTTTATAATATATGTATCTGACCTAGCAACAAACATGTCTTGTATGACTAGTATGTACGCAGATGACACTAAAATATATGGTGATCCCACAAGTCATCACGGTAGTTTGGTGGAGGATCTTGCTGAGTTGGAGAGGTGGACGAGGGATTGGCTGCTCGAGCTAAATATTAGCAAGTGTGCAGTGCTTCACATTGGATATAACAACCCGCTTCTTGATTATCAAATTGATAATAACGTACTAAAGAAAGTCACTGAACAGGTGGACCTCGGTGTTTGCATTTCACATGATTTGAAGTGGGAGCATTACATAAACAACATTGTGAAAAGGGCAAACTGCACCATCTATCTAATTCGTAGATGTTTCCGCAACATGACACCGGAACTATTTCTCAAAGTCTACAAGACATATGTAAGACCATTGTTGGAGCATGCTGTTGTTGTGTGGAGTCCGTATTTCAAAAAGGATATCGATGCCCTAGAGAGGGTCCAAAGAAGAGCGACAAGAATCCCACCTCTGTTGAGAGGGTTGTCTTATGATGACAGGCTTAAAGCCCTCAAGCTTAGCACACTGGAGGAGAGGCGAAATAGAGGATGCCTAATAGAAACCTTTAAAATCCTACATGGGCACTACAAATGTGACATAAATTTCTTTCACACCAATCAACATCTCCGAGGACATTCTCTAAAGTTGACAGCAGAGCTGAGTCGTAGACTCTCGAGGAAATACTTTCTTACTAATCGCACAGTCCAACAGTGGAATGAGCTCCCTGAGGATGTCGTAACTACTCCCAGTATAAATGCTTTTAAGAACAGACTGGACAATTATGTTGGTACTGGGGTGTAATCACAACTATAAAGAGTGGATAGTTAAATTTAAAGTGCATGGACATAATAATGGCAGTTAATCGGTTACAACCGCCTACTGTCTAATAACCATAATAATAATAATAAAATAATAATAATAAATTTTTAGTTACTCTAGGCACTGCTTTAAAAATGAAATTTAAGCGTCTCGAATAGTGCATAAGCGAGTACTTTAGGCACGGTTGTAGAAAAAAATATTTTAATTTAATTTGAATGCCTAAACCATGAGTAGAACCGCGAAATCAATTACGTACCATATTAAAAAAAAAATTTAATTGTAATGAAACTATAAAAACAAAATTTATAATAAACTTCTAACATGTTCAAAATGTCTACCATCCATTTGAATACGTTCACTGAGTCTATGAAAGGTTGAAAATACAGCGGCTTCCATTTCTGCCCTGGATATGCTGTTGATAGCGTTTTGGATTCGATGCATCATATCTTCTCGTGTTGTAGGGTGAGTTTTGAACACTAGATCTTTAAGCCTACCACACAAATAAAAATCAAGGCAGGTCAAATCGGGGGACCTTGGTGGGCAAGGAAATATTGACACCCTTCCAATCCAACAATTGGTAAAACGTTCGTCCAAATAATGTCTAACATTTCAGGAAAAATGGGCAGGACAGCCATCATGCTGAAACCACATATTCCTTATTACAGCCAAAGTTATACCTCCTAAAAGTCCAGGTTAAAAACTTTTACGCCCATATAATATGGACCCCTTTCGAAGAGTTCTGTAGAATGTCTTGGCACAGCTAGTCCATCTCTATTTCTCGTATTTATGGTTCCCAAATTTATTGATAAATTGGTCTTAAACAATAAAAAATTATCTATTACAAACATATTTATATTATACAGATATAATGAAAAAAATTTCATAATTTTCAGATGAAAAAAGAGTGGCGCACAGTGATCAAGGTAAGCAGCATTAGCAATAGTAAGTATGATCCGTTTTTGGATCAAAAATACTGTTCATTGTTGATGTGTGACCTCCCCAAAATATTAACCCATATGACAATCTTGATTCAACATATGCATAATACAAGCTCATTATAAAATTCTACTATCGGTTTAAGATTCATGATTGCATAGTTTGCTGAGGCTATTTTCCCACTAATAATTTCTCCTTGCTCTCCCCAGTTTAGGTTTTTACTTTGATTTAATGCAATATTACACTGGCCAACAAAAAAAAATTTTTTTGTTGTAACAAATCAGAATAGCATAATCTAATAAAATGGACTTAGACAAATATGAAAATGACAAATAGAAAGTTGTAGCCCGTAGGGTTTTCTTGTTAGAGTTGTAGAACCATATCAAATGTTACAATATTTAATATCTATAGCAAAAATTATTTCAGAAAATTCTTAACCCTGTTTATTGACTATGTTTACAGTTTTCGCCTATTAAACATACCATACATCTAAGAGAGGGGCAAACGAGAAAAATATTAACTTAAAACACTAATTAAACTTTATTTTTTCCGTTTATGAGGTGTCCTATCTTCTCTTTTCAAAAACCAACAGTAGTCACCTATCATGGCTGGATCCTATCGTCCTTGGTACCGAATTTCCATTGTTCTGATATCTTGGTGAAACCTTTCACCCTGCTCGTCACTAACAGCTCCAAGCACCAAGGGCTTTATAGACATCTAAGAGTTCATTAACTAATTGTTCATAATTTTCATCCATATTGTTGCCTAAAAATCCTCTAACAAATGAATTCCATGCTCTGAGTTCCTGCCTGGTAAGCTTCCGTAAAATTGACATCGTCCAGCAATTTTCTGATTTGTGACCCAATAAAAATGCCTTCTTTTAATTTGCCGTCACTGAACTGGGGAAAGACTTGTCTTATGTATTTAAATCCATCACCATCTATATTCAAAGCCTTCACAAAGGTTTTCATCAGCCCAAGTTTAATGTGAAGAGCAGGCAAAAGGACATTTTTGGGATCAACAAGAGGTATAAATTTAAGATTTTGAGATCCCGGTTGAAATTCACTTCTTTCTGGCCAAATTTTTGTTACATAATGCTGATTTATTGCACGACTGCTCCATAAACAAAGAAAACAGCAATATTTTGTAAATCCCCCCTGAAGTTCCACTAAAATTGCTATAAATTTTAGGTCCCCACATATCTGCCATTTATACCTATTGTAGTTTATTTTATCCAAAATAGTGCGCATATTTTCATAATTTTCTTTCATTGCAACTGAATGGGCAACTGGTATAGAGGGTTTTAAATTTCCATTATGCAATAACACAGCTTTTAAGCTATATTTAGATGAGTCTATGAATAAGCGCCACACACGGGAAAAATGTTCACTATCAAGTTTCTGCATTAAACTGTCTGTACACGCGCACCAAGAATTTTTCATACTGTAGAATTCAGAAAACATAGCATTTCTTTTTCTGAAATTCGTAATTTTTGTTTTCTTGGCCAATAGGTTCTGAAGTTCCAGAAGTTCTGAATCTTGCTTAGATAACCCCAAATGACGTACTAAATCATTTAATTCACTTTGAACAATCAAATGTGGCTCGCCGGAACTGGGACCTGTGGTAAAAGTGGGATCGGTGCACTGTTCTTCTGAGCTGCCTGATGATGCGTTATCTCCATTATCTCCCAAATCAATAGCTTCCCAATTTAAAGGCGCAATCGGCTCTAGCAAATTTGCATTATGAGGAACAGGTCATATGGCAGATTGCAAATTTGAATATTCTATATTATGCTTTGCCTTTTTGGAATAAGCTTCAGTCTTTGTCAGGCAAAAATAACAATCGTCAGAATGATTGGTGGGTTCTCGCCATACCATTGGAACTGCAAAAGGCATACTTTTTCTCTTTCCCTTCATCCACTGCACCAATGATACACTATAACTAACACAGCGCACATGGGGAGCCCACCACTTATCTTGATCCCCAATTAACACACCAAAATATTTAAAGTAGGCTTTTTTTACATTTTCGGAAAATGGCCAGACTTGTGATTTCACCAGAAATTCTCCACAAATAAAACAAAATATGCCAGGAGAAATTTTGCAACTTCGGCGCGTTTAACTCGATATTCTCGTCTTCACATACACTTGCTTATCGATATACAGAGAACCACTCAATTCGAAACTCAACAGAAGAGTGATGTTTAACATTTATTTTATGTCTAATGTTGTAAACAACCCAGTCTAGGGGGTAATTTTTCCGTTGTAAAATGGACCCATTTTAGCCGCCCCACAATAAAATTGTTTACCTGCCAATATAAAAGGTTCTAATTAGGCTATTAAAAAATGGTACATATTAGGGCTTTCCGAATATTTTTTTTATTATTGGGAGGTTATTTCCATTGTGAAAATAATGCCCTGGCCTGTGTTAGAAAAATCTTGTCAGCCAGTGTTATTAATGTTTAATGTTATTTCCATTGCTTGTAAATTGACATTAGTAAAGTGCACAAAATTAGTCTTCGCATGTTTTAAAACAAGAAAATTTAATGTACACCACTCACATTTTCTGAATAGCTATATCTGTCAGTTCAAAAGCAGTATTCAAGCTTTCATTACTAACAATTAAATATTGCGATTCATGACATCAAAAGCTTCTGTCAGGTCAAAGTAAACTCCCAAAGTTGATTTTCCCTCATTCATCGATTCTAATATTTTATTAATTTGATTATACAAAGCTGGCTGACACTGAACAATCCCATGGAAATTAAAAAATTTCTTTTCCAGTATTTTTGAAAAAATAGAAGTTAATGCAACCAGCCTGTAATTATTTATATTAGTTTTATCTCCCTTTTTAATAATTGGAATTATTTTAGATACTTTTAATTGGGATGGAAAGTATCCCTCTAAATATGAGTTGTTTATGATAGCAGACAATGGTTTTGCTAGAAATTCAGCAACATTTGCTATAATATTACAAGGGATTTGGTCCAAGCCAGCCAACTTTTTCTTTGAAACTTTCCTGATGTCTAATACCTCTATTTCGTCCACTGGTATTAAAAACGTTGACTGGTGATAATTCGTTTTACGGCGATATGTGTAAGACTATAATTTTTACTTTCATCTGACTCTGAAATCCAAGAGCTGTTGTTAAAAAATGTATTAAACAAGTCACACAATTGTCCTGGATCGATCAGATGTATTCTGTTCCTTCATAATCTACGGTAATTTTCTGGAAGACCCATTTTTTCCCTGTAGATTCTTTTAAAATATCCCAAGCACATTTGCTAGGATTTGTAGATAACAACCTTCTATTTTATATATATATATATATATATATATATATATATATATATATATATATATATATATATATATATATATATATATATATATATATATAAGTAACCTAATTATTGGGGTATCGGTCCTAATTTAGGGCTAGATTTAAATTGCTTTTAAGCTACGCCAAGCTTTCGGTAATGATTATTACCTTCTTCAGGGCTGCAATATGAGAAAAAAATTTGTTTTTTATCTCTGTATGCACATTAATTAGAAATTGAGGATTTTTAGAAAAAAAAAGTAGAAAATTGTACTCACTGCTTTGCAATTAGTATCGATAACTTCTTGCGAAAAACAAACACACTTTGACCTTAACATTAAAATTAGATTTTACATACTGGCAGGAATTCCTGTTCTCCATATATTTTTATATTGAAATATGAAGCAAGTAAATTTCTTATGTAGGTTTTTTTTGACATGTAAAGAATGTTTTAGTACGTTCTGTCAGGATGCTTGAAACACAGATCTAGGATTTAGCTATGTAATCACATCGATATACATCCAGATACAAAGAAAAATCAGTAGCTGAGAAATATCTTAATCAAACCAGAACAAGTATGAATTTAACGTCGAATTTATGCCTACGACAAACTACTCGAATTGAAGAGACTGACTATAGAAAGGTATATGGATATAATACGTACAAATACTTATATTTTTTAAAAGGAAAATTCTGTGTTATTTAAACTATTATTGTTGTTCGTATAATTGTTCAGATTAAGTAAATTTGAATAAATAGAACTAAGGTCTTCGATATCAGCTGTCTTATTTAACGAATTAGGATTCAGAAATATTTCCACCATTTCCAGAAACAGTCTCTTGTTATAATTAGTTTCCTTACATAATATTTGGGTATCATTAAAGTTGAATAAGTGCCCTGATTGATTTGTGTGTTCTGAAAGTGCACAAGTATTTTTCATTAATCTACAGTCGCTTTTATGCGGGCATAATTCAATTCATTAACATTCAACTTTAATGATACCCAAATATTATGTAAGGAAACTAATTATAACAAGAGACTGTTTCTGGAAATGGTGGAAATATTTCTGAATCCTAATTCGTTAAATAAGACAGCTGATATCGAAGACCTTAGCTCTATTTATTCAAATTTACTTAATCTGAACAATTATACGAACAACAATAATAAGTGCCCTGATTGATTTGTGTGTTCTGAAAGTGCACAAGTATTTTTCATTAATCTACAGTCGCTTTTATGCGAAGTTAAAGCGCATAATTCAATTCATTAAAATTCAACTTTAATGATACCCAAATATTATGTAAGGAAACTAATTATAACAAGAGACTGTTTCTGGAAATGGTGGAAATATTTCTGAATCCTAATTCGTTAAATAAGACAGCTGATATCGAAGACCTTAGTTCTATTTATTCAAATTTACTTAATCTGAACAATTATACGAACAACAATAATAGTTTAAATAACACAGAATTTTCCTTTTAAAAAATATAAGTATTTGTACGTATTATATCCTTATACCTTTCTATAGTCAGTCTCTTCAATTCGAGTAGTTTGTCGTAGGCATAAATTCGACGTTTAATTCAAACTTGTTCTGGTTTGATTAAGATATTTCTCAGCTACTGATTTTTCTTTGTCTCTGAATGTATATCGATGTGATTACATAGCTAAATCCTAGATCTGTGTTTCAAACATCCTGACAGAACGTACTATAACATTCTTTACATGTCAAAAAAAACCTACATAAGAAATTTACTTGCTTCGTATTTCAATATAAAAATATATGGAGAACAGGAATTCCTGCCAGTATGTAAAATCCAATTTTAATGTTAAGTTCAAAGTGTGTTTGTTTTTCGCAAGAAGTTATCGATACTAATTGCAAAGCAGTGAGTACAATTTTCTACTTTTTTTTTTTCTAAAAATCCTCAATTTCTAATTAATGTGCATACAGAGATAAAAAACAAATTTCTTCTCATATTGCAGCCCTGAAGAAGGTAATAATCATTACCGAAAGCTTGGCGTAGCTTAAAAGCAATTTAAATCTAGCCCTAAATTAGGGCCGATACCCCAATAATTAGGTTACTTGTTGTTCAACTAGTCGGTCAAGACTACCCTTCCCTTTAATATATATATATATATATATATATATATTTAGAGAAAAACTTTTCTTGGGATAAGGTTCATACAGGGAATAAATCAACGTATTTTATTTCCTGTGCATTTTTGTTTTATTTTATTCCAAAATCATACGTTTCGGTTAATTTTTAGCCTTTTTCAATGACAGTATAGTACTTTTAGCTAAAAAAATGTAAAATGACATTAATGCTGATCTTTGAAAGAAGTAGTAAAATAATAAAAAATTTTAAAAAATATATCCTACGATGATAAATTTTACAAGCAAATTTATGGTTGTGCCATGGGATCCGCCATATCGAGTTGTATAGCCCAACTAGTTCTAGAAGACTTAGAAAGCCAAGTTATTCCGCAATTAAATTTTCAACTTCCTTTTTTCTACAGATATGTCGATGATTGTTTGACAGCCGTTCCAAAAGGGCAAGAAAATTATATTTTATCATGTTTTCATAGCTATCACGAGAAATTAAGTTTCACAATTGAATTTGAACAAAATAATAAAATAAGCTTCCTCGATATGACCCTCTACCATAAAGATAATGTAATTTAAACTGAATGGTACACAAAACCAACCTGGTCAGGAAGATACTTAAATTACTTCTCACAGCATGCTATGTCCCAAAAAAATCAGTAGTTATTGGCTTAGCTGACAGAGCTATCCAATTATCTGATCCAAACTACCAAAAAAGCGCCATAAAAAAAGCGAAACATATACTATCCCAAAATAGCTACCCAGATAAATTAGTCAACCCAATTTTTAACTCTAGAATTCAAATTCATAATAACAAAGTACAGGATATCGACGTACAACATAATAACCCAAACAAAAACACAAAAACAAAAAAAAATTATTTAACTCTTCCCTATGTCACCGGTTTGTCTGAAAATCTACAATCTTTTTTCAAAAAACATAATATTTCAATCAGTCATAAAGCAAACAATTTACTTAAATCTAACTATAGTAAACTTAAAGCAAAAACCCCAAAAAATAAAAAAACACACACAGTTTATGAAATCCCGTGCATAAATTGTAATGGAGTATATATAGGACAATCAACTCAATATCTGGAAAACAGGATAAATGGCCACAAATACGACAAGAAAAACCAAACAGCATTAACTAAACACGAATCCCAAAACAATCATAAATTTAATTTTAAAGAAACTCGCATATTAAAGACAGAACTACATAAAGAAAAGAGAAATTTTGGAAATGATCTTTATAAAAAAGAATACAAATTCAGTCATTCGTTCGTTAATTTTCAATGATATTTTTATAAAAGCATGAAACATCAAATTAATTGTATTTTAAAACAAAAAATATTTAAAAGTCTTTTAATGGAGAAAATTTAAAAAAGAGAAGAATGAATGAACGATGGGTGGAGGCTGCGAGAGTCGAACCCGGGACCCCTCACACCGTGGCTCGAGGTGCTGTCCTTTGAACTACCAGGGAGTTATGTCAATTTGTTTTAAGAAGATAATAATATTTTAATTCTCTTAATGGAATTGATCGCCCTTAAAAACATTGTAAATATTGCAATCAAGGTCAACGATTTTTGGCCCTGGACGACAGAATAATCACTCTGCAGTAGACATTTAAACCTATATGTTAATTTCTGTTTCGTGTGTCCAAACCATGTAACTTCGTCTTTTTATATAGTCTTGTGTATGTGTTTTAATATTTGATGAAAATGAGTTCTGTCTTAGGTAAGTCACAACAAATTTTATATATTTTTTAAAAATGTTTTATTATTTTACTACTTCTTTCAAATATCAGCATTAATGTATTTTACATTTTTTTAGCTATAAGTACCATACTGTCATTGAAAAAGGCTAAAAATTAGCCGAAACGTATGATTTGGGAATAAAATAAAACAAAAATGCACAGGAAATAAAATACGTTGATTTATTCACTGTATGAACCTTATCCCACGAAAAGTTTTCGTCTAAAAATATATTAAACAAAGGTTCAAGAAACATTCTACCAAAATATATATATATATATATATATATATATATATATATATATATATATATATATATATATATATATATATATATATATATACATCTTTTTATATTACACATCACTTATGAAAAATGTCAGTGTTGAAAATTCAATCGAGCATCCTGAAGTTAATATTTGATGTGGGCCGAAATATATTAGGCTATAAGCCAGTTCAACTATAGGTTATAAATTTAAAACTAAACCCGCTGATGGCATAGGACATCCCAAGATGCTGCAACAACGTATGCACCCCTAGCCACGACCACACAAAAATAACTGTTATTGTAGTAAAAACTCACCTTTATAAAGTAAGTGTAAATCCATTAAACTCTTTAACCTTCAATTAATAAGGAATTAAAAATGGAATATCAGTGGATGATATTGTTGCATTTGGTTAGCATGTATTACGATAAAGTAGCACACTGTCGTGATAACCGCATC
Source organism: Kuschelorhynchus macadamiae (assembly GCA_030620095.1). NCBI lineage: Eukaryota > Metazoa > Arthropoda > Insecta > Coleoptera > Curculionidae > Kuschelorhynchus > Kuschelorhynchus macadamiae. The sequence goes on from JAUTXW010003178.1 coordinate 258,553, forward strand.
TTTCTACCTATAAAAATAATGCATATACCCCCCAAAAGTACCCAAAATGGGATACCCTGTACATATATGCTTCTATCGCACAAACCTTATTTTCAATATTTGTGTTGATTTTCCTGCATGTTGGCACTATTAGGTATGTTTTTTAATAAGTAATTTATAGTTTTCCATTGCTCTCTAATGTCAGTACCAGCACGTTCCCACTTTTTTAAAATAACTACTTTTAATTAGTCTTAAATCAAATCAAATCAAATTTATATTGCTTTTGACTATGTTGTTTAAATTTTGTAATATTTAAAATTGTTTTTTTAGATTTTTGGTTTGTACTGTTATATATTTTTTTATATTAATTATTATACACATTATCTTCAACTATAAAATTCAATCGATTTTTGGTAGATGCATAATATATTACATGATCTATAAGAATAGTAGTAGTCTTAGTTACCATACTTGCATCCTCAATATCTCTCGTATTTATTAAATAAAACTATTATGGCTAATACATTTTCATATTCTTTAGATACATGGGAATTTGAGTTTAATAAATTAACATTTGAATCACCTCTAATAACATGGTAAGGTATTTATTAATAATTATACCTTCAAGACCTTTTAAAAATTCCTTACAGATATTTGGTTTGGGCAGCTACTTTGACTATCACTAGCATTAGGTTCAAATTTGGAGATGCGATCTAGATAGACCATTTGCTCTAAAATTTTTTTGATCATTAGACTACCCTTTAACATGATTTTTTGAAAATATTTATGTTCATAAATATAAAACAAAAACATTTCTAACAAGAAAATTCAAGTAAATGTTCTAGAGTATGTTTATTCCAAATGAAAACTTAAGCTAGTGTACATGGATAAGAACACAACTGCAGCACAAGGTTGATAAACGAGATTTCTGACATTATTACCTACTCCTTCATTTGTAAATAGTTTTAAAAAAGTATGTATCTACATACCTACTTTAGCCATTTGTAACTTTCTTACTTTTGATTTGATTGAAACGAAAGGTATTGATACCTCTATCTTTCATCAATTAATTAGGTTTTTATGAAAATGTGAGTCAACTCCTTCATCCATTTGAACCTTCAAAATTCTTATATCCTAAGAAATGACCTGGTCCAACAATAAATTGTGTATTTCTTTATTACTTAAAAATTATCTTAAAATTCTTTTATAAATGGGTAATCTCACCAACCCCTAAAACTCACATTAAGGTGACTAAATGAGTTTTAAACAATAATTTATTGTAACAATATCTTGGAGATAACAAATACTATGAAAGAATGTTGCTCAGTTCTAGATATATGCAACTTCATGGATAAAAGCACCTGGCGTCCCGAACAACCATCTATCATCAAACAGTCATTTCAAAAATGTATTTCCAGAAAAATGTACATCACAGAAATGTTAATATTAAAAATAAGACGTGAGATATTCTAAATACAAATATCGAGTGGATTTAACAATTTTCCTGAACATATTGTTCATAAAGATTGTACCTACTAAAATAAAATTACTAATCGAACATGAATCAAGAATCACAATTGACACAAATATAAATACTTACGTACTGTGTGAGCTCCTGTACATTTTTGGGATCAGCTGCATTGGCACCTCCGTACGCTTCAGGCTCGTTGTTCATCATATCATCTTTAACATCTACCATACTATAATATTAAGAGAACTATATTGAAAAAGGGGATGTCACATTAAAAAATATATTTTATCGACAAATGTTCCAGGCAGTGACTGGCACAAAAAGGGAGGAAAGCAGTGAATTGCGTGACAAGAACATACATTAAATAAAAAAACTTAGGGAGGGTTTATCTAATTATAATTTGCTTCTAGCTTCTTAACATACACGTAAAAGATAACCTACAAAAAGTTATTATTATTTTTATTTAGATTAGCGATGAGATGAGTTAGTGTGTCACCAAAAAAAAAATGTAGACTCAAAGAGGTAAAAAATAAGTTTTTGTTATATCATATGAATTAACTAAGCTTTAAGTTTGCTTCCATATTGTATAAAAGTTAACCTTGTTGACAACAGAGGATCTTGTGTCTTATACGGCATACAGTGACTTTATTTATATTATACAAGTAGAAAGTCACTGTAGTACGGTAGGCCGATAGCCCAGATTAATACCGTGTTTGGATTGGTGTGATAAATAAGTGGCATTTTAATTTCTGATAAATTGCAAATAAAAATAATTTATCTAAAACTTACTGTTTAAACTGCACTAAGCACTTTAAAATAGGTAACCCAACATACTATAAATATAACGGTACGGTATTAATTAAATTGCTCACAGTTCGAAAGAAGCTGGCGCATGAAAAATAAAATGCTACATTGTTCCCCGAATATTTCTTAAACATCTGCATAACTAATCTGCTTTAAAATGTCCGAAATAAATCAAAATACCGGGAAACCCTGAACTTTTATGAGAAATGGTCAACCTTCAGAAATAGGTACTACCTTCCCTTCTTTGTGACTCTAATAAAATTAATGACTTTTTTGTTGATTAATTAAAACGTCTTCCTGCTGACCCGACGTACATGAACAATTTTAAGTGTGGGACATTTTCAGATTCTCAGTTTGATTTTTCTCCTGGCTATCGATGTGGTTAAATCACTTATTCAAAAGCAAAATCCACATATCATTGGTGCTGACGGTATTTCTGCTAAGATGATTCAGTTGTCGCTAAACTATGTAGCGGCTCCACTGACATATATGATCAATGTATCCTTCTTCTTAACCGGGATTGCTCCAGACCAGTGGAAACACGCGCTTGTTAAATTAATTCCTAAGGCATCTTCTGGTACTATTAAGCGTCTGGAAAATTTAAGACCTATTAGTTTGTTACCGGTGCGTTTGAAGATTGCCGAATCGTTGTTGCATGGGCAACTAATTATCTTTTTTGATGAGGGTGAAATTATACCAGATGGTCAATCTGGCTTTCGTCGTAAGTTTGGAACTGTTACTGCTTTGTGCAACGTTCTTGATAAAGGCTTGGGTGCTATTGACCGACATCGAATCACCTCTTTGACCTGCCTGGATATGTCGACGGCGTTTGATTCAATAGATCTTGACTGTCTTATGGCCAAGCTGAGTTATTATGGAATTCGTGGTTGTACATATGACTGGTTGCGAGGTTATCTTCTTGGTCGCCAATAAAAAGTTATATTCAATTTACATACTACTATAGTTAAATCTAATTTAAGATCAATTGACTCTGGTGTTCCGCAGGGCTCAGTCCTGGGTACTCTACTTTTTTCTCATTGCATTCCTGACATACAGTCTGTTCCTAAATTCTGCTACATCCATCTTTATGCTGATGCTCTCATTTGATTTTTCACCTGATGGAAAGGATCGGGCAAGAAATATAATTAATGAAGATCTTCACAATGTTAAACAATGGGTAAGGGATAACGGACTTGTGTTGAATGCATCGAAGAGTCAGCACATGCTGATAGGTTCAAACTATCACCTCGAAGAGGTCGGTGATCTTGAGCTTCTAGTGGATAGCAGGTGATCGAGTTCAGCCAGTCTATTAAGAAACAGAATTTGGCATTGCCGCGGCTGAGAATAAGAACAAGAAAATATGGATTTACCTATCCAAAGTGAAAGAAACTGTTACTGAGGAAATTGTGCAGAACTATGTTTCAAAACACGGGAAAACCACACTGGCGGATGTTTCTGTGAAACTCTGCGTTCCCAAAGAACAAAGATCAGCAAAACTAAGATTCATGGTTGGAGTGGAGCCTAATCTCAAAGAACTTATCTATGATGGGTCTTTTTGGCCAAAAGGAGTAGGCTATCAAAGATTTAATATTTCTCTGGGTCGTATTTTTTTAGCGTGAAAACCATTTACAACCCCCAACACGTAAGGATATCTCACAGCTTTCAGAATGATTCAGAAAATAATAAGAACACTACACAGCACTCCGTATTCCATCTCAACACCCAGAGTATGAACAACAAGATCTTAGAATTAAAAGTACTTCTAAATGATGTTAATCCAGACATCTTTTGTGTAACTGAGGACTGGTTCCGGAACGATGACATACAAATGGTCAACTTAGAGAATTATGATTTGATAAATTCCTATTCTCGAACTGTGTTCCGAGGTGGAGGAACGGCTATTTATGGCAAAAGCAATCTTCAGTCTACATGTATTGAAACAAATAGAGAAGCATTTTGAACATAGTATCTGTAAGCTTTGTGTTAACAATAGGAATTTTATTGTTGTCTGTATTTATAGGTCACCTTCAGGGGATCAGGAGGTTTTTTTTTTTGAAAAAATTCAAGATTTGTTAGAGAAAATTCATGACTTACATAACACATTGATTTTTTGTAGGGATTTTAATATAAACTTTGTTGAAGCAAATTTTTCTAAGCTATGGACATGAAGCTCGAGTTGAGGGAATCACCAGACAGGGCTCAGTCTTTGCCAGCCAAATTGATAACGTCTTTTCTAAATTTTGTAAGGATGATTCAAACTGTAATATATATATACTACTAATATTTCTGATCATTATGGACAACTTTTTTAAATTTAAAACTTTATATGAGCATGGTAAGGTTAGTTGTACTAAGAAGCGTTATTTTACAAATGAAAATATAACAAATTTTATTAATTATATGCGTAGTGAAGCATGGAATGAAATTTTCTATGCAGAAGGGGATAATCAGAAGTACAATATTTTCTTAAACATCTTTTTCTACTATTTGTACTTGGCTTTTCCTTTGAATCTATCAAGATCTAAAGACAATGGTAAAACATGGGTAAACACTGAAATATTCCAATTACGTTAAGGACATATATGTTTGGTATAAAAAAAAGTCCGCAGCAGTATTTCAGGAATATAAAAATGAGAGAAAAATACAGGCAGTATTTAACTAATTATAAAAAATCAATAAATGACAACAAAAGTACTAACACAAAAAATAAATCCAAATCTGCATGGGAAATTTTGAATTCTTAAATTGGCAAAAAGAAGTCTTCAAGACCAATCTCTTTAAAAAACGAAACCGGCATCAAAACGAACGATCCCACAAAAATCGCGCAGGCTTTGGTAAGCAGTTTGACATCCCAATGACTCAGACTAGTAATAATAATAAAAACATCTTTCGTTATGATAAAACATGCCGAGATAGTATGTTTCTTAATCCTACATCCGAACAGGAAATATTCGATATAATAATGTATCTTCCTAATAAAACTTCCTCAGGGCTGGACGAGGAACCAGTGTATATACTTAAACATGTTGCTAAGGTAATAAGCAAACCACTTAATAACATAATTAATACTTCATTTGAGACAGGCATTTTCCCAGATGCGTTAAAAAGGGCAAAAGTGACCCCAATATTCAAAAAGGGAGATCCACAGGTGGTGAGCAACTACAGACCAGTATCGCTGTTACCATCAGTATCTAAAGTCTTTGAAAGATCCATATACAGCAGGCTCATGAACTTTATTGAAGCACATAGGCTTTTCGTAGACACCCACTATGGCTTCAGACCAAACAGCTCTACTGAACAGGCAATATACAAAGCTTTATAATTTATTGTAAACAAAATTGATAATCATCAGAAAGTGGCTGGGCTATTCTTCGATCTTTCAAAGGCCTTTGATACTATAAACCATGATATACTCCTGGAGCGGCTCTCAGGATATGGCATTAGAGGTGTATGTGCTGCATTAATAAAATCATATTTGTCAGATAGGGTACAAACAGTATCTGTCATGAATCAAGGTAGGCATTATTGTTCAGAAACAGTTAAACTGAAACAGGGAGTACCACAGAGGTCAATATTAGGCCCTATCTTATTTTTATTTTATGTGAATGGTCTTGGCAATGGGTTCTCAGAGGTCTTAATCTGTCAATATGCCGATGACACATCGATTATGGTATCTCGTTCAGCCTTGGTGATCTATCAAATAAATGCTCGGTTGTGGCAGAATAAATGAAAGATTGGTGTCTGGACAATCATCTCAGACTAAACGTAGGTAAGACCGGACTTCTCATTTTTGGTTAGACTACTTTGAATGAGTCGCATGCGACTCTCAACAACATCTATTTCTGTGTTGGAAATTAAACATTTTTGGGTGTCCGCCTTGATTCTTGTCTTAACTGGGACAAACATAAATAGTATAGAAACTAAACTAAATAGCTTCTCTGGGTTATTTCGCGGATTAAGGGATCAATTATATGTCCATACTATGAGATTATTGTATTTTTCTAACATCCAGTCAATTATATGCTATGGTATTTTATTCTGGGGTTCTGGGAGGAATGTTACTAATATTTTTAAGCGCAAAAAAGACTAATTCGTTGTGTATTTGGGTTACACCCTTCAACATCATGCAAACCCTGTTTTGCCCAACCGGATATTCTCACAGTACCATCTTTGTACCTCCAGTCACTAGTAAATTTTGTTAAAAGGAACCCAGAGCTGTTTAAGTTGAATCGAGAAGGATATTCGCAGAATATGTCCATGGTCACCATACCCATGCATAATTCTGCGTTTTTTGAGAGAGGACCTCTATACAAGGCCGTTAAAGCATTTAAAACGCTACCAGCTGATTTGCAGCGGGTCAAGAGCTTGCAAAGGTTTAGGGGCGAAGTAAAACACTTTTTGCATCAAAAATCTTTTTATTCCTTTAATTTCAGCATTTAATTATCTGTGGTGACTGTAAATGCATTTAAGTTAGTTTGGTCTCTTTGTTCTAATTGTACCATGTATGTTTGTCTAAAACGTATTTGTTTCATTTATACAATTTATTTTATTATTATTTGTTTCCTTTTTTGATCTTTTTATATATTTTTTAATTTGTATAATATTTTTAATGATTGTAGATTCGGTTTTACATTTACATAGCAATTACTTTCATTTTATTTTACAAAGTCTGTACTATGTGTGTGACGTTGCTTTGTCATCGCAAGATGATTTTGCTGGAAAATAAAGAAAGTTTGAAGTTTAAAGAATCTGGGGCTGACGATTGTTTCAAGATTGAAATTTGAAAGTCATGTTTCGGACGTCTGTCGCTTGAAGAGGCTTTATCCTCTTAAGAAATTGCTGGATAAAGACACTAAAAAATGCTTGTTAGCTCCCTCGTTTTTTCTCATTTTCGTTATGCTGATGTGGTTTATGGCCCATGTTTAAACCCAGAATCAGTGTGTAGGTTTTATAGTTCATGTTCCACGCCTTTGTACATATTTCTCCATATATTCGCGTTCTGAACTTTTATAAATTGAATGAGATCAGATTTGTTCACTTGGCCTGTTTTGTACGTCAAATACTGAATACTCAAACAACCAAGTATCTTTTTGCTAAACTTACACTTCGGTCTGATATCCATCAAAGAGAACTGAGAAGGATGCGCGAGACTCTAATACTCCGTCTCATAAAACCATGGCTTTTCAATCCAGTTTTTCATTTCAGGCTCCGTTTATCACTAATGCATTGAATATATATATATATATATATATATATATATATATATATATATATATATATATATATATATATATATATATATATATATACATTTATAGGCTACTTTAAAAGCAAGATTGAAGTAGTGTTTTTTGCGTATATATCTAGTTTATAATTGGTGAGTTTAAAAGCAGAGCTAGGTTATAGAGATCACTGGAGACAGTGTACCTTGTCCTTCTGTGTATATTTGTGCTTTCTTATTGTATGTTTCTTATGCTGAATTTTATATAATAAATATTTTTGAATTGAATAGAAAATAAACATCTGGCAGTGTATGTACTGTATGTACTAAACTGGTCACATTTGATTTGACTGGTAACATGCTTTAGATTGCCTAAATAAAAAGTTGAAATACAAATAACCAATTTCAAACTTTTACAACAATTACCATTTTGATGGCGTATATCTCAGAAATGCACGCTATTCTGCATATCTACCAAAATCTGCATTCAGAGGACAGACCCAAGAGCTCTACTAGTATTTTAACTGCACCTGGACCAGAATGTACTGGCAAATCGTACCACAAGAAACGTAAGTCAAGAATTATAATGATAAAATGGAAGAGAAGTGAACCTAACCTAATGTTATGACAAAAAAAAGAAAAAAGCTAGCAGTATAACTGAGGCAGCTTAAGGCCATTAAACGGCTTTATTTCGGGGGCAAACGGGAGACTCAACCGCTCAGTGTGCCGTAGTTCTACATAGAATATTAGCGTAATGGCCACTATGTGGCGAGAGCAGGAGGGGTAAGGGGGTAGCTTGAAAGAAAAGGTCATCTCGTGAGACCAGTAGTATTCTCAGAGAGCGTCTAGCGGAAGCCAAGATGCATTAAAAAGTTATTTTAAAGATTGTACCAAAGAAAAGTACAACTTGGAACAAGAAAGGACGTCCAGGACATGATTCAGAGTCAGACCAAATCCTGGACGCTGAGGGAATGAGTTGGCAAATTATTCCTATAGGAATAGAGCTAAAATCACTCAAGTCAAGTCAAGTCATTAGTCAAGCTAAAATTTTAACTTTAACGGAAATAGTACGGTTAAACAAAATAATGTCAAAAGTTTAGTTACCTAATTTATAATTTTTTAAATATACATATACACAGTAATGGATATTTCAGTTATTAATATAGATGTTCGTTCAATGAAACAAGATATTTTAAAAGGAATATATCAATGCTCAGAAAGAGGCCTTTTTCAGACATTAAAATGGCTTTCAGAATTAAATTTTGCCATGAATCATATTCATTTAGCCCCTGACGAGATTTTGATACCGCAGGAGGATTCTGGTGACGAATATTCAACTTATTTAATTGCTAAATCATATTTCAATCTAAAGGAATATGATAGATGTGCTCATTATGTGAGAAATTGTATTACACCAAAAGCTCGCTTCCTACATTTTTATGCCAGATATTTGTCAATTGAGAAAAAGAAGTTAGACAATATGACTGATACAAATTGTCCTCCAGACTCTACTCAAAATGAGGCGTTAAAGGCTGTATGTTCTGAATTAAAAAATGGATTTTATGAAAACAAATTGGATGGATATTGCTCTTATTTGTATGGCATTGTCTTGAAGAAGTTAGATCTTAAATCCTTAGCTATGGATGTTCTTATTAAGGCCATACAAGATGAGCCAATATTGTGGTGTGCTTGGTATGAGTTAGGCAAATTAATATGTGATAAAAATAACAACTGTTCTAATCAGTTACCAGATCACTGGATGAAATACTTTTTTTTAGCTCATACCTATCTAGAACAGTTGAATAATGATGAGGCTTTAGACATTTACCAAAGACTATATGATATGGGATTTGAAAACAGTATATATATTGTATCACAAATAGCACTTGCACATCATAATAATAGAAGTAAGTAAATTACTGTTTTGAAATTGGTTATTTGTATTTCAACTTTTTAATCTATAGTTGGAGCATTACCTTTCTGGAATGACGTCACGCTGGTTTCAAATAACGTATTTCTTATATTATTTATATTTCAGCGATGATTCCTAACCTAAACGTATGCAGTGATGTAGATAGGAGGGGTGCGTTCAGCACTGGCTAAAGCGAATTTAAAATTGGCATTTTCTGTACAGAAAGCGCTGCAACTTGTCGAAAATGGCTGGCAAAAAATTAACACTCTCATTGCCATAAAAATACCCTCATTTTGCACACTTAATACAAAAATAACTATTATAACTTCAAAAACTAAAATTATTTTGCAAATAAGACTTTACTAATATAAATTCTTTCAACTTAGTCTTATTCTTTGTTTGCAATGTAATAAATTGACGCCAGTTACCCATTTTCATCAAAATTATTTTAATTCTCAATTACAGACAATACTGAAAAAATATTAAGAAAAGGGGAATAACGAACGATGAATCCTTTACCTCCAGAATGTTTCAAAAACAAAAAGAGGTAAAAACAAAAATCACAGATTACTTAAAGAACAAAATAAGAGATATGATCTATTGCGTGTATGCTAGAAATGAATATGTTACAATGCAGACTTTGCTTTAAAAACTAAAAGAGAGAAATTAATGTATAACTAACTAACTTTAAAAATAAAAACTACTCCCCTTCACTGTCTTCAGAATCAGAACTAAATTCTTCATCGTCACTGCTGTCTTCGTCGGTACTAATTACAAGTGGCGCAATGTCTGAAGCATCACATATCTGTATTGTCTTCCAAGCTTCTTGGATTACCCTTTCTGTGTGGCTGACATAATTTTTCCAATGCTCTGAAGATACTTCATTTATCGCTTTTTCCCACATGGCCAAAACTTCCGATGGTGTCCCCTTCAGACTAGCAATGTATTGGTCGTATTTCCTCTTACACTCATACCATACCATTTCAATAGCATTAAATTGACAATGGTATGGAGGAAGTCTTAGTATTTTGTGGCCCAAAGGTTTCACATATTCGTCAAGGTAGAATGTTTTTTCAATGTTACAATTTTTTTCTACAATGCTCCATATTTCATCCTTCATGGCCCTCTCTGGGAAGTCAATGTTCTTTTCTTTTAACCATCCAATCAATCTCTGCTTTGTCCATGATTTTCTTGGAATATCCTCTAAAAGGCCGGAATGATAGCTTGCGTTGTCCATCACTATCAAACTTTTTGGAGGAAGATTTGGTACCAGCTGATTTTTAAACCAATTTTCAAAATTTTGCTTGTTCATATTGTCATCATAATCTCCGCTTTTTAGTCCACTTTTAAATATTAAACTGGCCCCCTTAATAAATCCTTCCTTTGATCCAGCGTGAACTACAATATATCGATGACCTTCACTAGCTTTTTTAGAACTTGTAGACATAGTGTTATCCTGCCAGCTGTTTCTAAACGAACCTTTACTAAAAATCCAAGTCTCATCAATAAATACGGTGGTATAAGCATCTTGTCCTAGATTTTGATTTTTGACATATTCCCTCAAGAAATTGATTCTCTTGTGGACGATGTGGGGCAAATCCATCAGGTATTTTCTATTATTTGATTTCTTCCACTTAAAACCAATACTTTTTACGTATTTTCTTAGCGAGGTGATGGAAAAATTAAAATATTCATTTATCTCTTTTAGTTTTTTAAGCAAAGTCTGCATTGTAACATATTCATTTTTCGCATACATGCAGTAGATCGTATCTCTTATTTTGTTCTTTAAGTAATCTGTAATTTTTGTTTTTACCTCTTTTTGCTTTTGAGACATTCTGGAGGTAAAGGATTCATCGCTCGTTATTCCTCTTTTCTTAATATTTATGATTGTTGTATGGCTAAGTTTTGTTGCATTTGAAGCTCGTTCAATTATATTATCAGTTTGCGGAAGGATTCCATTTTTAGCTTGCTCTTTTTCCAATTGAAAAAAAGCCAAGATATTCAAAACTATTAGCTGTGATTGCTGATTATATCTTCGCAGCATCTTGCAAAAGTTTAAAAAGAATCACAACAAATCAATGTCAATTTTGACGAATATATTCTGAAAGACACATAACCAAAACCGGCATTGACTGTTGTAAAGAAACGACAATGAGTTTTTTCAAAATGTTTTTGTCACTGTCAGTTAACATAAATCAAACAAAAATAACCAAAAATGACGTCATTCCAGAAAGGTAATGCGCCAACTATAAATTCAATTTCAATATAAAGCATGTTACCGGTCAAATCAAATATGACCAGTTTAGTACATACATTGCAAGATGTTTATTTTGTGATAAAAGTTCAGGGTCATTGGCAAGAGTTTCTCAGTATTTTGATTTATTTTGGATATTTAGCAGATTAGTTATGCAGATGTTTATAAATATTTGAGGAACAATGTAGCATTTTTTTTATTGTAAGGACGCATCGGACAAGTGGTCCTTCAGAAACACTACAGAATGCTAAACATTCCAAATGGTATGAATTCGCAAATAACGTCAAATTGAAGTAAATAATACATGAATAATAATAAAACTACACAACTACATAAACAAAAATGAATATCAATATGGTCCAAAAAAAATTTTATTTTTCATGCATCAGCTTCTTTCAAACTGAGCAATTTATAATATTATATTTATAGTAAGTTGAGTTACCTATTTTAAAGTGCAGTTTAAACAGTAAGTCTTAGAATAATTATTTTTATTTGCAATTTACCAGAAATTAAGATGCTTCTTATTTATTACACCAGTCAATTGATTGGTGCAATAAATAAGATTTTTGATTTTTTCTTAGAATGGCCAGGTTCTATTGAAGTTTCCCATTTCAACGATGCCATGTTGACGATGTAGATATCAGTTTTGCTGCTCAACTTGATTCAATATTGGCAATCTAGCTTTTAGATTTGTTTTAAGGGTGCATTAAACAAAACATGCAAAGGAAACAAAAAACATTTGCTTTAACATGCTTTGTCGACAGAAATTCTTTGTATTCTTGACAATAAAGTACATTTTGATTGATTGATTGAACTCAACCAAAATTAACCCATCCAACGCTCCACTCTATTTAATTTGAAAAAAGTTTTTGCAGATTTCTCTTTTATATAATAATAATAATATAATAATATTTATTTATTCATCAAGAACAATATACAACAACAAAGCTTTTAACAATAATAATTTCTTAAAGCTATGACTCCAAAATGGACTGAAGTCTGTGTATGCAGTTCTCTAGTAATACTTTCTAGAATTTGTAATATTATGTAATCTTTATACTATAAATTTTTCTATATTTCTATGAAGTAACATAATGGCAATTTTAACTTATTGTATTTAATGAATTTTGTAAATATCCACTATAATAAATGGCTTAACACTAATTTATTTTCTAAAATCCAGTCATTAATTAAATGTTTTGTTTTGGTGTATGGTTTAATTTTAAGTTGCAATGGAAGAGCATTATATAGTTTTCGGCCAACAAAGGAAATATGCCTCTGGGCAGCCGAGAGTGACACAGATGGTAGCCTCACACTTTGGGAAGCAAAATGTCTAGTATTTAAGTTATGATTTATGCCTTGTTTATAGTACGGCACTTTATAAATAAATAAATAAATAAATAAATGCTTTATTGTCAAAAAAAATTTTACAATTTTGTGGACAAAGCTGTTGTAAAAAATAGTTTACAAACATCAAAATTAGCAAACAAAACAAAACAAAAACACATCATAAATATTATAGAAAAATAATATTTAAATCAAGAATTTAGAATATTAATATTATAGAATCCTAAAAGAAGTACATTAGAAATGTACTTTGTCAGTCGTACTATGTTATAAACATTTTCATAAATATAATGTAAAAAAAAATAAAAAAGCAAAGTAAAAAATAAAAAAGTACGAAACAATTAAAAAAATACATATACAAAATTCGGTAAAAATGGTTGATAATGGCAACTATCACACTAGGGGTTCATAAGGATAAAATTATGTGTTGTAAAACTCGTTCACGGTGTAGAAGGCACTTTCCAGTAAGAATGATTTCAAAGCCTTGCGAAATGAAGTCAGAGATATTATGGATTTGATGTTAAATGGCAGGTGATTATGCATTTTTTTTGCATTGTAGATTACTGATCTTTTAATTAACTCTGAGTGTGGGGTTGGAAGATAGAGATCGTGCTCAGTATTTCTGAGAGGGTAGTTGTGAGAAGGTCTCTCTAATAGAGCAGGTGCGTGCTTACAAATTAAGCAAACCGATTCCAAAATGAATAAGCAAGGAAGGGTTAGTATTTTATATCTTTTAAAGAAATCTCGGCAGTGAGTTCTACTGTTAAGTCTCAGTAGGTAACGAACAGCTCTTTTTTGTAGTATAAAAATTCGATCAAATTGAGTCGCACAACATGTACCCCAGAATGGAATAGCATATCTGAGGTGCGACTCAACAAGAGCAAAATAAACAGTTCTAGAGGTAGAAAAGCTAAGCTCCTCGGAAACAGATCTTAACGCAAAGCAAGCAGAACCTAACTTCCTTGATAAAGCGTCGATATGTGGATCCCATTTTAAAGAATCATCTACAAGAAGCCCTAGAAATTTTACAGAGTTTACGACATCAATAGTGGTGCCATTAAGGTCAAAAGGTTGCAGCGTGTTTTTATAAGACAAGACTTTCGTTTTAGAGATGTTCAAACATAGGAGATTAGAATCGCACCAGGATTTAATGGTGATTTATTATTATTATTATTATTATTATTATTATTATTAAACATAAGGTAACAAATGTCATACATATTGTAATAAATATAATCTAAATAGGAGCCTAATAACTGGAAATTGCACCTAAGTGAATGCACACTTGTATGTACACAAGTATTATCTTTGAATTTATATTGAGAATACAGTTAACCTCATGCTAAAGCTGTACAAATAAAAATTTAAAAATTACATCAACAACAAATATAATTTCTTATTTTAGCAAACCTTATAAATATAGATGTTATCCTATTGAAATAGAGCTTTAAATTTATGTAAATATTTAAAAATAAAAATCCTACAACTATTATTGAATGTTTTCAGTCTTGGCAGGGATCTCAATTCTAGGGGAAGCAAGTTATACATTTTGGGACCTAAATAAGAGAAAGATCTCAATTTTTTTGATCTATTGTTTACTGGCATCTCCAATTGTTCACTGACCTTAGACCTAGTTTCATAGATGTGGTTTATAGTTTGTTTAAATTTAGTAGATTTTTTAATAAATGAGCATGTTGACAGACAATATAATCCTCTCACATCCAATATGTCCTCTGAATATAAAAGCCTGGTAGTATATCGCCTATTTTTTCGAAATATAATCTTAAGAATATAATTTTGAACTACATTTAAAGGCTTTAAGGAATTTTGATACAGACCACCCCACACCACTATACCATATCGAATTAAAGATTCAATAAGGGCTTTATACACACACAACAACAACTTTTTACTTAATATCTCTCAAAACATAAAATTTGTACACTAGTTTCTTTATATTTTTTGTAATTCTAAGTACATGATGATCCCATCTGAGATTACAGTCAATAATTACACCCAAGTATTTTATATATTCAACCTCTAGAATATCACCATCAAAGTTGTCAATATGAATGCTTCGGAAGTGTGGACGATTGGCTGCTGTGATGGAAAAGGCTATGTAATTCGTCTTTGAGGTATTTAAAGTTAGCTTAAATGTGTCTAACCAATTTTTAATTTTGCCCATACCTTGAATGGCAAAATCACGAACAGAAGTCCATGATGATCCTGAAAACAGAACTACAGTATCGTCAGCATAAGACAATAATGAGCCATTGTCAATGTCAATACTAGTTAATGAGTTGATGTAAGTGATGAAAAGTATGGGTCCCAATACAGTGCCTTGAGGTATTCCCATTGTAATGTTAAGTGGATCGCTGCAAACATCATTAATTTTGACAATCTGTGTTCGACCGCTTAAGTAACTCTCGAAGACGCTTAACGCGGTGCCCCTGACCCCATACATTAGGTCATTAGATACAATCCTATGTAGGTCCGTGACATCTGGGTGGCTCCACGTAAAGCTGGTATCGTCCGCAAAGAGACATATTTTTCCACTAATGTTTAAATTAGCCATGTCGTTTATGAACAGAAGAAACAAGATAGGGCCTAGTACCGAGCCTTGAGGCACTCCATATTCCATTGGCCTACAAGAAGACATCCTGTTGTCAACTTTCACAACTTGATTTCTGTTGCTAAGATATGACTTAAACCAATTGAGAGGAGCCCCTCTAAATCCATAGTACTGCAGCTTGTTAGTTAATATATTATGATTCACACAATCGAAAGCTTTGGAAAAATCACAGAAAATTGTTGCCGTAGCGTGATGGTTGTTTAGGCTGGAGTAAACTCTATTAAGAAGGGAAAACATGGCATCGCTTGTGCATTTGTTACTTAAAAATCCAAATTGATGTTTTGTAAGTATTTCATATCTAGACAGAAATGATAAAAGCCTTTTTTTTAACCAGTCTTTCGATGATCTTAGATAGCGTAGGGAGAAGTGCAATTGGGCGATAGTTCGAAGTTTCTTCTGAAACACCTCCTTTGTGAAGAGGTATGATTATTGCAGTTTTAAGGCAGCTTGGAAAAGTACCATTTTGGAAAGACATATTTATCAAAGTAGTCAGATGCTCCAGTGTGCATTCCGGCAGACTTGAATACATTTTTAAAGTAAGCCCATCAGTTCCCGAGGAAGATTTATTTTTGATATCATTAATTGTACTACGAAGTTCTGATAAAACTACTGGTGAAAAGAAGAAACTGTGCAGGTTTACCCTATGATTAGAGAGATATGAAATTGGGTCATTAGATTGAGATACGGATTTAGTCAAATCTTTGGCTACATTTACAAAATAATTGTTTAGGTCCTCAGGAGAGGTAAGGATAGTGCTGGATAAAGGAGTTTTGTTTCTTAAATCATTTACGATAGACCAGGTTTCTTTAGCTACATTTTTGGCGTTAGAAAGTTTATTATTGTAATAAATATCTTTGGCGGCTTTAATAGTCTTATGATAAATTTTTCTGAGAAATGAGATAGTGACCGCATGTTCTTAGAAGATATACGTAAACCTTTAGTGGACCAGGGTTTACTTCTTTTATTTTTGATAGGCCTAAGAGGAAAAGATTCAGAAGCTATATTAGTTAGAGTTTTTATAAAACGAGAAAATTCAGTGTCGACATCATAAGTGTGAGAGTCCCAGTCAGTTATTTGACATAGGTGTTTGAAATTAATGAAATTTCTAACCGAAAAAATACGGCCTACTTGTCTAGAGGAATTTTTGGCTTTGGATGTAATTGAAAATTTTGTGAAAATTGCTTCATGATCGGAGAAACCTGGACTTAAGACATTACATTCGACGGAGCTAGGATCGAAAGAAGACACAACGTAATCTATAGTACTGGCACTTGTCTTAGTAATTCTGGTTGGTGAGTTGACGTGCATGGCAATTCCTAATGACTCAAAGATGGACTGAAGACATTCCTGAGCAGCACACACACTGGAAAAGTCAATATTGAAATCGCCACATAAGATTAATTTGCTTTTTACAGGAAGGGACTCGAGCAAACTTAGAAGGTTATGGCAGAATAATTGCACATCAGCATCAGGTGTTCTATAAATACAAATAATATAAAGGTCATAAGTATTGTGATAAACGATAGAAAATTCAAATACTTTTTCAGATAATAAATGATTATACTTTGATATTTCGGAAAAATCGTTGTTTGAAGACATTATCATGGTGCCTCCATGAGTTAAATTAGTTCTATTAAATCTGGCAATTGTGGTATAGTTTTTAATAAAAACAGGTTGATTGATATTTAGCCAGTGCTCAGTGATGGCAATGACTTCTGGAAAATTTAGCTCTTCTAACAAAAGATATAATTCGTCTGTTTTATGTCTTAAGGACTGAATATTAAGAAAAAAAAGATTAAAATTACTATTGGTCAATTTTTTAGAGGGTGCTAGATCCTCTTCGCATCATATTGACTAAAAATTTTTACTTTTTGATGGTGAACCACTAGAATAATATTTACCAGTACTTTCACGAATATTTTGGAGCCGTAAAATTTTTTCCGAGGAGTAGAAAGATCTATACGCTGCAAGGTCTGAGTCCACTTCAGATGAACCAATCCTATAGGCATCGTGGAAGCGATAATACAGCTTGCGCAGGGAGTCCTTGTCACTGGGAAGGCCTTCCGAAGCTAGCAATAATTTAATGCTAGTACTTGTATGCCCCTCAAAACACACACTAGATGGCTGGTCGTGTAGATAAGCAAGAAATAGCCTTAAGGTCTTTAGTAAGGAAGAATCCCTTAATCTGGCTAATATATAGCGACCATTTGCTTTATCCGAATCTTGGGACAGCCGCACTCTTGGTGGAGTCATTGGATCAAACTGCAAAAAATCATCTTTCCTTGCAGTTTTCTCCATGCTTAATTTAGAGCCCTCCAGTGCCAATGACCTACAAGCTGCTATGGCCTCCCTGTCAGAGCCAATTATGACTGACTTATCCTCTTCAGGCACAAATGTCACTGGTGATTCCAATAATTGAGACTTTGGTGGAGACAGCCCCCGGCTCTTTGGGATATCTATATTGACATCTTGATGACTAGAAGATGAGACATTATGGGCTGTGGAAGTGGGCGGCGTTTGGATAAGGGTTGGTGAAACTGAATCATTGGTAGGATCAATTATGGTACCAGGTGGCCACAGACTAGCGTTCTTAAGCTGAATTAAGTGATCTTTATTTTGCACCCCAATTTTAAAATTGGAGTGCAAAGTGTCTGCATTCTTAAGCATAGGAAAACACCGCACAAAATTCGTGGTTCCTAATTTTTCTTTGATGTAGTGTACAAGCTGATTTGATTTATACGTGGACAGAATTTTGGATACCACTACATAATGCCATTTCTCTATAATGGGTGTTTTGTTGGACTGGAAGGAAACAGCTTTTTTTGGAGACTTAGTGACAGGCATTTGGACATCTGTTGTATCGGTTTGGGTTGATATTGCGGTGGTGTATATCTTCTTTATTGATTGTTGTTTAGGCTTATCAGCAAGCTTCTCCAGGGTAAGTGCCATTTGTTTTACACTATGCCTCAGCTCAGCCATCTCTTTAGTCAACTGCTCCTTCGATGAATCATGCACCTGGACTTGAACCCATGCAACAATTCCATAATTAATTATAGATTCTACAAGCGAAAGGTACACTAGTTTTAGATCTTTTAATTGGAGAATGGATCTTAATTCGTAAAATTTATAAATAAGTTTTCTGATTTTTTGTGTAGTGTATTCAATGTGATTCCTCCATGTCATACCTTCATCAATTAATACACCCAAATATTTTACATTCTGTGCTCTACTAATACTATCGTCGCATTTACAAATATTGTTTGTTGTTATATTACAAGGAGAATTATGTATTTTTAATGTCTGTACATCTGTTAGAGATTTTTGAGTTAAACCAAAAGTTAAAAATTTTGTCTTATTCACATTTAATGATAAGTAACTATTATTCAACCAGTTTTTTAATTTAGTTATAGCTATTTCTGATTTTTTAATAACTAGGTCCCATGTGGTGTTACTGACTATTAATGCCGTATCATCTGCAAAACAAAAAACTTTTTCCTCATTTAACTTGGTCAGTACACTATTTATATAGATGTTAAAAAGTAGTGGGCCAAGTACAGTGCCCTGCGGCACCCCAGTATCCACCTCCAGCGAGTTGCTTGAGATATCTTCAATTTTGACTCTTTGTGTACTCCCGCTTAAGTATGACTTGAGGAGATTAAATGCCACACCTCTTATACCAATTCTACACAATCTCTCTAGAAGGGTCTGGTGAGCCACAATATCAAAGCCATATTAGCCAAGTCCAAAAAGATTCCAACCACCCTCCTACCAGCATCTATATTTTGGAGAATTTCACCTGTAACTTTACACAGTGCATTTTTCGTATTAGTTTCTTCCCTAAAAGCATATTGATCCACGGATTCAGTTTCAGTTTCAGTTTATTCAGTTTAATTCATGTACATACTGTATACATAATCTTATGGTACCATTCTTATATCTAAAATTACAATATTCATGTATAAACTGCACCTAAATGCAAGAAGCATCTGTATGTGCGTAAGTACTCAAATGTGTATTAGTTTCAACTTAGTGATATAGATATTACCTAGAAAACAAAAAAGAGAAAAGAAAAAAGACAAAGACAGAACAATATAAGTTATTTACATGAGATAAAGTGTTAAGGATACAAAATAATAAGCAAATTTGTTTAATTTATAATAATTATTTCCTTAGCTAACCAAAAATTCTTTCAAATTGTAAATAGTTTTCAAATATATACTTTGCGCATTTCATTATAAATCGTTTTTTGTTACTGATGTTTTTAATATCACAGGGTAACAAATTATAAACTTTTGGACCAATATAGTTAAAATATCTTAGATTAAGACTGTTATGGCTGTTTGGTATCTGTAGATTTCTATTTTCTCTAGCTTGTGTTGCATAGTTATGATCTATGCAACTCTGAAAATTTGTGCCAGTATGTAAATGGGTACACACTGCAAGCACATATATTGTTCATATATTAGTAGTTTCTATGTTAAATAGTCTGCTTGTAGGAAAAAGTTTATTTTTCTTATATATAATTTTTTAAATATGTTTTTGAATAATGTTTAATTTATATAAAGAGTTGTTATAAAGTCCTCCCCACACCAGTATACCATATCTAATTAAAGATTCCACAAGAGCTTTATAGACCATAACTAGAGTTTGCCTGTCTAAAAACTCTCTAAGTAGGTAAAACTTATAAATAAGTCCATGCATTTTACCAGCTAGATAATCAATCTGAGGCTGCCACTTAAGAAATTGATCTATCATTATTCCCAAATATTTTGTATGAGCTACTTCCTGTAGTGTATGATTGTCAATAGAAATGCTATTAAACGGAGGTCTGTTTGATTTGGTTAGAGAAAAAAGCAATATAATGAGTTCTTGTTAAATTTAAAGTTAATTTGTGAGATAAAAGCCAATTTCTTACAGTTAACATTCCTGTTCGTGTTTTATTTTCAACCTGGTCCCAAGTATTACTCCCAAACACTAGCACTGAATCATCTGCATATGAGATGGTCAATCCACTAATATTTAACTGCAGTAAAGAATTAATGTATATAACAAACAGAATTGGTCCTAATACTGTTCCCTGTGGGACACCAATTTTTATTATTCCTTCTTTGCTGAGGACATTATTAAGTCGCACTATCTGAACTCTGTTTGTCAAATAACTTTTAAACAGATCAAATGTTATACCTCTAATTCCATAATGAAAGAGTATTTCAAGAAGTTTATTGTGGGGAACGGTATCAAAGGCCTTCGCAAGGTCTAAGAAGACCGCAATGCATTTTTTGTCTAAGTTCATTTTATTGACTATTTCTGTAGTTAATTTAAGCATAGCATCTGTGGTACTGCAGCCCCCAACAAACCCGAACTGATTAGATGATAAGATATTATTATGTTTAAGATAATCAGTTAATCTACTTTTTAAGTATTTCTCAAGTATTTTGGCAAAATTATTAATCAAGCTTATAGGTCGGTAATTTTTAATTGATGTGATTGATCCCGATTTGTGTATGGGTATTACTATCGTTGTTTTAAATGCAGTTGGAATCACCCCCGTCTCATTAATTAAATTATATAGATGCAATAAAGGTGTCATTATTTCCAAATGTGTTTGTTTGATCGTTTCGGTATGAATTCCATCAGGACCTGGTGAAGAACCATTTTTTAATGTTGATATGTGCAATATTAGTTCATTTTTAGTTATTGGAGACAGGTACATAGAATTGTTTACTGGAGTTCCCATTTGATACTCTTGCTCTGTCTCAGGAATAGCCTTTTCTATTTCCAGACCCACATTTATGTAATAATCATTACAAAAATTTGAGATTTCCCTTGGATGCCTGAAATTTTCACCCTGATTGTTTTTTATGTTCATGAAATTAAAAGGTTTAGTTTTGTTCTCATATGTAGCATCTTTAATAATTTCATATAGTTTTTTTTATATTTGTTTTGTTATCTTCAATTTTCCATTTATAATAATTATTTTTTTGTTTATGTATTATTTTATTTAAGGAATTATGATATTTTTTATACTTATTTTCAAGTTGAACATTATAATTTCTCAAGAGTGTTTTTTTCATTTTATCTCTGGTTTTAATAGAAGTAATGTTGCCATTTGTAATCCTTTTTTGTTTTTTTTGTGTCTTTTCACCTTAATATTATATGTTTCTGTTGTTTATGTTAAGAGGTCATTGTATGTATTCAAGAAAATATCTGCAGTGGTTTTGGGATTTTTTTCATTTAGTAATAAAGACCAGTCATACTCTTGTAACTGTTGCTTTAGATTTTTGTGTTTAATTTAGTTTCGGTGATAAATTCTTGTTATGTTTTCCTTTGAGTTTTCAGTATTTTTACTAACACTGAGCATTACTGGACTATGGTCTGTTATGTCATTTTCAATGATGCCAGTATTGAAGTTAATATTTTTTATTTTTAAATTTTCTTTAACGAAAATATGATCCAGACACGTTGCAGTAGATGCCCTAGTTATGGAGTTTATGTATGATTTAAAGCCTTGTGCAGCCATCGCTGAAAGATAATTGATTACGTTGTTATCATTACCCTGAAGTAAATCAATATTAATGTCCCCCATAAATATCTCTATATTCACGTCGTTTCTGTCTAATATTATATTTAGATCATTAATAAAGTCTTGTTTCGGAATAGGCGGTAGTTTATACACAGCTGTTATGCCGAAAATTATATTTTTTTGTTCAAATAAAATTCTGCCAAATGTGGCCTCCGAGCTTAACCATGTATAAGAGAAATCTACTTTAATTTCATCTTTTACCAAGAATATACAGCCATCGTTTTTATTATAATTTGCTTCATTGTAAAATAGTTGAAAACCAGGAATATTACAGTTTTTTGTTGATGCAATTTGAAAGGTTTCAGTTAATATAATAACATCTATCTTGTGTAATTTATATGTTTCAATAAATGTTATTAAATTATCTATATTTTTGTTAATAGTTCTAATATTTAATTGTAATTTATATTGTCTATTGTCATTGTAGTATCGGCATTTTCAGATCCATCTTCTGCAGCTATTTCTTCTAGTATCTCATCTAATAGATGTCTTACCATCAATTATGTTAGGATGAATAGTCTGTTCTGCTTCTCAGAAGTCCTGTGTAGTACTTAAGTGATGGGCAAGTCAGATCTAGTGCACTGTGACTAGCATCATATTGCAATTTAAACTGCTTGTTTGCGATTGTACAATTAACACACTTTTTGTTTACACTTTTAGTCATTTGTTTCATGTTCTTCTCCTGTACAGTGTCCACAAATTCCAGTCTTGGTACATTTGTTGCTCTTGTGTTTGAAATATTGTTGTTGGGTGGTTAGCTTTATTAGTTTTATGTAAGTAGGTTATTTTAAAGTGATCATATCTATCTATCCAGTTATTTTGATCTCTAATTGTTTTTTCAATGTCTACTATATCTTTACTGCCTGTATATCCAAGTATTTTAATTCTTGGCAGGTTCTTTTTGGGGAGTTCAATTTCATACCTTTCCCTTAGTTTGCTTTCAACTTCAGTTTTTACCCGTTCTAATTCTTGCTTCGTGTCGCATTTAAGTACAATGCTTCCCTGCTTTGTCTCTCTTATATTTCTTATACCAACATTTAGGGTCGCGGGATTTATGGTTTTCTGAATATCTCTCTTACTTTTTTCTGAACTTTGGGTGGCTTTTGGTTTAATGATTAATGTAGGTAAAGTTTTCACTGTGTTTTCGTTTTTATTTATTTTATTTAGGACCATATCAGCATAGGGTTCTTTCTGTGTAGATGATTTTAAAGAGTCAATATCCTTTTTCATTTCTTCCAGCACCTTCATCATTTGTGGCATTCTTGCTATTACGATTCTACATTCGTCACAGATAAGCAATAATACCCTTTTTTGAAGGGGCATGCACCTTCCCTAAGTTGAAGACACATTAACACATGTTTTATGAATTCCTCTCAGGCACGAGTCACATTTGTAATATTGATCTTTTTCGCATATTTGTTTACATTTCAAACAATTCTTGTCATCCAGTTCATTGCCCTCCATGTTTATTTACCTTTTTTCTCTCCTTCCCTGTTGTTGCAAAATTTGAATATAAATAAATACCAGCTGATTTAAGGAATTTAGCCTTTTATTTAGGATAATATATTATATTTTTTCAAAAAAGATGACAATTTAAATTTAATACACTTTCCTATTATTTTACTTATTGTGCTTATCAATGCAATTGGCCGATAGTTTGTCGTAAGTTTCTTATCACCCTGCTTAAACAAGAAAACTATGATAGCTCTTTTAAGGTCACTCGGGAAGATGCCCTTGCTAAAAACAAGGTTCACTATATGTATTAAGGGTTTAAGTAGAAATATGTGATTGTTTTTGATCATCTCTGAGGTAATGTTGTCATCCCCACCCTTAACATTATTTTTTAGCGTACTAATTTGTAAAATTATTTCATTTCAAAAATGAGTTTTGGTTATTGAGATCCCTTCGTTCACCACCTCTGTGTGTGGTTTTAATATCCCTGGTTAATCTTTTACCTATGGTACTAAAATGAGTGTTGAACTCATTTGCAATGTCAAACTTATTTGTAATTTCAACGTTGTTACTATCCACTATACATTTAATATTGGAGAAATTGGCCTGATCACCAGTAGCCCCTTTTATAACCTGCCATGTTTTTTTTTTACATCTTTAGAGTTTTGCTGAATTTTTGTTTTATAATATTCATATTTAGTTTTTTTTATAAATTTTGAAAGATTAGTCCTATATTGTTTGTATCTATTTAAAGCTTCAATATCATTTATGTGTTTAGTACAATATTTTTTTAATTCATCTCTTACGTATGGATGTTAAGAGTCCACACGTGATCCAAGGCTTCAATCTCCTGTTTTTATTATTGATTTTATAAATTTTTGTTGCTTTGAATCTCCCCACAAAAATATCAGTACACCCATCAACATCATCCCAAGAGAGAGCAGGTCAGTTAACAATTTATGATTGATTTTTTTAAAAAATAGCTTCTCTATTGCCACTAAGTTATTGTTTTTGTTTAGTTCTATGTTGAGCAAAATGGGGTAATGATCTGCAAGGGTTCTAGTTATTATTACAGGTTTAACAGATTGTATCATGTTTTCCTTATATTTAGCAAAGAAATGATCTATACAGGACGCACTACCAGCTTGTACTCGTGTGGCTTTGTTTATCAAGCTACATGACCACTAAGCACAGTTAGATAGTCATTAACCACTCTAGACCTTGTATCCAATAAATCTATGTTAATATCAGTATACACGGGTGTTGTGTTCCGTCGTTTTTTATGTTTTTTCGGGTGTTTTACTGCATTAAATTCCCAATTTGTTTAGTGCCGTGGAAAATACATCAAATCTCATCAGATCGACCTAAATTAATTAATAAATATTTCATCTTGCTTGCTTTTGAGCTTTGTTTCTTGCTGTGGAATCCGAAATATTTCAAACATTTATAAGATCTATTTATTCATACTGATGATCAGTGATAAGGAAATAACATAAAAGTGCAAAAAATAGGTAAACTTTTTTATGCTTCTGTTCGACGATTGAAATTTAGTATTGTTAACGTTGCCATAGTGATCCGAAATCTACAAATTGTAGTACAATTGTCATTTTGTGATTTTAATTTATCTCTATCTCCAACTATTTTACTCTGAAGATAATGTCACTCTTAAAGTACACGAGCTGCCTTAAGCAATGCATTCTGAAAGCCAGACCCAAGGACGACGAACTTTTTGGAACTCCATGCGACGGCTGTGAGCGATGTTTTTGTAAAAAGTGTGCTCAACTGACAACAACAGAAACCCATGCAATCTCCTTAGCCCAAAGGAATATCTTATTCTACTGTAGGCAGTGTAAGCCACTGGTAGGAGACATCCACAAATTGAAAAACCTTCAAGACGAACTGGCCAATCTTACGTTGAAAGCATTGGAGAAAGACATATCCGTTGAAAAATTGGAATGTAAATACTCTGATAATTTGCAGCAACTTAATAAGGAATTATCTGGCCTCCTTGCTGACAACGCAGCAAAAGATGCTCACATAAAGAGACTGAAGGAGGGAACTCAAGACCGCGCTCCTGAAAACGCCAAGGACAAATACATTTCTAACGTTAGTCAGTATGCTGAAACTATTCATCCAAGTTGTATAAATTTACAGCTAAAAAATGCAAATAAAGCCCTTCTTAATGATATTAAGGAAATCCAGTCCAAGAATGAAGTGTTAGTGAGGGAGCTCAGTGAATTGATGGTCTTAAAGAATAACCTTCTAACTAGCATTGAAGTATTGGAAAAGGAAAATGAACTTTATGGTAAGGAGCTGAAGGAGGCCAAACAGGAACTCTTTGAAGCCAAGCAAGTCTCACAAGATACACACTCAAGTCCCAGTTCAAGTCAAAAAAGGTCATTTAAGCTCACACATGAATCCCTAAATATTACTGTGTGCGCAAATAAGGAGAAACATAGAGTGCTGCTGGTAACAGATAACGTTGGTAAACATCTATATGCAAGTCTCCGTTTGATCCTTGGTGATGATTTCAATCTTGAAGTAATGTGCAAACCCAATGCCCCATTTAATGACCTCCTTTCAAGTGTGCGTGGCTCTGCCAGAGACTATACATTTTCTGACTGTGTAGTAGTTTTAGGTGGCATTAACAATTTTGAAGTAGATCCTATGATAACTAAAGCGTTGACAATTGATATCGCTTTCACAAATTTAATTATATGCACCATTCGTACAAAATTTCATGGCGTATCATCAACAAATAATATTTTAAGAATCAATAATAGTTTCAGGCAAATAATTGATAAATTGAAATGTAGTACAATTGATAACGTAGATTTATTAGACTTGTACAATAGTAACTTAATCGATAGGGACTATATGAGAAATTGTATTTATTTGAACAAAACGGGTCGTTTTAAGGTTTCTAACTCAATTAAAAATGCGATTTTATCTTTTGCTTCCCTTTGCTCATCACCAGACTTGGTTGTTCTTGGTGGCACTGAGAGTTTCGGGGATATGGATGGTGACGCGAATGGTCCCTTGGTGGGCCAAACTGATGCATCTGAGGTCCCAGTCTGCGGTGACACGGTTATGTCTCAAAATTTTTCAAATCTGGAATCTAATATTCGGGATACTGTTGATCCCAATAGCATACAAAATATATCTTTTTTAGATCCAGCACAGACAAAACTGATGGGCCAATAGTATCTGTGTCTAGGTCAATGAATCTCCGTGTTGCACATATAAATATTAGATCCCTCATTCCATCATTTGCCGATATAAAGGAGTTACTTGTGTTTGAAAAATTTGATATTTTTGCAATTACAGAAACGTTATCCCCATATTATCCAGATTCACTTTTACATGTTTCTGGTTACCAGCTTTTTCGTAGTGACAGAATAACTAGGGGAGGGGGCGCTGGTGTATATATGGCTGACTGTATTAGATGTAAAGTCATTGATATCTCCGCGGCAAGTGATGGAACATGTCAAGTCGAACAACTTTGGATAGAATTGTCTTTGAAAAACAAAAGAGTTTTAATGGGAGCGCTTTACAAACCTCCATCAGTCAGTTTTAGAAACATATTTTGTGTTGAAGATATATTATCCTCCCTGTTGCCTTCTTTTGATTATACCCTTCTCTTGGGTGACCTGAATGTTGATCTTCTAAGTGAGATGGTAGAAAGCAATCAGTTAAGATCTTTGTTACATATGTTTAATCTAAAACAAACTATCACCCACCCAATAAGAATAACGAGAAGCACAGGTACCCTTATTGATATTCTTTGTGTAGACAGTAATGCTAATGTGGTAAACTCGGAAACTAAAGATTTGCTTAATCTCACAGATTACAGACTTATTTACTCTACTGTCGAAATTGAAACACCCAAAAAGACCGCAAAAATAATATCCTATAGAGACTTTCGCTCTTTTAATCAGCAACAATTCGACATTGAGATGCAAAGATTCAATTTCGATGATGATGCTTGGCAACGGGGAACCTTGGATTGTAGACTTCAAACTCTTAATCAGCGACTGACTGACGTATTCGATAGACACGCACCCTTCGTAACTGTTAAGTTAAAACGGAAGTATAAACCGTACAATACAAACACAATAAAAGAAATCATTCAATTAAAGAAAAAAGCATTTAATAGATTTAAACGCACTCGTAACATTGAGCATAAAAACTTCTACATAGATATTAAAAACTACCTTTCTTTCGCAATAGGCAGTGAAAACATTTTTTGAATGTTCATTCAAAAAATAATTCTGAAATTCCTAATCATTTAAAAAATCTACAAGATATTTGTAATCAATTTGCTGATGTTAGTAGGTTGGCCGCTCCGGTTCATGCTGAGGTCCGTGACTTCTATAATACTAATAGGCTAGAGAGTCTAGATAATAGAAACTTTTCTTTTAGGTTCATATCTGAATATGACGTTCTCCAAGCTTTCTCTCGCATCAAATCCAATAGTATTGGCGTCGATGGAATAAGTCATGCTTCTCTTTGGTCTTGAACATGTAGTTTCAATTATAGTCAGATTATTCAATCAGTGCCTTCAGGAAGGAGTGTTTCCTGAAACTTGGAAAACATCTATAATTATACCCATTCCCAAAAATTCCAAAATCGAGTCAATATCTGAACTAAGGCCCATCAGTCGCCAAATCCTGGCTAAAATGTTAGAATTGCTAGTTACTGATATGATAAATGACTATATTTTGAGTATTGGCCTACTGCCTGAAGTTCAGTCAGGCTTCCGGAAGCACCACAACACTGCTACCGCACTCACCAAGGTCACTACAGACCTTGTAACTAATATCGATAAAGGTATGGCCTCCTGTCTTATACTCCTAGATTACAGCAAGGCCTTCGATTTAATTAATCACTCTCTGCTGATGGCTAAAGCACGTTATTGTGGTTTCTCCGAGCCAGTGTGTCAATGGCTTGCCAGTTACCTATACTTCCGTGTGCAAATAGTTGAGTT
This sequence comes from Kuschelorhynchus macadamiae, assembly GCA_030620095.1. NCBI lineage: Eukaryota > Metazoa > Arthropoda > Insecta > Coleoptera > Curculionidae > Kuschelorhynchus > Kuschelorhynchus macadamiae. Next base: position 287,195 of record JAUTXW010003178.1, read on the forward strand.
GGATGGAGCCAGATCCAAGCCTGTCACTTTGCAACACGGGGTTCCTCAGGGAAGCATTCTTGGTCCTCTGTTATTCAATTTATATACTTCTGATCTGCCCAAGCAGGTTCGTTTCTGCTTCATCCATCTCTACGCGGATGATACACAATTGGTTGCTGGTTTTGAACCGGAAAATGCTTGTCAAGCTTTTCAGCAGATTAACTGCGATTTGAAATCTATTTTAGAGTGGTCCATTGGGCATGGTATGTTGCTTAATGCAAATAAAAGCCACTATACGGTTATTGGCACTAATCAGATTATAAATAAAGTAAACATGCACAACTTCGTTTCGTTACATATTGGTGAGGATCTTCTACCCTCTGCAATATGTGTTAAAAATTTGGGCGTCACATTTGACGCAAACCTTAACTTTGAATATCATATCAATAAAAAACTATCTTCTGTGTACTTTAAATTAAAAAGTTTGTATCAGTTTAAATTTATTCTACCCGAAAAGGTTAAACTCTTACTAGTAGAATCACTCATTCTTTCACAATTGGATTACTGTTATATAGTCTATTACAATTATTTAAACTTAGAATTTCGTAACAAGATTCAACTGGTCCAAAACGCTTGCATTCGTTATGTTTATTGTGTATACAAATTTTCTCACATCACTCCCACTTATGTACAAAACAACTTGGTTAAATATGAATATCGAGTGATGCTTCTATTTGGTGTATTTGTATACAAATTTTATAAAACAAAATGTCCGATTTACCTATGGAAATATATTGTAGCAAGACAGGAAATTCACAATCTAAACCTAAGAAATGTTATTAGATTTAATCTACACCAACATCGCACTTCTAAATTTAGAAACTCATTTGCTTTTCGGGTGATACAATTGCTTAACTCACCTGTATTTAATTTAATTACTCAAAACGCTATTAAAACCTTTAAGACGAAATACAAGAATGAGTTACTGAATTTAATGTCCTAACAGTGTAGTAAATTACCTTTGAAATGTTTGGATTTTGGTAATAGGTATTAATGTTTTTATAGTTAAGTTACTTTATTTTTAGGTATCATGGAAGAACGCCCTGCGAATGCTACCTTTTATGTAATTATTTTTGTATATTGCATAATAAATGTTTTTCTATTCTATTCTATTCTAATATCTCCGCCCAAAACATACATTCGCTTCTGATCTTTTGTGTTTTTGTCTAAGATATTGTTTAGGTCAAAAATGAAAGTTTCACTGTTGGTAGAAGGAGATCTATAAAGTCTCAGGATATCAACAATTTTATTATTTTTGCAAATTGAAACCTTTAGACATTTAACACTATTAATTTCTATAATACCATGTTCTTGATAAATCTCCTCTTTTACATATATTACACATCCGTCAAATTTGTTTACATTTCCGTTATTCCAAAATACTTTATATCCTTCCATATTAAAATCAAAAATATTATATATTATATGTGTTTCTGATAATATTATCGCATCAACATTTTTATTAGTTGATTCTAAGAAGACTAGTAAATTCTCGAAGTTTTTATAGAGACTTCTAACATTCGTGTGAATTATATTAATGTCCCTTAAGGGGTTTTCAAAAAAAGGTACCTGTGTCAGTTTATCACAGGCAATAGTTTCATAAGCCTTATATTGTAACATAAAACGGAAGCTTTCACGGCTTTGGTCAATTAAGAAATCATGGTTCTTGGGATTAGACCATGTCAAATTGGAATTCCTATCCGACGTTTCGCCTTCGATTGCACGAGGCATCTTCAGGGATCTTTACTGTACGAGATCTGAACACTGAATGAGCTCACAGAGATTCAGGCGGGCTTTTATACCCGACTTGTGCTCGCCGAACCGTGACCGTAACCCGTGTCTCTATTGAAATTTTTTGTATGTTTAAATATTTCAATAGATTCTCTAACTTTTCGTTTATAAAAACCTGGAACCGATGCTAGAACCTTGGTTTCCTTTACATTTATGAAATGGCCAGTGTTATGCTGGTGTTCAGCTACAGCAGATTGAACAATTTGTTTCTTTTTAATACATCGTTCATGTTCCTTAAGTCTAGTTGATATTGAGCGTCCTGTTTCTCCCACAGTCACTTCTCCACAGGAGTAAGGAATTTTATATACTCCTTCTGTTTGGAAAGGTACAAGATCTTTCGGGGATTGCACGCATTGTCCAATCTTCTTATTTGTATTGAAGATTGTACGTATGTTGGACCGCCGAAGTAATCGTCCTATTTTGTCTGTAGTGCCATGTATGTAGGGAAGAACAACACTACCTAATGGTGGCTCTTTATCATTCTCCTTTGGCGGAGTTGGTTTACTATATCTTTTAATTGAACGCGCAATATCTTCAGTGCAATAGCCATTCCCTCTGAGAGCTTGGGTCAGTTTCGATGTTTCCGATCTTAACACAGGGTCACGGTTCGGCGAGCACAAGTCGGGTATAAAAGCCCGCCTGAATCTCTTCGAGCTCATTCAGTGTTCAGATTTTGTGGAGTAAAGATCCCTGAAGATGCCTCGTTCAATCGAAGGCGAAACGTCGGATAGTAATTCCAATTTGACACGGTCTAATTCCAAGAACCATGATTTCTTTAGCCTTATATTGGTCTAAAATATCACTATTTTGATCCATTAATATCTATTTAATATTTATATTTACCTAAATATATGTACCTAACTAAATGTACTTACAGTAGGTACATGATCTTATATCACAAAATTTTGGGCATTGTAGTCTAGTCTCTCTCGCGCCAATTTGCATTTTTTTGCGAAAATGGGGCATTTACTTTCATCCTCGCTGTCGTGGTCACATTCATGCAGCTGATTATACTTATTTTTGATATCGCTACAGTTCACAAATGAAATTATTACTTGTTTGGTGCAATTGTATCTGTCATGTTGGCCACCACAGTATGTGCACACTTTTTCGCGGTCACAAAGTGTTTGTTTATGTCCAAATCTACCGCACTGAAAGCATCTCAAGATATTTAGGTCTTCAGTTACCTGGCATTGGTTCCATCCCATATCTAATTGCATATTAACAAGTTTTGTGACCCAAAGTTTCTACATATACAGTCCATATTTTTGTATATTTAGTACATATGCAATATGTACTCCAGTAAACATTTCCAAAAGATAAGGAAGTTTACCAATTATTTTCTCTGAAAAAAGGGCTTAAAAAATGAAAACAGCACAGTCATGCTGTGCCAACATAGCATAAACCGAGGGGTATTTCACAACCTAAAAATATGTACACCAGTGCTGATTTTGGCAGTAATCAATGAAAAATTGTATATATTTCCTATATTGCTTATATTTTCAGCTTACTGCCTACACTGCCGCTTAATTGCCATTGTTTCCGGTTTACTGAAAAAATTGCCGTTTTTACGGTCATTGCCTCATTACTGCCACACAGCCGATTACACTGCCTTACAATTTAATCAAAACTCCAAGTTTTTAAAAATGTAAACCACATTTAGACACCTTAAGACTGTTTTTAATATCCTTACTTAACATTGTAGACTAAACTTACTGTGTGTTTTTTTTAGATATTTCGAAGCTAATGAAAATATTAAGCATGTTTTGTTAAAATTGATTTGTTCTCGAGTTAATGGCACTTAGAAAGTGGAGATATACAGTAGTGTCGAAAATGAGATACCCTGTACAGAGTGTTTTTTTATTTTTAAAATGTATTTTATTTGTGTGTGCCCGATAAAAGAAGAGATCTATCTATTTAAAGTAGAATATATAGAATGATCTATTTACAAAAATATGACTTCTGTTTTTTACTCAACTTTTTAACCTTATTTTTAAAAGGTTGATACTGGTAAACAATAATATAAAAACGTCAGTTTTGTACTTACACTTTTTTTGTCTAAAAAAATGAATTGCGGAAATGGATGTCGAAATATAAAAGTCCACCCTGTACATGGATAATAAATAAAATGTAAAATTAGACGAGATCGAGCATTATGACACAGTTTAGAATCCACCCATAATGAACCAATATTATTTCTCCTATTCATCACCATCGTCACATCTTGCTTTATTAACAACAATTGTCTTTTGTTCGCTGATAACTTGAAATTCTTTATATCCAACACGTCGAATAACTCTGAACTACAGTCCGACTTAGATTGTTTTGTCTTTTGGTACAAAACAAACCTGTCAACATAGCAGCGGTTCTTATATTCACTTCTCACGATCCCCAAACTCTACACGAAATATGTACCGGATTAAAGAGTTTCTCCTAGGGGTCTTCTTCATAGTCAACGACTTAGGTGTAGTATTCTGCACCATATTACCTGTCAAAGAGCACATCGATTCCATTGCATGCAAAGCCTTTCGCTAGGATTTATCATTAGACACTCCCCACATTTCAACGACAGTAGAGTCATCATATCACTTTATAACTGCTTTGTTTGAAGTTAGATTGAATACTACTCTACCATATGGCTACACATGCTACATTGAGAGAGTCGAAAGAGTTCAACGCATATTCTCTAATTACTTATTATTCAAATTCCACTTTCCTCTTCAAAATGTTAATTATAGTACGAGATTAATTCCATGTGGTATGCAGAGCTTAGCTGAGAGACGCAAACAAGCTCTGCTCTTGTTTGCCTTTAAGCTGCTCAACGGCAGCCTTGCTGGGTCAGGTAAGCTTTCTAGTCCCAGCTCGTGGTACGCGACATACCTTTCTCTTCTTTGTTAGAAGACACCGCACCAATTACGGCCAAAACTCCTTTATTGACCGCCTATGTCATGACCATAATAAGTTCTATAATGACTGCGACATCTTCAACATTAGTCTTCCTGCCCTCAATAGATTCCTGAAGTTCGGCGCAGCTAGATCGTTTTATTCGTTCTATGTTAGTTCAGCCACTTTATTCATTTTATATTATTTCACTAATCTGCATTTTGTATTCCCTATGGTCTCACTATTAATGAATTGTATATTAGTTATTTTTTACTTGCTTATGGCTGTCCATAGGATGATGTCGTGGGAAGGGGGTGAAATTATTTTAATTTGTATAAAGTGAAGACTTTTTTTGGTTGTTGAATTTTATTATGATAATTGAACATGTAAACAGATAAAGGGAGGATCTATAGATCTCGTTCAGGGGGAGGGAGCGAATTACTGTTTCCAACTGATGCAGTGCATTCGTTTATACATAACATTGTATACGGTGCCTCTTTCGCCCCCTCTAAATCCGCCAGTGAATTTATCAGTTTTGATTTCGATGTGCGGATTGTTATGTTATTCCTTCGTTCGATTTTCGTTTGATTTTCCATCTGCGATTTGCGAATTTATAATAGAATTTATCAGTGTTTTTGTGATTTTTACTTCCCTCGTAAAAGAGAGGTATTGTAATCGTGAAAAAATTACCCTCCAAAATGTTTGCACTCTCCACCTAGAGGCCGTAAAACATATTTTCTTCATTCCGTCGGACTGTCTGTCTGTTCGAAGCATAGCTAAAAATTACTCACCTGATTGACTTGTTGACAAATGTTGGTCAAAAATTAAGGGTCAATGGAGATGACTTGGTAACATTTTGGTATGGTATGGCGGAAGAAAATGGCAGCCTGGCGTTTAAAAAATTGTTACTAAAAAAATAACTGACTAAACAAAATGGCGGCATAATTAAATATTAATAATATCAGCCTGGAAAAACTACTTATTGGATTGATTTCCAATTTTGTACGAGAATTAATGTAATATAGAGTGAACTGTTAAAATTGTGGTACGAATTCAAGATGGCGGAAGAAAATGGCGGTGTTTGTAATCGTGAAAATATCACCCTCCCAGGTTTTACAAATCATCATGTTTTAGCGTCCCTAGATGCCAAAAATTATGTTTGCTTTATTTCGTCGGACTATTAAGTAGTTGGTATATCTGTCAGTTCGCAGCATAGCTAAAAGCTACTTACCAGGTTGACTTCAGGTAGCCAAAAATTAAGGATAATATGGAGATGATCTGATACCATTCTGGTAAAATAATGGCCGAACAAAATGGCGCTTTAGTGAAATGTTAAAAAAAAATTTAAAATTACTTATATAATTTAGCTGAAATTGTTAACAAAATCAAGTGTGTTAACATTTTGGTGCAAATCCGAGACAGAAAAACAAAATGGCGCTCTAATAAAATATTTAAAAAATCAGTATGATAAAATTACTTATAAGATTGAATTCAAACTTTATGCAAGCATTAAATGTGATTTAGACATAAACTGGTAACATTGTGGTACAAATTCAAGATGGCGGAACAAAATGGCAGACAAATAAAATATTTAATAAACATATTCATATTTAACTGGCTTCAAATTTTGCACAAAAATTAAATGTAATATAGGGATAACTGATCGAATTCAAAAAGATGGGACAAAATTGCGGTCTCAAAAAAATCAATGCAAAAAGTACTTATTCAATTTATTTGAGATTTTGCTCGAAACTCAAGGGTGGCACAGGTAGGAACTACTAAGTAGGTACCCATCCAATATGGTGGAACAATAGAAATGTTTGAAAAGACAGTATATATGTGTTAATAAATAACTATGTGTGGAACTAAATTGGGTCACACTTCATTATTCCTAATAAAAGGAAAGATTTATAACAAGCAAAGTTAGGGGTAAAGGAAATTTACCGATTTTTATAATCATGTCATGCCACGTAAATATTCTCACTGAAAGTTACGCCTGGAAGTAGACGAAAAAGTTTAAAACGAAAAATGAATATACTAAAGCAAGTACATAATTAGTATTATATTATGGTAGAATATTAGATAATGTACATCAGGGTTACAGATGTTCGATGGTTTTACGGCGTAATTCCCTTATTATTGATGAGAGAGAATTGTGGTTTTACTTTTTTGTAAAATGAAAGACGCCATAAACAAACTTTTCATAGCCCTCTTCAATTCTCAGATACAGGGTGAAATTGAAATCATTGCAATTTGAGACCTCCGTCATTTTTAGATTATGATTTACCTTATCGAAAATATAAAAGCTATATTATGTTACATAGTTTCTTAAGGGTTTTTCAAAATTTAACCCTTATAGGGGTGAATTATGTCTATTGCTTACAATATCCTTTTACCTAAAAAATATTTAACGACGATTCTTTCGTCAATGGCTTTTAAAAATAATTATCCAAATATAAATTTCAGAATTTTTTAAAATTCCACTCTTAAGTGAATAAAAAGGAGTTATTTTTATTGCCCCATATAACAGCTGATATATTGTATTATTATTACACTATGTACGCTATACAGAATAAGTATTGAATTTTTTTCTAAAAAATGTAAGTTTAGTCTAATCGACGTTTTAGAGTCCCTAGAATACGAAAATTATATTTTTAGAACAACATTTTATGGTATCTGTTCGATTGTGTGCGTCTGTGTATATTTAAACAAAATTTGCGCCAAAAAACGATAATTTGAGAACGGTCAAACCGGTTCGCTTAAAATTTGAGCCAAAAGTAGTCTAGGTTAGTGTCTCGCGGGGATTAAATTTTGGGTGTCACGGACGTAGATTTTCGATATTTTTAGGGATATAAAAATAAAAAAAACATAACATGAGAACGCAACAGTCAATTTGAAAACTATGAATAGTTGGGTTTAATGTTCTGATATTGAAAAATTGTGTGTATGTCAAAAAATTACGAAACACGTCAATTTTTTTATATGCAAAATAATGTTTGGCCATTATACAGGGTAGTCATGTAAACAAGATACATTACGCAAAAATCGGTGTAACATGTCAAACTTCTTTTTTTTCTCCTTAGTAGACGTCTAGGCTTTGACAGAAACCTCGTTAATAATTTTATTTTTTGACAATGTGTATTGCTGATTTTCTATAAAAACTTTTTGAAATCGGAGTTAAATTAATAAAGACAGCAAATAGACCTGGTACTAGATTCACTAGATTCAAGACACGCATACGTATATATACATACATTTTTTTAGGTCAGTTTAATTTTTTTACATAACATAATAATCCTTCGTTTAGCATTTTGCTAGTTTAGAAAAAAAATATTCCTTATGAATCCAAAGCTCTCCCGTGTGGTAGTCAATAACTGTAAAAAACAAAACTTAACTTAAAAAAACACTGAGAAGTCAAAAAATTATATTTTATTTTATCACAGAAATTTGACTCCAACTAAGACCTAATTAGTGTTTAATGTCACCATCAAATCATAGGAAACATCAGTATGTATCTTGTTTACATGACTACCCTGTATAATGGCCAAACATTATTTTGCATATAAAAAAATTGACGTGTTTCGTAATTGTTTCCTACATCATCAGGAAACCGGCCATAAAATAAATTTCGATGGGTGTAGGGAGATTGCCAATATAGAACATTATAAGACCAGAATAATCCGAGAAGCCATAGAAATAGAAAAACAAGGTGATTTGAATAAAAGGGACGAATCAATAAAACTACCAACAGTATGGAAGACAATAATAGACAAATCTAAAATCGCAAAAACTCAAGCGCAATTAGCGCAACAACAACAGCACCATCCGCAAAACATAAATAACGACCAACGCCTGCGCAGATATAACCTTCGGCCCCGAGTGGGATAAACGGAAGCGTCGCAGTCACCAACACTTGAGTCTATTCGGACGCGAGAAAGAAAGCTTCGAAAATGCCAAATGTGATTTTGGCGAAACGTCAGCAAAACTGTTCTTTTCAGAACGACAGTAGTGAACGGATGTACACCCGGAATGAAAACACATTGTATTTTTCCATCCGTGAAGGAGTAAAAATCAACACATATATATTTATATATATTTAAATAGACATATGCTACTTGAAACATTGGATATTTTAGTTGGTCCCCTTACCAGACTTATAAATAAGTGTTTTTCTGAGGGAACTTTTCCCAGTGCATTTAAAATTTCAAAAATTACACCAATACTTAAAAAAGGTGATTGTGAGCTGATTGACAATTACCGTCCAATTTCGATAATTGTAATATTCTCCAAGGTAATGGAAATAATGTTGAAAGAGAGATTAGTCAAATATTTTGAGAAAAACCCTCTGTTTGATACTTCACAATTCGGGTTTCAGTCAGGGTGTTCAACAATTGGGGCCATTCTGGATATTGTTGGGGGCATTGTCGGGGTCTCGTAAGTGAGAAACACTATTATTACTATGTGTGATTTGACAAACGCCTTCGATTGTGTCTCTCACGACATCCTGCTGGAGAAAATTATGTACTTTGGAATTAGAGGGGCGGCTTTGGATCTTTTTAGGTCCTTCCTTTCTGGGAGACTACAATGTGTAACTGTCAGTGGTCGAGTTTCAGCCCCCAAGGTCCATAACTTATGGAGTGCCCCAGGGTTTTGTCTTAGGACCTGTGTTGTTTATTGTCTATATCCACGATCTATAAGTGTGTTCTATTTCCAGATGACGTGACTTTCTTAAATATTGACTTGAATTTCAATGTTCTCTTGAATCTTGCAGGCATATCCTTGAAGGAGGCTGAAGGATGGTTTCTTGCTAATAAATTAAAACTAAACCCATCCAAAACAGAAAGTCTTATTATAAGTAGCAATAATAGGCATACCTCAGGTAAACCTTGTAAACTACTGGGAATAGTTTTAGATGATTCTTTGTCTTGGTTGCCACATATTGAAACGTTGAGTGGTAAGCTGTCTTCATCTTTGTTTGTTTTAAGACAAGTAATGCATTTTGTTAACCCAAATGTACTTAGAATCGTTTATTTTGCACTGTTTCATAGTAACATCACATATGGAGTAATTCTATTGAGAAAAGCAGTTGACGCAATTACAATTTTTCACTTGCAGAAAAAAGCCATCAGACTATTGGCTAATGCAGGATTTAGGGATCACTGTCAACTCTATTTTAAAGATCTTGAGATTATGCCTTTGCCTTCAATCTGTATCTATTATATGCTATTGGAAATACACTCTAATTCAGGTTTATTGACACTACATTCGGAAACTCATGATCATAACACAAGATCTGCATATTTAATTGAACTTCCACGGTATAGACTGAGAATGTCTGAACGAAACTCCCTTAACTTAAAATTATTTAATCATATATCCACATCGGTGAGAAATCTTTGCAAACTTCAATTTAAAACTAGAGTAAAAAATCGCATATTAAAACACTGTTTTCACTCAATTGACGAGTACCTCAGTACTCCTTTTGGTTAAAATTGTTTTCCTTTTCTTTCCAAATTTTTTCTTTTAAAATATTTTTTTTGTTTGCCACCTTGTTGCAGGCACTAACTTATGTAAAAAAAAATTGTATTGGTTTGTTTTAATTGTGTTAAACGCTGTTTTCTACATTTTTATATTAGACATTTGTAAAATTTTTTGACTTGCTCCAAACTGTATGTAAAGTAACATGGTGTAATATATTTCTATTATATTCTATGAATTCAACATGACGTAACAAAATGGCGGTATTTGACAATGTGGAAACTCCTTATTCGGTTTATTCTAAATTATGCCCCAAAGTCAATTGTAGCAAAGGTAGAAAAAAACTGGTAAAATATTGGTAGGAATGCAATATGATGGAAAAAAATGACGCCCAATAAAAATCTTTGAAAAGACAGTATATGTAACACATATATACTGTGACTATTTACTGACCCGAATTGGGTCCCATTTCACTCATACTTCACTATTCCCTCTAAAAATCATAACGAGGGAAGTTCCGGGCAAAGGAAATTTACGGATTATTTATGTATGAACCTCAATTACACTTAGTGATACATTGACCGATTTGAATAAATTTTTCATGAAGTATTCAGGAGAGTACCAGCGTGGTCATAAAAAAATGGCGGCATAGCGCCATTTTGAATCCCTTCCCGAGGCAACTTTAAATTGCTTTGTTATATTGCCTTAAAATTTAGTGCATGAAAGGGGGGATTCATTACTTAGTAATGATATTTCTGGTGTCATAAGTGTAATGTTTTTAACACAGCAAATAACTTTATTCTTGGCACAAAAAGTTTATGCGGAGGGGATAATCTAAAAATATCAATTTTCATATGGTTTTCGTGGTTTTCAGGGACACAAAGTGCAATTTTACTATTTTAATTTTTAACTGTTGGGATTGCTGATTTTCTATGCATGTCAAGATATCGTGTATACATAATATTAGAAAATATATTAAAAAAAGTAAAAATGGAGTAATGACGTCACTTTAAATTATTTTCTGCCAGAGAGTTTTCACACAAACTTTTAACTGAATTAATTAAAACTGTATTTCTGACATAGCTGGAGATAGAGCCCTAATCTAATGGGAGGCAACAATTTTCCTGGTCAGGTTATTCGCTAGTTAATTACAAATCTTAATGAATGTCAGTAATATTAGACAAGTTTATTCTGGACATAAAACTTTTCCTATGTCATAACTGAGGTGCATAGTGTGGCACGAGTAAAAATTAAAAAAATATATGTTCAGAAGTATCATGTTTCATATTTTTCATAGTTTTTAAGAAAATGAACTTTACTTCTACTAATCATATTAATTTGTGACAACGAAAATTTGTATGTGTTTTCTATAACTACGTATAGACTGCACTTATATATATATATATATATATATATATATATATATATATATATATATATATATATATATATATATATATATAAAAGTGCAGTCTATACGTAGTTATAGAAAACACATACAAATTTTCGTTGTCACAAATTAATATGATTAGTAGAAGTAAAGTTCATTTTCTTAAAAACTATGAAAAATATGAAACATGATACTTCTGAACATATATTTTTTTAATTTTTTCTCGTGCCACACTATGCACCTCAGTTATGACATAGGAAAAGTTTTATGTCCAGAATAAACTTGTCTAATATTACTGACATTCATTAAGATTTGTAATTAACTAGCGAATAACCTGACCAGGAAAATTGTTGCCTCCCATTAGATTAGGGCTCTACCTCCAGCTATGTCAGAAATTAATTTTTAATTAATTCAGTTAAAAGTTTGTGCGAAAACTCTCTGGCAGAAAATAATTTAAAGTGACGTCATTACTCCATTTTTACTTTTTTTAATATATTTTCTAATATTATGTATAAACGATATCTTGACATGCATAGAAAATCAGCAATCCCAACAGTTAAAAATTAAAATAGTAAAATTGCACTTTGTGTCCCTGAAAACCACGAAAACCATATGAAAATTGATATTTTTAGATTATCCCCTCCGCATAAACTTTTTGTGCCAAGAATAAAGTTATTTGCTGTGTTAAAAACATTACACTTATGACACCAGAAATATCAGTACTAAGTAATGAATCCCCCCTTTCATGCACTAAATTTTAAGGCAATATAACAAAGCAATTTAAAGTTACCGCGGGAAGGGATTCAAAATGGCGCTATGCCGCCATTTTTTTTCAGTGCTTACTATATGACCACGCTGGTACTCTCCTGAATACTTCATGAAAAATTTATTCAAATCGGTCAATGTATCACTAAGTGTAATTGAGGTTCATACATAAATAATCGGTAAATTTCCTTTACCCGGAACTTCCCTCGTTATGATTTTTTGTTGGGAATAGTGAAGTATAAGTGAAATGGGACCCAATTCGGGTCAGTAAATAGTCACAGTATATATGTGTTACATATACTGTCTTTTCAAAGATTTTTATTGGGCGTCATTTTTTTCCATCATATTGCATTCCTACCAATATTTTACCAGTTTTTTTCTACCTTTGCTACAATTGACTTTGGGGCATAATTTAGAATAAACCGAATAAGGAGTTTCCACATTGTCAAATACCGCCATTTTGTTACGTCATGTTGAATTCATAGAATAGAATAGAAATATATTACACCATGTTACTTTACATACAGTTTGGAGCAAGTCAAAAAACTTTACAAATGTCTAATATAAAAATGTAGAAAACAGCATTTAACACAATTAAAACAAACCAATACAATTTTTTTTACATAAGTTAGTGCCTGCAACAAGGTGGCAAACAAAAAAATATTTTAAAAGAAAAAATTTGGAAAGAAAAAGAAAACAATTTTAACCAAAAGGAGTACTGAGGTACTCGTCAATTGAGTGAAAACAGTGTTTTAATATGCGAATTTTTACTCTAGTTTTAAATTGAAGTTTGCAAAGATTTCTCACTGATGTGGGTATATGATTAAATAATGTTAAGTTAAGGGAGTTTCGTTCAGACATTCTCAGTCTATACCGTGGAAGTTCAATTAAATATGCAGATCTTGTGTTATGATCATGAGTTTCCGAATGTAGTGTCAATAAACCTGAATTAGAGTGTATTTCCAATAGCATATAATAGATACAGATTGAAGGCAAAGGCATAATCTCAAGATCTTTAAAATAGAGTTGACAGTGATCCCTAAATCCTGCATTAGCCAATAGTCTGATGGCTTTTTTCTGCAAGTGAAAAATTGTAATTGCGTCAACTGCTTTTCTCAATAGAATTACTCCATATGTGATGTTACTATGAAACAGTGCAAAATAAACGATTCTAAGTACATTTGGGTTAACAAAATGCATTACTTGTCTTAAAACAAACAAAGATGAAGACAGCTTACCACTCAAGGTTTCAATATGTGGCAACCAAGACAAAGAATCATCTAAAACTATTGCCAGTAGTTTACAAGGTTTACCTGAGGTATGCCTATTATTGCTACTTATAATAAGACTTTCTGTTTTGGATGGGTTTAGTTTTAATTTATTAGCAAGAAACCATCCTTCAGCCTCCTTCAAGGATATGCCTGCAAGATTCAAGAGAACATTGAAATTCAAGTCAATATTTAAGAAAGTCACGTCATCTGGAAATAGAACACACTTATTAACAGTTGACATGTAAGAACATAGATCGTGGATATAGACAATAAACAACACAGGTCCTAAGACAGAACCCTGGGGCACTCCATGAGTTATGGCCCTTGGGGGCTGAAACTCGACCACTGACAGTTACACATTGTAGTCTCCCAGAAAGGTAGGACCTAAAAAGATCCAAAGCCGCCCCTCTAATTCCAAAGTACATAATTTTCTCCAGCAGGATGTCGTGAGAGACACAATCGAAGGCGTTTGTCAAATCACACATAGTAATAATAGAATGTTTCTCACTTTCGAGACCCCGACAATGCCCCCAACAATATCCAGAATGGCCCCAATTGTTGAACACCCTGACTGAAACCTGAGTGAAGTATCAAACAGAGAGTGTTTCTCAAAATATTTGACCAATCTCTCTTTCAACATTATTTCCATTACCTTGGAGAATATTACAATTATCGAAATTGGACGGTAATTGTCAATCAGCTCACAATCACCTTTTTTAAGTATTGGTGTAATTTTTGAAATTTTAAATGCACTGGGAAAAATTCTCTCAGAAAAACACTTATTTATAAGTCTGGTAAGGGGACCAACTAAAATATCCAATGTTTCAAGTAGCATATGTCTATTTAAATTATAAAAATCAGTAGCGTTGGATTGCTTTAAATTTCTGACAACATCAAAAACTTCAGTTTCAGTAGTTGGATATAGAAAAAACTAGAAGAAGGTGCATTATTTTTGTTCGGGATGTATGATGCCTTCTGTGTAATATAGGGTAATGTTTTGATTATGTTTTCTGCAATTGAGCTAAAATACTCGTTAAAACCCTCCAAAGAAATACTGTTTCCTGAAGTAGGTGTTTTATGTTTATTTCTCTCAAAATTAACAACCTTCCAACAGTCCCTTGATTTGTTATTGGAGTTCAACAAAAAAGTTTCATAAGCATTCTTTTTAGCCAATTTAATGGAATTAAGGTAATCATATTTTAGGGCCTAATTAAGTCGACCAAAGGAAAGGCTCATCCTTGAAATTACAAACATCCTTAACTGTAGCCAAAATATCCCGCTTTCTTCTTAACTCGGCATTGTGGCCTTGTATTGCAACAATTTACGATTGGAAAACATTGCTCAACCAATGAATTGTACTTTTGTACCAAAAATGAGGCCAAGTATTCAACATTAAGATGTGGTGCATAAAAAGTGCTCCAATCCACATGGCTTAAGAGAACTTTTAGTTTATACCAGTTTATCCCATTTCGTATTTAATTTTCCTTAAATTCGTACAACAACTGCACCAGTTTATCACTATATCACACTTAATTCTTGCACAAAAATTAAAGTTCATTTAATAAATAGTATTTTCAGGCTGATTTTTTCAATTTTTTATTTGGGCGGTATTTTATTTTGCTATCTTGAATTCATATGAAAATGTTACCAGTTCATTCCTATGCAATGCTTAATGTTATTAACATTGTTCAGCTATATTGGATTTTTACCAAAATATTACCAGCTCATCCCCTCATATGGGGATGAGCCCATATGACTCCTAATTTTTGATTAAATTTTGAAGTCAATCTTAAGTAGTCTTTAAGACATGCTGCGAACTGACAGCTATACAGACAGACCGACAGACGAGCCGACGGAATTAATAAAATATATTTTTGGCATATACAGACTCTAAATCGTGAAAATATGTAAAACCTGAGAGGGTGTTTTTTCACGATTACGAGCATTTTATTTGGCCGCCATTTTATTCGGTCTTCTTGAATTAGTACCAAAATTTCACTAGATCATCCCTATACCAAAATTAGTTATGACACACAGTTTGAAACCATTCCATTTTAATTTAATGTTGGTGCAAAACTTAAGATAAATTGGATAAGTAGTATTTTAATATTAATTTTTTTAACATTTCACTAGGATGCCATTTTGTTTCGCCATATTGGATTTTTACCAAAATATTAATAGATCATCCCCAGATGATCCTTAATTTTTGATCAAAATTTGAACTCAATTGGATAAGTAGTCTTTACGCTATGTCGCGAACATATTTTTAGCATCTAGGGACACTAAAACGTGAAGATATGATATGTAAAACCTGAAATGGTTAATTTTTCACGATTACAAACATTTTATTTGGCCGCCATTTTGTTTGGCCATCTTCAATTAGTACCACCATTTCACTAGTTGGTCCCTACACCACAAATATTTATTCAGCTGCCATTTTGTTCCGCCATCTTGGATTCGTCCAAAATGTTACCAGTTGATTCTAACATAATATTTGATGTTTGTGCAAAATTTGAGGTAAATTGGAAAAGTAACTTTTTCTAAGGACCCTGAAACATGAAGATCTGAAAAAATCCCAGAGGATGATTATTTCACGATTACAATACTTCCTTTTTTGAAGTCGGTACAGTTATATCTAGATTGAATTAGATCCGACATATTTTTAATTTGAGTTAAATTTTTCAACAACAAACTTTAATGAAGGATATACGCCACAAACAAATAAAACTTAAATTAAATTTTACATGAGACGTTCAAACAAGTGTCTTTCGAACTAACGTTAATATTTCGACTGAGTACCGGATCGCACTTCTTCCTTGCGGCCGGTTTGGATATTGATTTTCTAATAATTCTAAAAAATAGATTTGATACTTATTTGTAGGTCAAGTCGATCACCGAAGTAGTGGAATTATATTTATTTCCATGATTTAAAGACATAGTGTAAATATATTTTTTTACCATAACATTCCACCTGTTTTACATTTTGCAACATTTTTATATTTCTCCACATTTTTATTTTTAATTAACAGAAATTTTCTTTTATTTTACTAAGTCACTTGTACATTACTTTAAAATATATTTATATATTTTTGGTCACAGTTTTTTCAGTGTATCATAATAACTCAATTCGAGACGTTTGTCTCACGTCAGAACTTGAAAAAATATGCTGTCTGTAGGCAACTTAAAATACATTTGGGTTAAAAACCGGCTCAACAGGGTTCACGCGCTGCAGAAATACAAAGACACGAGTGCGATTTAACATCTCTAATTTTGCAGTTATGTAGACAAAGGATCAATGTAGGGCGGTAAATAGCCATCTGCGTGAAAAAATGATGGAAAATGGACAACTTTGCCACTAATTTTTTCATTCCAAATTCCGATTTTTCATAAAAAATCGCATTAGTTTTATAGTTTTAACACAGTATTGCAGCGGCGGAACGCTTGCAACTGATCCGTAATACTGCGTGCAGTTCCCCCTTAACTCTTTTTCTATCACCTTATTTTGCTTATCAGATGTTTGCTCATGCTTCATGCCACAAACCCTTATAAGGCTGTATGTGGAAAGATGACCTTTATTATAAAAAAATAGCAAGCACAGTGTTGAATATCTAACTAGTTTTGAAGTGCCATTTTTTAGTTACTGATCTTATATTCTACTTAAGGTTGAATTATAGTTACGTACATCTAGTTCATCATATTGCAACAAGCCATTTAGATTTTCGTCAGCAATCTTTACTATCATGGCTGTTGCTGTCTTCCAGTTCTAGACATGCCCTATTTCGATTTTTTTAGTAATTCCATAACAGTAAGAGCTGTTTGATTAAGATTTGGCACAACCTCATAGGTATTTAAAATCTACATTTTGACAGCATCAAATAGTTTTTTGTCAACCATGAACGTAGGTATGGGTAACCATCTTTAACTTTCTTAATAAAAAGTTGTTAGCCACTGATTTTTAAAAAAATTGTCAGCTCTTTGGTTTAGAGCAATTAAAAATACATAGAAAAAGCCTTGCAGTATTTTGTGATACGAAAAGTGGTTTAAAAACAAATTATATTTTGATGCACGCCAATATTTATAAAAACGTTTCTTAAAACGATCGGAGGAATAGTAGAGGTATATAGTAGATATTGTAGAGTTATGAGCAATTCCAACTCCAAATTATCGCTAAATACTAAAACGCTTTTTTTTTGTCTATTTTTACTTGCGCTAAGCGACAAAGCTGATGAAATTTTAAAAAGTCAGTGGCGTACCACATTTTATTAAGAAAGACAGATATGATTACCCATACATATGCACATAGTTAACATAAAAACTGATGATACTGTCAAAATGTAGCCTTTATATACCTATGAGGTTGTGTCAAATCTTATTCTAATAGCTCTTACTGTTATGGAATTACTAAAAAAAAAGTTTAACACCCTGATCTCTAAAATAAAGCATTTGAAGACATATATTTATATAAACATTTTTTTATGAACCAAATGAACACCTCCTTTAATATTTACTCGACACTTAGGAGCACCCTGTAAATATGTATTTATGCAACCCTATATATTAATAGCTAGGTGAAAAACCCTCTTTATTTTTAAATGGGAACTTTACATAAAGTATAGTTAAAATCACCTTAACCTCAACCTTAATGTAAAAAAAAATAAAAGCGTGCAATTAAAAAATTCTATGTATCTCTCTCATGGGATGCAATAAAAACAAAAATAAAAAACTAAATATTAATCATACATTGCTTTATTCATGCAAGGGTAAAGGTTAGCTAAAAAGCTTTTTATGTAGGCCACGGCGACTTAAAAAAAAAAAAAACTTTAAATTTGAATGTATCCTGTATAATGATTACGACAATTTTGCGAATAAATTAATTTACAAAAAATAAAAGTAGAAGCATACACCTACTTGTAACATAAAAGTTTTTAAAGATCGGATAACTTGTTCTTTTTCATCCAATTTTAAATACAGACATAAAATATCAATATCCCGTAATTATTTCCTTGAGTTTATATCGAGACATAAAATTAGTGCTAACGTTTAAAGTTTCTTTATAGCTATGAATTTTGGATCTTACTGTATATTTTGAGGTGTTTTTTTAGTTCTCTGCTTTCGATACAGAAGAAAATACTAAACATGATCTAAAAAATCATTACTTATGTCTAGAATTGTGAATTTTGTGTCTACTTTATAAATAGTTAATTTTTTATGATGTGATAAGACATCTTTTGAATCGCGTAGCGACCCGACGCGACGCCCAATTCGGCAGAAGCATCATCACAAGGCTAATAATTGAGCTTTCTGATTGGGCGCAAGATTATTACGAGTTATGAGGTGTGGTGGGAGTGGCACTGCCTTCACTGATCACTGCTCAGTGACTGTCGAAATTGCTGTTACTGCCCAGGTTTTACCTAACACTGCCACGCACTGCCCAATTTTTATAAAAAATTGCCTATTACTGCTTAATACTGAAAATATTGCCATTATTGCCCCGCTGCGGTTCCACTTCTCAAAAAATGTACACCACTGCCTAGCGTGAAACACCCCTCGGCATAAACATTTTGTAATTTGTTTGAAGTGAAAATTAGTATCTGGAGGTATTAAAAATGCAAATTAAGATGTTTTAGTCAATATTTCAAAATTAATTTGTATAGAGATTCAATCAATTCTAGTTTTGGTCATCATTTTATAATTTCAAATGGCATCATCCAATAGCAGACACATTTTATTTGTGTCGATTTGACTGAATATCAATATAAAAATGGTGAAGCCCACATGACGTATGAATTTTGTCATTTGTGCAGATTCAACTGAAAATATATGTCTGAGATTTTTAAATGTGCATATTTTGAACTTTCAGTCAACATTTAACAATTTAAAATAACAATGCCAACATGGATGATAAATTTTGTCATTTGTATAGACTTGACCTGAAATCAGTATCTGAGGGACATTAAGAGTACAAATTATGAATTTTTAGAAATCAAGAATAGCGGCACCCACATGGCGAGCGGAAATCACTATCTCGAAGTTTTTAAGGGTGAAAGTCACAAACAAACCATAACACGCAATTTTTGTCTGCAAAATTTTTTTCTGTTAAAAGGTGAAATAAATTGAAAAAGTATCCTGAAAAACAATACAGGGTGTTAATACAAAAGGAAAACTTGGAGTAGATACAGTTAAACTTTTAAGTTTAAAAGTGCTTTTTTCCAATTTCATTGTTTGATATTTATATTTGTTTACATTACGAGTTTTATTAAGTATCTTGAGTTTTTCTTTGTGGTTTGTTCCCGAAAATAAAAACTGAAAAAAGTGTTTTTTCCTACCTGCTTACTGGTGCAGATTTTAGTGATAAACATATTCCTAACTTTCAAAATCTAATAGAATACATAAGTTAACATAGCCCAAAAATAGTCACTTGTTACATGTGTAATTTAACTTGTGTGGTAATAGAGAATAAATCAGAATTTGTTTGGCTATAGCTATAATATTTGCTGCCAAATTGTATGCTCAAATTGTTCGGGCATTAAACTGTCAGAAATACGAGTTATACCTATAAAGAGTCGTGTTCTGCTTTTTGTCTGCATGGGCTGTGCTCCAAGCCAAATTACTTGGAATGGAAAGCAGATTAAGGAAAAAGGAATTAAGCATAGCTTCATTGATACCAGTGAATCCTGCAACATCCCAGGCAGGTGGGATGTATCACAAAAGGAGGTTGAGCAAAGTGATAGTGAAAGTATGGATATTGTAAATATCCATACTTTTAAAGTAAAAGCGGTGCTGAATGACCAGTCAATACTAATATCTAATAAATTAGAAGTTGTAAAATATATTACGGATATTAATAAAGATCTTATTAAAATGCTGTCTGAGGGAGGTTAAGACCTCCTTTTAAAAATCAGATTAGTGAGCTGAAAGCTCATGAATCAAATAACTCACATAGATATATTGTGCAAGAAGAAAAGAGTGCAACAATCTGCACGGTTCCAGAGAAACCAACCCTGATAGTTGCAGATAAGAACATAGGACAGCATATTTCTAAACTGGAATGGATTTATTTATCTAACCTTGACTTGAAAACTAGTCCAGAGGATGTTATTTCTGTATTGGATCCGAAATTCTCTCAATTATACAGATGCAAAAAATTACCATCAAAATTTAAAAATCCACACAATATCACTTTTAAGTTAGGAGTACTTGGACAACTTAAAATACAGTACTTACCAAAAATTACCATCAAAATTTAAAAATTCACACAGTATCACTTTTAAATTAGGAGTACTTGGACAACTTAAAATACAATACTTACCTGTTTACAGATTTCTGTCCTGATAGGTATTATGTGGATCATTACAAGCATAGTCCAGGGAGCAAGAACAAAATAAAATATAATGCTGAATCTACATATTTTTAATTTGTTTATTTTTAATTTTTTTATCAACGTATACCACAGATGTCCAACAATTCATCCTGTGCTCAAAATACCTTATTGTTGCTGTGTCAAAAACGTGGTTAAGTTCAGGCACCTTTTCAGATAAATACCAAGACAATAACTACAAACTTTTTCGGAATGATCAAAGTGGTAGAGGTGAAGGTGTGGCCTAGTACATTCACAGCTGCTTGAAACCAGTTCTTATAGACACTCCTGAGTTTGATAACGGAATTGATTAGATTTGGTTCAAGGTAAAAAACAATGGAGTCTCAGTCAGTGTTGGTTATGTTTACCTTCCTCCTGCAGTGAACTGCAGTGCCTATAGGATATTGTTTTAGATTGTGATGTGTATAGAATATCAGGTCTTGGCAGTATCACCAGTAAAGCTGTTTAAGTGGATAACATATCTGTAAAATGTTAAAAGCTTGTATTCCTTATTGTTTATATCCACTCTTAAATATACCTACTTAATTTTTCTTTAGAAATTGGCACAGTAACAAAACTTTGGAAAAGTTATATATTTTGCCTATTCCAAAAACACAAAATGCAGCCACGGTGGTTGAATTGAGGCCTAATTAATATTGCTGCTTCAAAAATTATGGAAAAAAATAGTACAAAATCAGGTATTTAAATACATAAATAGTAAAAGCATCTTACCAAAATTGAAGTCTGGTTTTATGGCCAATCACAGTCGTGCCACTACTCTTCTAAAAATATCAAGTCTCAGCTTTTGATATAGGATACTGTATTATCCACTTGTTTTGATCGACATGACCAAAGCTTTCGAATCTTTAAATATAGAGTTGCATCCTAATCAACTGGAGCACTACTGTATTGAAACAAATGCTTTGTTTATTTATTTATTTATTTATTGTCAAATACCTACAGAGCTCTAAATTGCTCAAAACAGCTTAAATTAAAAACAGCAAGTACAGAACAATAATTACAAATTTGTTTACATGCAATACAATATATGGACACAAACACTACTGTCTACATTTAATTTTATTCTTAAAAACAAAAAAGTTGTAACGCTATAAATCAAAGTCATAAAATTTATGATTATAATTCCTCAGTCTATCCGAGAAATGTTGAGATCCATATATTGTTCTATGAAATAATTCCCTGGATCTAGTAATCCTCTGTGGTGTTTGAAATAAAATTTTACTTAACAAATTCTCACTCAAAATAAGACCAATGCGTTTTCTCAGCTATATTGAAGACTCCTAATTGAATAGTACAGTATGTCGTTCACGACTGATCCGGATCTTTATACTGACCCACGGGAGCCGGGTCTTGAAAATATTGTGAGCCGGATCACGGATCTTAATAGAGACAAAGCAAAACGAAGCGTCCAGGTGCGTTTGTCTATGTTTCAGTCAGTTCTTCGGTTCGTTCAATGCATCATCATTGTAGGTTTGTAGTCGGGAGCTGATTGATAAGAAGAGCAGGATGATGGGGTGGACGGGTCGGTCGGTCATTAGCTTGTTGAATGCTGATTGCCACGAAATATGAATTTCTGTATAGCCAGAATCTCGTGTAAAAATTTAATTTGGGGTTGATTAGCTTGTTGACATCGTAAATCATCGTAAAAACATCATATTACCCCAGTCTTTTAAAACTTAGATTTATGTTGTGTAGATTAGATAATAGATTTAAATCTCTACTTTTTTTGTGCGATGTGTATATTGAAGTTCAGATGGCCTTATAATTAGTGATGATAATAGGATGATAGTTAATAAAAAGCAATATAAAAATCTATATTTCATAATAAAAAAAACAAGTCAAAACGTAGTTCATGTATATAAAATTGATTTACTGAGAAATAAATTAATAAATCAGTAAATAAATAAATAAATAAAAATGGAAACTTAAAAAACCTCAACTTCAAAACCACGATAGCAAGACTCTTAAGCCTTGTAAGTTAAAAGTATAATATCTTTAAAAATTATTATTTCACTTAAAATGCATCTCTGTAAATCGCATACAAGTTTGTAAACAAAAAACTAGACTGGTGAGGTCGCCACTCGCGAAAACTTAAAAAAATATTCGGACAGTACTGTCTGTAAAACCGATGTTGCATGCTTACAAAGTATTCAGATGGATGAAGCTACGCATACATACTTACCCAATGCCCAATATGACGAATATGGCCCGCCTATGGATCGCTGATCCGGGTCTTTAAACTGACCCAGATCCGTTGACCCGGATCTTTAAAAAGTCCCAGATTTCCCATCACTAAATACGAGTGTGGTATGGTATGTCTTTGGATGGAAATCCGAACTTATATAATAGATACTTCATGAACACATTTTGTACTCGTTCTAAAAGATTCACATGACAGTTGTGAAAGGGACTTCATATTACACTATTGTACTTTAAAATACTAAGTACAATACAATTATATACTAACTTTATAGCTCTCATATCACATATGTTAAAACAGGTTCGTTGTAATAAACCTTACATTCTTGAAGCTTTTAACATTATAGAGGCTATATTAATCCTTATAGGACTAGTTCTTTCCAAAAAAGTCCTTACTGTTTTTGTGGGAATATGTACAACCAACTACCAGCAAGCCTAAGAGAAATAACATCTTACAAAAAATTTAAGAAAAGTACAAAAAGTTATCTTCTTGAAAAAGGTTATTATAATGTTACAAATTACTTTTCAATTTTGCAATAATTGTTTTCTGTTAGTCCAATCTTAATATTGTTTTAAAAATGTCTTATGTTATGTCTAAATCATTAAAACTATTTACAGACTCTACCTTAATGCCCTTTATGTGATATTGATATACAAAAGGTGCTGTACGTTTATGAAATCTCATTAGCTTACATTTAGGAATATTGATTTCTAGACAGTTCAGATCACACCAATGGCTGAAGTTTAAAATGTCTTTCTGAGCTTTCTTGCAGTCCTCTAAACAACCAGCTGCACTAAATAATTTAAGATCATCTGCATAGAACAGACATTTACCCTTTTGAAAAGTAGATGTCCCATTATTAATAAAAAGGAGAAACAATATCGGAAATGTGAGTCTTGCGGGACACCTGATTTAACTTTAATTTCGCGAGACCACACTCCAGATTTTGACGGCCTGTGTACAGTTAGTAAGGTATGATTCATTCCACTTTAAATAGGATCCAGATATACCAATCGCCTTCAGCTTTTTGAGTAGCAACCGATGGTTCATGCTATCAAATGGCTTTACCAAGTCCATGTAAATCACATCTACTTGAGAGCCATGCTCCAAACACGAGATAATCCTGAAATACTCCCAGATTCGTTGTTGATGTGCCTTTAAAGAATCCATGCTGGTCTGGTGTTATGTGATGTTTCAAAGTTTGAAAAATCTCATTGGTCAGGATGGATTCAAAAACCTTAGATATAGTTGGTAATAAGCTGACACCCCCATAATTTCGAATATTCTTCTTAGAACCCGACTTATGGATAGCAACAAGCCAAGAATGCTTCCATTGTGTTGAAAAGAAGCTTTGATTAAAGGACATTTGTAAAATCCAGCTTAGGGGAGCAGCAAGTGAAACACCACAGCCCTTAAGAAGCACTGCGGGTATACCATCAGAACCAGTGCTCTTTCTCACATCCAAATGATTTAATTTTTCCAAAACCTCATCAAATGTTATGGTGTGGTGGATTAAGGAGTTAACATTCTGACGGTTGTTTATTGTCAAACTGCACATCTGGGTGATCCTTGTAACGTTCTGCAAAAGCATTGACAATTTGTTCTGGTGTTTGTAGAACTTGATTGTTAAATTCCATTGTTTTGGAAATGCCGTTGCTTTTCTTCAGGGAATTAACATAAGACCAAAAGTGTTTAATATTTTTTGGAATCATGTTCTCAATATTTGTAATGTGAAGCAGGTAGCTTAGATCTATTAAATATTTTTATTCTTTCCTTACGTTAGACTACTGACTATAATCATCTTGACGCGTGGAATGTTTATATTTATTGTAAGCTTTGTTCTTTTTGTTTATTACATTCTTTGTTTCTTTAGTGTACCAAATTGGATATTTCTTTCGCTTCCTGAATATTTTAGATACTAATCCTCGATGCCTGAACTAAGAATGCCGTAAAATTGTTGTACCATGTAATCAACATCTGAAGTGTACTCATTCCACCATATCCAGTCGATATTTAAAAAGTAGTCAATAAATTTTTGGTAGTTTGCTTTATAAAAGTTATTATATCATTGTCAGGTTCAAAAACAGGAATGGTTGATAAGGCAAGACAGATTTCAAGAGGCAAATGATGCTGTACAATATTAGAGAGTGGCAATTGTGCTATTTTAACTGTAACATCTGCTATTTCGTTGCAGAATATAAGATCCAAAAACCTTCCAAACTCATTTGGAAGGTGGTTGATTTGGTCTAGTTCGTTAAGAAACTTACCGCTGATCAACATGTCTGCGGCAGGTGACGATAGTTGTGATGGAACCATAAAGCCACCCTTGCTGATCCAGTTGACTCTAGATAAGTTATAGTCTCCTGTAATAAGAAACTTGGAGTGTTTATATCTGTTTCTATGAGCTTCCAAAGTTTTGATAAATGTCTCAAATGACTCGATGGTGGAGTTAGAAGGAAAGTAGGCACATCCAATAATTAGAGTCTCATTACCTATGTTTACCAGGACCCAAGGTCATCATAAGTCGCATCATTGACCGATGGCAGTAAATTGGAGTCAACAACTGACTTAATTGCTATTAGTGTACCACCACCCCGTGCGCAGTTCAGGACCTCATACTGCTTATCTGATCGATATACTGTATAATCCGACTCCGAACAATGCTTCATGATTAATATGAGACGAAAACTACGTTTCACAGAGAAATATGAAATCGTAGTTTGCTGCTTTAACTGTGTTGGAAACTTCAAGTATTTTAGTTTGAAGTCCACCGACGTTTTGGTAATAGCCTAATGTGGACGTCATCTCACATTTTATCGATGATTTTTCTGTTCTTGGTGGAGTGGAAAATTTACAGACGCTGATGTTTCATTGTAATTTCTTACCAGAAATGTATAAACTTTAGTAACCCTTTTAGTTTGGTAATCCAGCATGTCATTTCTGCTTGTAAAAATAGCCATAAAAATTGGAATACTCTTGTTATGTAAATATGTGCTAACATGTACGTTTTGGTCATGTAAAAACTTGTTAAGAACAGGTCTATGTGTGTGATTACCGCCTCCAATAATAATCAAATTTGTCAAGGCAGTAACTGATAATAAACATTCTAGATCTGTGCTGTGTATTGCTCTGCCCTTGATGGCATTGTTTTCGAAGATAAATAAATAAATAAATGTTTTATTAACGGACCAGCCCTTACAAAAAAAAAACAAGAATAAATAAAATTAAGACTTTACATTTACAAAATTTAAAATTAAGAAATAATCAATTACAAATAGATATGAAACCAAGTTTTGTGATATGAAAAATCGAAAAAATCATGCTTACGCAGACATCTTTGAGGTACATTACATAATATCATTCCTAGTAATAGAGGACAATCAATCTTTGAGTTAATGATCTTGTATAAGGTAATAATATCAATAAAACGTCGATGTCTTTCCAAAAGCGGGAGTTAACGGAGTAACTTCATTATTTCAATATATTTTACATAGTCTGA
The DNA here is from genome assembly GCA_030620095.1 of Kuschelorhynchus macadamiae. Lineage (NCBI taxonomy): Eukaryota > Metazoa > Arthropoda > Insecta > Coleoptera > Curculionidae > Kuschelorhynchus > Kuschelorhynchus macadamiae. Next base: position 313,889 of record JAUTXW010003178.1, read on the forward strand.
AGAACGAATCAATTTAATAAATCCCCCATAATACCAATTGCTCTAAGTTTATTAATAAGATTTCTGTGTACTACTGTATTGAATGCTTTATGAAAGTCCGTATAAACTGTATCTGGTGATGAGATTCTTATTAACTTATTAATTTTTGTTCATAAACTAATAAAATTGTGTTTGTTGACCTATTTTTAACAAATCCATGCTGACTTTCCGTAATAATTTCTTGTAGTTGGTTCGTTAATTTTTCAGGAACCAGTGACTCAAGCAGTTCAGATAATAAAGGAAACTTCGATATAGGTATATAATTTGTAACATCAGATTTTGCTCTGTTCTTATGAAAGGGTGTAACATAAGATATTTTCCAAGATTCAGGAAACTTTCCACATGACAATAATTGATTAAAAATAATGGTTAAGAGAGGAGACAATATAAACTTTTTTAGAAAAAGTACAGAAATGTCATCAGGTCCAGTACTTATATTATCATTCATATTTAAGATAGCATTAAATACATCAAGATAATTAACCTGACACGTGTTCACATTTATGGTCTTAGGAAAATCAATATCGCAATTATCACATGTCCTATTACTATAAACAATAGAGAAAAACTCTGCAAAAAAAATTAGCAATGTCCAATACATTATCACTAGTTTGTTCACCATAATCATTGAATTTGGTAAATCATAATTTCTAATTTTACTATTTGCATATTTCCAAAAAGCTTTTGAGTCATCCTTCATGGTATTTTCCATTTTATAAATATATTCAGCATAACAAACCTGACAATTCTTTACATTGTTCCTTAATTGTGAAAAAGTAACATAATCAATCTGGGATCAACTATCCTTACATTTTTTATGTGCAGTTTTTTTGTCAAAAATTAGTTTCTTCAAATCGTTAGAATACCATAAAGAAAACTTTGGTTTCTTAGATCTACATTTAGGTACAAAACGTTCAAAAGCATTATATACTATTTTATAAAATATTTCTAGCATTTTATCAATTTTTTCTTCATTTAGCAATGCATCCCAATTAAAAGTACCAATTAAGTGATTTATCTTGATGAAGTTAGCATTTTTAAAGTCAAAATATTCATAATCATAATTAACAATTTTAAAGGACTTTGAAAAAATAGAAAGGTGAAAATGTAATGCTGGATCAAAAGCATCACATTCTAAAGTAGGTGTTTCTGCTATACTGACACAAATAGTATTATTATCAGAAAAAATTAGATCTAAATCATTACCATAGGCATCAGAAATCCCGTTGCGTTAGTGAGCATTTAAGTAAACAGATAAATCTGAAATACATCAAGATTTCTGGGATACACTACCTGATCTTAATGGTATACACATACTACTATCCCAGTACACATCCGGTAAGTTTTCTCCACACATTATTATGTAATCACATTTGTACTCATCATATATATTCTCAACACTTGCTTCAAAAATTTTCGTAACAATCTATATTTGATTGTAGAGGTAAGTAAACTATACATATTAAAATATTTGTTCCTTTAACAGACAATATCACAAACAAATGCTCGACATTTTCTAACTTACTAATGACTACTTTAGATACAAGACTTGGCTTAGTAGTTAGGGGGAGGTCTAGAGACCTGACTGGTAGGCCTATAAGGTCCTTTCAGTCGAAGACTTGGCTTAATAGCTTCCATTACTCCTCCACCACGTTCAAAGGCACTTATGCTTTTGGATCTATCACAGTGATAAATATAGAAATTTGCAAGTCCTAATTCACCTTCACATATTCCATCGTGTAACCATGTTTCGACAAAAACTATTACTTCATATTCGCTTGTTTCGGTCGAGACTTCAAGTGTTTTCAGTTTTGTATGCAGGCCTCTCACATTTTGAAAATACAATTGAATTTCCACTGATCCATTTACATTCGGTTTAAATATTGGGGGGTAATTACAATAACGTTGTCGTTTTTATTAAAATTACAACATCTGACATTGGCTGACCACTTCGTGAAATAACAGCTCGGAACTAATTTGGCAGTTATTTTTTTTATTTTACGAAATTGATGGGATTACCCCATTTTTACAATTAACAAACTAATAAAACAATACATTTAAATGGCGGAAAACTAAGAACAAAATATCGACAAACTATCAATAAAATATAAAGAAAAAACAACATTATATATAGTTTTATATTTATTTGTATTTATATTTACAATATATTTGTTTTACAATAATTTACATATTACTAAATCTACCAATATGGTGAAATAATAATAAAGAAAACCTTTTTTGTGTGCACACCTGGATGACTAAACATCCTTATGTGGCAAGATAGCATTTTTCTTTTTAAATCTCTATAAATCTATTGTAACTTATAAATTTAACCTTACAAAACAAAACAAAATAAAATAAACACGTAATGTAGATTTAACTCATATATACAAGCACATAAGTACTTAGATATTCCCACACTTTACTAAAACAGCTTAAGAAATAATTGTTTATGGTTTGTTATATAATTTTTACAAGAATTAAGAAATTTTTTTAGGCTACCAAGAGACCTTATTTCAGGAGGTATAAGGTTATAAATTTTAGGCGTCAAATAATTCAAGTATCTTAATATAATGTTTGTGCTACTTTGAGCTATCACTAGATTTTTGTTTAACTTACTCCTTGTAGTATAAGAGTGTTCTATAAATGTCTTCATTTGTTTTTCTCTTTGGAATATAACATATGGGTAGGGTATAATCTATTGTTCTTAAAAATAATTTTGAGGATAAAATTTTGAATAACCGACAATTGTTTTAGCGAATTGTCATATAGTCCTCCCCAGACTACTAGTCCATACCTTATTAAACTCCGGTTAATAGTCGGGTTCCCAATATTTCCCTGAGGGCGTAAAATTTGTGTATTAGTTTTCTAATATTATTGCTTAGTTTAGTTCTGTGGTGATTCCATTTTAGGTGTCTGTCAATAATAACTCCAAGATATTTAGTATGTTCTACTTCCTTTATCTCACTGTCCCAACCCTCAATTTGTATGTTGTTAAAGTTAATGGTTTGCCATAGTTAAGGAATAAGCTATATAATTGGTTTTCTCTAGATTTAGGGTTAGCATAAAAGAGTCCAACCAATGTTTAACTTTGACAATACCCATTTTAGCAAGATGTAAAATTTCGCGTGTCCCCTGAAAAAATAAATACTGTGTCGTCAGCATATGATATTATTTTACCACCAAAGTCAATATTAGTTAAAGAATTAATATATGTAATAAAAAGTACGGGCCCTAAAACTGTCTCCTGTGGTATACCAGTGGTCTAGTGGATCACTCAACAGCTGCTCTATCTTCACAACTTGCTTCCTACCAGTCAGATAGCTTTCGAAGACACTCAGCACAGTAGCTGCTCCATAGCTCTCCAAGACACTCAACAGAGAATTATGCGGCACTGTGTCGATTGCCTTCGCGAGATCAAAAAAAATAGATAAACACTTTTTTTTAGAATCCAGATTATTGATAATACATTTGGTAAGTTCACATAAGGCATTATTCGTACTGAGGCCATTACAAAAACCAATTTGGTTTTCAAAGAGAATATTGTTTTTTAAATAAAAATCTGCCAGTCTGTCCCTTAAACATTTTTCAAGGATTTTGGAAAAATTGTTTATAACACTAATTGGGTGGTAGCTATTAATATTTAATGTATCCCCTGCCTTGTGGATTGGTGTTACAATAGAGGTCTTCAATAGTGCTGGTACTACGCCCGTTCTAAAACTTAAGTTTATAGTGTGTTTTAAAGGCTCTATAAAATTAGCATAAATTGTTTTGATAAGTTTTGAGTCAATGCCATCAGGTCCCTGGGCAGTATTATTTTTTAAAGATTTTATATGTTTTAAAATTTCATTATTACTTACATGTACAAAAACATTGATGCTAATGAGTTGTGTTGAATTTTGTAGCTATTTTCAGGTTTTTGTTTTATATTGTTTAGCATTGTAGTACCAACTTCTATGAAAAATTTGTTACAAAAATTAGCCATTGCTTTACTACTTGAAAACTGCTTTCTATTATTATTTCTGATTTGAGCGAATGCACCTTTTTATTTAGATTTCCCCCTTTGGTTTCAGATATTGTTTTATATGTTTTCTTAATGTGATATTGCTTGTTAGTAACTTGATTTTGGAAATATTCATATTTACATTTGCTCATTATTTTGTCTAAGTTATTTCTATAGTTTTTATAAGCTTTTTCATTATAATTATTATAGTTTTAAAAAAGTTTTTTTTTCATTTTATCACGAATTTTTATTGATGTAATTATTGCTTGTGTTATCCACGGTTTTATTTTTTTGTGCTCTTTATATGTTACAATCTTGTTTTACCCACTGATTGATAATATTGGTGAGTATAGTAGAGAAGTTATCTGCTGCTTCTCAGCGTTATCTGAGTTTAAGACGCCTATCCGAGATTGTGTATTAATTAGATTTTTAAAAGAAACTTGATTTATTTTTACAGTAAACTTTGTTATAACCTTATTTTCAGAATTCATACATTGCTCATGAGAAAAGTTTATCATTACAGGAAAGTGATCCGTTAAATCTGAATTGATTATAAATGTAGAATAGTTTTGAATGCTAGACTGATAACTCCGATAAAAATATTTCAATCCTCCAAAAAGTATTTAACATTGGTTGATGGTGACCTATACCCACATGTGACTTTACAAAAATAAGAACTCTATCATTTTTATTTAGTTTAGAGTGATTATGTTATACATTGTAGTTCCAGCATTCCCCTAATACAATAATATCACAATAATTCGGTTTATGTCCCTCAAAAAATACCAAGTTGATCAAAGTTTTTGTGAATACTGCATATATTAAAATGGACTATATTTAAACTTTTTTTTTATTAATGTCAATTTTTGTATTTACTACCTCACAATCAATACACTCCTGGATTCGGTCCTTCAAAAGATCTAGTTCTTTCTGTACACTGATCTCCAGTCTTCTAACAGCCATGAGAATATAAATTTATTTTGCTTCTCAAGATTTTTAAGAGATATTGGTAGGATGGACAATCCAGGTTGTTTGCTTCATGGTTGAAGTCGTGATTGAGATTGTACTTTTCATTGGCCTTACAACAGTTATTGCACTTTTTAAGAATTTTTTTGACATTGCTGTATGTTTTGAGATCCTGAACAATATTCACACACTGTTTCATTCGGACAATCTGTATGTTTATGATAATGTTCTTGGCACTTAAAACACCTTAGTATACTTATATCCTCGTAGACAGGGGAGACGTTGCCATTGCAAACAGATTTTTTTTACCTTCATTAGTTTATAAAATAGATAAGGTGGTGCTTCTCCATATATTGTAATTGATGTATTTTTTCGGTTGGGTTTCAAATATGTGACCTTTAGCTCATCTTTTTCTTCAATAGACTCGTTTTTTTTACGTAAACTATCCTCAATCGTCTGTTTGTCAAGATTGCCTTCAATTCTAAACGTTGGATTTCTCACTTTAGTTATATGAACATCATATCTAGTGAGTTTATTCTCAGCTTCTTTCTTTATCACTTCCAAATCTTTTTCATTGTTGCATTTTATTATTAAACCTCCATTTTTAGTAGGTCTGGTATTTTTTATGCCAATTTTTAAATCACTGAGATTGATGTTTTCATATAGATCAGATTTAGTTATATTATGGTTTGGTTTAATAATTATATTCGGAGTATTGTTTTTATGAGTTGTGGCTCCAATTGCAACTTGAGTTTTGCTTTGCACAACCTGACTAAATGATGGTGCTACACGCTCCTTTTCGTTTACCTCTTCAAGCTCTTTGATTTTTCGCTTCAGTAATTGAATGATTTCTTCCTTGCTAGCAATAATTGTCGTTTTATCTTCGATGCTTTCATTAAGAAGTAAAAAAGTGTCTTTAGGCATTTTGGGCAATAAAATTTCAATATTCGGCCACCTTCTAGTTCTAGAACTTTTACTTCTGAGGATGTAAGATTGCTGCATTTTGTACACTGATTTTTTGACAGCCATCACACAAGAATACTTTATTATCAATACTTTCCTTCTTTTTGCTAGTTTCACACTCTATGATTTAATATCGGCAAATTTTATTTTTCAGTATGTGCAAAAATGAACTGAATAGTTAATTTATTCATACCCAATATTTAAGTATCGATATATTTGTTTTGGTATCTTTATTTACAATCACTGATAAGAATCTCTGTTATTCACTTTTATCACAAAATTCAGCAAAATAACGAAATTTCAGCCACTTCGTGATCACGTATTTTTTTACGGACATAGCGATATCAGTCTCAAATAATAAAGTGCATTTATACTGCAATATAATCCGATAAACTGGAACAATGCAAAATAGTGTTTACTTTATTATATTATAATATTACCCTGATTATATATTATATATTATAATATTACGCCATTAAACTGATAACAACAATAATACAAAAAATATGACCACTCGCTCAGCTCTCTGGCCCACTATAAGATTAACAATCTTATTTCTAAAACCAGACAATGTCAAAGTCAAAAATGCTTTATTGTTAAAAACTACATGTAGTATTTCTAAACAAAGCTAGTATATATCTAGAGTAAAAACTATATCTACGGTTAATAAGGATTACAAACAATAAAAAGCACAAAAACAAAAAATAAAATCAGAAAAACTGTGTAAAAAGCTGTTTAGTCTTGAATGGAAAAAATAAGAATAGGCTTAAAATCTCTGTGGGCCAAACATGTTAAAAATTGTATATAAACAATTATGAACTATTACGAGCACTGTACATAAAAAACATACAAAAATATATAAAAACAAAGGCAATATATTTAAACAATCACTCTAGAAATAATTAAAATAAAATAAAATAGATAGGATTTACAAAACAAAAATTATATGTATATATAAAAGGGTTTACACAAATATATCTGCAAAAAATTCACCCAGTTTACAATAAGATTTGCCAAGAAGTAACTTTTTCAAATATTTTCTAAACTCTTTTATTGAGTCTGTGTTCTTAATGCAATCTGGCAGATGGTTGTAAATTTTTCTACCCTCGTAAATAAATGATCTTTTAGTATACTCCGTGGTTGATATGGGGAGAGGCAAATCGCATGCTTGGCGTGTGTTGCGACGATATGAAGTAGCCTGAATGCTCTGGTGATTTTTGAATATTAAAGAAGCCATTTCTAAGATAAATAAAGAAGTTAGCCTCAGAATTCTAAGTGAAACAAAATAAGGATGACAGGACTCCCTTTGGTCTACCCCTGCAATGCAACGTACAGCCTTTTTCTGCAAGACGAGAATGATGTTTAGGAGGTATTGACTACTTACACCCCAAAATGGGAAATTACCCAATGTGAGGTTAAAGTTATAAACATCACTCCATCCCCACCCCAAACCCATTTATCATCCTCCAAAACTGAAGTTAGCAGCAATAAAGATAACAGCTCTGATTTCCCAGCTCCCAGTCAAACTGATAATGAAGTTAGCGACAATAAAAACGAGAGTTCTACTCTCAGTACTACTACTAGACATATTCAAAACACTGGAGGTCAACCGGAAAATGTCCATAACTACTCTCCGCCTAAAAGTGAGGAAAGAAGAAATGTCAGTGATCCCATAACCAAAGAAATTTCGGAAAGTTCGAACCTGAATGATAATGAATTCAAGGTAGTATCATACAAAAAAAAGTCTAAAAAGAACAGACCTGCTCACAAAAAGGGACCAACGATGATAATTTGCTGAAAGTGGCAAATAATACAAATGGATCGTGGGTTTTTATTTCGGGCCTTACCCTTGACACAAAGGCAGAAGATTTATTAAGTTTTCTCAAGAAGTACAATCTTTTAGTAAACTCCTTGGCTTTTTCTGTGAAAAGATGGTTACTAGGAAGGACGGCAAAGATAGCTCATTTAAACTGTGTGTCCCATCACAAAATAAGGACGCGATTATGGCTGCTGTCCTTTGGCATTTCGGAACAACTGTAAATCATTTTCTCCTTCTCCAACGCTCGAAGCCCTCAATCAGGAATCTGAACAGGACCTTAAAGGCTTAATAACTTCACCAATAGACTCCTGTATCTGTGTATTATCACGGTGTATCGTTTACCTGATGGCGATTTTGGGGTGTTTCTTGATACACATTCGAGTGCTTTGATGCATTGATCACTTCCAAACCCATTCTGGTCACCGGTGACTTTAATGTTGAATTTAATGAAAGGGATAATCAAGCTTTAGAGCTGTGTAATTTCTTTAGAAAATTCAACTTAAAAAAAATTATCAAGTTTAACACTCGCATTAATAAATGTCTTCACAACATATTTTCTAATATCGATTCCTCTCTTACCTGCTCTGAACCAATTCATCTTGGTCATGTGTCTGATCACAATGGCATACTGTTCAAGTGTGAAATGTTGGGGAAAAGTATGCAGCAAGAATAACCTTTATACCAGTAACAAACGAGGGTCTTTTTACTCTCTATAATAAAATTGAGTTAATTAATTTTTACTTTGTAAATAAAAAAACATTAATTAGACACACAATTTAAAATGTTCATCGATACTATTTTCGATGCAATGGAAACCTCTTTTCCACTGAAATCTAAGCCTACAAACAGAAATCAAACTAAAGAGATAAATTGGTTTAATGATGACTTGAAAAATATGTGTGAGAGACTTACATTTTTAGTTTCTTTAAACAAATTAAATTCTATAGGTGTACCAAAGAAAATGTTAAATTATTATAGGAAAGAATCGTCAACCCGCAATGTGGGATTTAATTAAAAATAATAATAAAGCAAACTATATCATTAGATGCTAATGATTTCAATTCTTTTTTTTGCTCTATTGTTGAAAATGTAATAAAAAATCTTCCTCACACTCAATTTGATGAATATCTTAGTGAACTATCTGATAGGGAAATTTCTCAATTTAAATTTAAGTCTACTAGTTTCATTGAATTTAGAGGTAACATTACAGCACTGAAAAACACTAATAGTAAGGATCCTTTACCATATTAACACCAAAATAATAAAGTCACTAAAAATCTTATTGGTCCACATTTAACTAAGCTGATTAATGAGTCAATATCGTGCTATGTGTTTCCAGCCATTTTTAAAACAACAAAAGTGGTTCCCCTGTACAAAGGGAAAGGTTCACCAGATGAGTGTAACAATTATAGGCCCAATCTCTTTTGCCAGTTCTATCAAAGGTATATGAACGAATTATAAAAAAAAACAAATATATGAGCATTTTGAATCAATCACACTTTTTACTATAAGCCAATTTGGTTTTCGCCAGAATAAAACTACAAGTTTAGCAACAGATCATCTTACTGGCAATGTCTTGGAGGGTTTTGAAAACCTTCTTGACACTTATCCATCCTTCTTAGATCTAACTAAAGCTTTCGATTGTGTAACACATGATATATTTTATAGAAAATTGACTTTATATAACTTCCATAATAATGCAGTTTCATTAATAAAATATTACCCATCAGACCTAATACAGTATGTTCACTTTAATCAACATGTATCAACTAATCAATTGCTCAAATATGAAGTCCCAGAGGGGTCAGTGTTGGGACCAACATTATTTCTGATTTACATTAATAATCTGGTTCATTCCCAAAAAACAGCAAAAACAGTATTGTTTGCAGATGACACTACTTACTATCAAAGCTACCATCCATCAGGGATAAATGATATTGACTGCTGATATAAATGTAAATCTACACTAGTGGTACCTGGCCAATAGCTTATCGCTGAATAATTCTAAGTCTCAGGTCATAAATTTCTCTCTTAGACACACTGAATATGAACTCCCATATCTAGCTAATTGTGTCAAAGAGGTTAAATTCCTGGGGGTTTATCTCGATCCAGGCCTGACCTGGGAAAATCACATTGTTCATCTGTTTAAGAAATTGTCTAAATATCTGTTTTTGATTAGAAACCTAGCCCAAATTTCCTCTCTGCAAACTGTCCTAACAGCATATCATACTTCCAGCCTAATCTATCAAATACTATACTGTCCTGGGTCACTCACTCAACAACGCAAGTGCGTTTGTATAGACTTGGGAATTCTAACTGTGCCATGCATATATATATAGTAGGGTTATTTTCTTGGGAATATGGTTCAAATAGACAATTACGAGTTTATTACATAGACTTTATATTGTCTGCAGGACGTTTCGGTCGTGGGTGCGGCCTTTTTCAACTGCGTTAAGCTAAAATTACATACAAACCAATATAAAAAAAATAGAAACAAACAGTCATAACTTACCATAGACAAATAGTCAAACATTACAATATGACACATAACATATAGAGAAAAAATAGAACAAAATCGTCACTACATTTGAACACGTACAGGTTAAACAAAATAATTTACATATACAAACAGTAAACGTATACGTGTACGGGTGACAAAGAGTACTGAAACGAATTAAAAGTTGTTCCTTCTTTCCACGGCAAATATTTATCTTAAGAATTTTTTTTTGGTCATTTATTGCTAGGCACAATTTGACTATATATGTTACATTAGAATATTATGATATATTTTATTTAAATGAGCTATTTTGGACTTATTATTTATTGCGTTTGGATTTTTCTTTGTGTAAATCATCTCAAAAAATTCACGTTTCTTATTGTGATGTTCTGTTTTTAAAATTTGGGTATTATTGAAATCGAAAGTATGATTTGTCTCATTTTCGTGTTTTTTTAGGGCGGTGGTATTTTTATGATCATATTTGTGCCCATTTAGTCTATTATGTAGGTACTGGCTTGTTTGTCCTACGTATACAGAAGGGCATTCTTTGCAGGGTACTACGTGTGTTTTTTTGTTTTTTGTTTTTTGGAATTTCCCTTTTTAATTTACTGAAACAATTATTAACCAAATTGATGGCCTTATGGCTAACCTTTATGTCATGTTTTCTAAAAAGTTTTTGAAAGTTTTCAGAGAGGTTGGGAATGTACGGAAGAGTTAAAAAGTTATTGGCTTTATTCTTTTTGTTATTTTGTTTAGGAGCATTTTGTAAAATGTTTTCAATGGATTTCTTAAAATTTTTCATTCTATTTCTAAAAATCGGGTTTATCATTTTAAAGGGATAGGAGTTAAGTTGGAGTATTTGCTTAGCTTTTTTTATGGAAGATTCCCGGTATTCGGGGCTACTCAATTTAATGGCTCGATCAGCAAGTCAATTATGACAGCTTTTTTTTGGGAAATATGATGCTTTGAATTGTGATTTAGGTACCGTCCCGACCATGTTGGTTTTGTGTACCACTCAGTCTTTATTGTGTTGCTGCAATTGTGCAAGGTCATGTTCAGGAAATTAATTTTAAGGTTAGTTTCGATTTCTATGGTAAATTTTAGCTTTTCGTGGTAGTTGTTAAATTTTTCCAATACGTATTTTTCACGATTTTGTAGAATGCAAGTTATACAATCATCCACGTATCTGTAAAAAAATGGTAAACGAAAATCTAATGTTGGTATAATGCTGCATTCTAGATCTTCCAGTACAAGCTGGGCTATTATGCTAGAAATCGCGGCAACCATTGTGCAACCATCAATCTGTTTGTAATAAGAGTCTTTATATTTAAAATAAGTTGATGTAAGAGTTAGTTCAACAGCTTCTAAGAAATCCTTTAAGGGAATATCGGCGTATTTTTTTTATTTTTTCCCATTTTTTTGTGATTACATTTAAAGCGACATTAATTGGAATGTTTATGTAGAGTGACAGAACATCTAGTGAAATTAATCTATGATTTTCCGGGATATGAATGTTACTGATTTTTTCTTTAAAACCCCACGAGTCTTTTATATAATACTCATTTTTGTGTGCAACATTTGACAGGATATTTGTTAAAAACTTAGACAAATTATTAAATGGTGATTGTATACAAGAAACAATCGGTCTTAATGGTATACCAGGTTTATGTAACTTGGGAAGACCATAAATTCGAGGTGAAAGAGAATTTTGAATTAATAAGTTTTTGGCCGTGTTTGGAGATATAAAGTTTTTGTTTTCCCATTTTTTTATTAGTTGATTATTATTTTTTTGGTATACGTTGGTAGGGTCTGAGGCTAGTATTTTGTAAGTATTATTATCATTAAGAAGTGTATTCATTTTACTGCCATAGTCCGCTTCATTCATAATGACAGTTTTGCTAGATTTATCTGGTTGAAGAATTTTTATTTCTGGATGTTCTTTTAAAAATTGTGTTGTCTTTCGTAATTTGGATTTTAAATTAAATTTTGTATTTGTGTTTGTATAGGAAACCCTTGTTTTTTTTCTGTTTAAAATTAGTCAAAATATTGCAACACGAGGCTCTTATTTAATCTTTCGTGTCGGAATTTTTATTGCTAATACCTATCTCTATATTGGCTATTATATCAGGTATAGGGGCCTCACTTTCATTGTTTATTTGTGCTGCAAAATTTTGGACCTAGACTAAGGATATCTGACACATAACTAGGAAGTTCGACATTTAAGTTTTCGATCCAATTTTCATTTGATTGGGAAACATTCTGATTGTAATTTTTTTGTTCCGAAATAAGTGAATTTATTTTTTTAAAATTATTACGTTTGGCGTTTAAAAAACATTTCTCATATTTTTTCTGTTCTTTGCTTACAAATAATTGAGTCAACTCTTCAGGTAAAAGACCATTAAATTCATCAATAATCATTCCTAAATTGCTTTCTAACTCTTTAATTTTATAGATAGTGTCACAAACCAATATGTTCAATGTATCGAGATAAAATTTCTTTAAAATACGTTTGAATCTTTTTCCCTTGTTTACAGATTCAAAAATTAAATTACTGGTATTTTTAAGTAAAAAATGTGGTATAATATATTCTGATTTACATCTTAAAAGAAAGTTTCTACGGTTTTTTTGGTTTGCAAGTTTAATGTTATTGCTGGAGTATTTTTTCATTTCAGAAACGACTTCTTCTCCATAGTTGTTAATAATGTTGTTGTAGTTAAGCATTATTTCACCCATGCTATATATTGTTACCAAAAACACAGAATTCTTGAACCAGTGTGTTTATATATTGTAGGGTTATTTTCTTGGGAATATGGTTCAAATAGACAATTACGAGTTTATTACATAGCTTTATATTGTCTGCAGGACGTTTCGGTCGTAGGTGCGGCCTTTTTCAACTGCGTTAAGCTAAAATTACATACAAACCAATATAAAAAAAAATAGAAACAAACAGTCATAACTTACCATAGACAAATAGTCAATAATTACAATATGACACATAACAAATAGAGAAAAAATAGAACAAAATCGTACATTTGAACACGTACAGGTTAAACAAAATAACTTACGTATACAAACAGTAAACGTATACGTGTACGGGTGACAAAGAGTACTGAAACGAATTAAAAGTTGTTCCTTCTTTCCTCGGCAAATATTTATCTTAAGAATTTGGTTTTTTTGTTGGTCATTTATTGCTAGGCACAAGTTGACTATATATGTTACATTAGAATATTATGATATATTTTATTTAAATGAGCTATTTCGGACTTATTATTTATTGCGTTTGGATTTTTCTTTATGTAAATCATCTCAAAAAATGCACGTTTCTTATTGTGATGTTATGTTTTTTTTAAATTTGGGTATTATTGAGATCGAAAGTATGATTTGTCTCATTTTCATGTTTTTTTAGGGCGGTGGTATTTTTATGATCATATTTGTGCCCATTTAGTCTATTTTGTAGGTACTGGCTTGTTTGTCCTACGTATACAGAAGGGCATTCTTTGCAGGGTACTTGATAGGCTACGTGTGTTTTTTTGTTTTTTGGAATTTCACCTTTTAATTTACTGAAACAATTATTAACCAAATTGATGGCCGTATGGCTAACCTTTATGTCATGTTTTCTAAAAAGTTTTTGAAAGTTTTCAGAGAGGTTGGGAATGTACGGAAGAGTTAAAAAGTTATTGGCTTTATTCTTTTTGTCATTTTGTTTAGGAGCATTTTGTAAAATGTTTTCACTGGATTTCTTAAAGTTTTCCATTCTATTTCTAAAAATTGGGTTTATCATTTTAAAGGGATAGGAGTTAAGTTGGAGTACTTGCTTAGCTTTTTTTATGGAAGATTCCCGGTATTCCGGGCTACTCAATTTAATGGCTCGATCAGCAAGTCCAATTATGACAGCTTTTTTTTGGGAAATATGATGCTGTGAATTATAATTTAGGTACCGTCCCGACCATGTTGGCTTTGTGTACCACTCAGTCTTTATTGTGTTGCTGCAATTGTGCAAGGCCATGTACAGGAAATTAATTTTATTGTTAGTTTCGATTTCTATGGTAAATTTTAGCTTTTCGTGGTAGTTGTTAAATTTTTCCAATACGTATTTTTCACGATTTTGTGGAATACAAGTTATACAATCATCCACGTATCTGTAAAAAAATGGTAAACGAAAATCTAATAGGATTTCTTAGAAGCTGTTGAACTAACTCTTACATCAACTTATTTTAAATATAAAGACTCTTATTACAAACAGATTGATGGTTGCGCAATGGGTGCCTCGATTTCTAGCATAATAGCTCAGCTTGTCCTGGAAGATCTAGAATGTAGCATTATACCAACATTAGATTTTCTTTTATCATTTTTTTACAGATACGTGGATGATTGTATAACTTGCATTCCACAAAATCGTAAAAAATACGTATTGGAAAAATTTAACAACTACCACGAAAAGCTAAAATTTATCATAGAAATCGAAACTAACAGTAAAATTAATTTCCTGGACATGACCTTGCACAATTGCAGCAACACAATAAAGACTTAGTGGTACACAAAACCAACTTTCAAAAACTTTTTAGAAAACATGACATAAAGGTTAGCTATAAGGCCATTAATTTGGTTAATAATTGTTTCAGTAAATTAAAAAGTGAAATTCCAAAAAACAAAAAAACACACGTAGTCTATCAAGTACCCTGCAAAGAATGCCCTTCTGTATACGTAGGACAAACAAGCCAGTACCTACATAATAGACTAAATGGGCACAAATATGATCATAAAAATACCACCGCCCTAAAAAAACACGAAAATGAGACAACGACGTGGAGAAAGAGCACAGGACCAATATGAGATCCTTGGTGGACGCCAGATGTGACTACGATTTCGCGCGATCTCGAGCCGCAAACAACAACTCTGTCATCTACCATAAAGGTAAGATTTGATCCACTTGATATAGTTGCCAGATATACCAATGTCCTCCGTTTTTCGGAACAATAAATGATGACAGATACTATCGAAAGCTTTTTGATAAGTCTGTGTAGATCACATCCACTTGTCTACCTGCCCCGAGTGAGGAGACAAGGAAGTTGTGATAGATTCCCAGATTTGTAGCTGTTCTACCGCGATAAACACCATGCTGTTGTGGTATTATATATCCTTTATAAGTATTAAACATTTTTGGTGTAGAATGCATCAGTTAGGGAATCAAGGTCTTCATTATTTGATGAAAAAGACCAGTCAGTTTGGCCATAAAATGAGTTTAATGCACAGAAATCTGATTTTGGGAACTGATAGACATTGACAGGAGTCGAACTCCTACCTGGTTTTGAAAAGTGTACGTTAATATTTATTTCTAGCGCGGGATGTTGATAAACATCTAGCTGGAGCAGTGAATCATCACATTCAACAACTGACACATTGTCAAATTCGTCGCAGAAAATAAGATCCAACAGCCGATTGTGTTTATTATAAATTATATTAATTTGATGCAGTTCCAAGAAAAACATTGAGTCAATCAAAGTTTCAGCTTCGCAAAACAGTTTAGGCTGTTGGATATTCATATTATCCTCATATGACTAGGTTGCACCAGAAAGGTTGAAATCACCCATCAAGACAAATTTGGCAGTGGCATTTCTATTTCTTAAATCGTCAGCTTTGTCACAAAAGTGTTGGTGACCAGTAGACCCAGGTGAAAAGTATACACAACACGTGATAATGCCTACCTGACCATGAACGTGGATCCATATGTCGTCATATTATATATATATCTATCAGAAAAAAGCTCACAGTTGACAAAGCTATCATTTAACCATGATTCTGTCAGAGCAATCACTTCGTAGTTGGATGTTAAAGTTTTTCTAAGACACTTCACATTTTGTTCTTAGTCCACGGACGTTCTGGTAATAAACAATCCATTTCGAAAGCTCAGTGCCAACTGTCAAGCTATTCGCGACGTTTAAATAAAATTTGACGTATTGTCAATTGTCCTTTCGGTGGTCGAGATTTCATCAGGTATACCCTGCTGATTGTTACAGACAATGTCCACTGCCGCTTCCGCCGGTCGTCCTTCCTCCAGTTTGATGACTCTTTCATAGAGATCTCGAATTAGATTAGATTTATCTGGCTTTACACTGTGCAAAGAAGGCCAGATTAGGATCAAGTTGGTTTCTTTACAATTATTTATAAGTATATTTACACTGCTCTTGATAATAGGTTCTTCATTCACAGCACTCCCGGAGCCTCAGAACGCTATGACATAATCGCTTTTTGTAAATTTTGTGGAAAGCTCATAAATGTGCATCGAACAAAGGCCATCTAAGTTGTTGACAATTGATATCGAACAAACGAGTATGTTTCTTAAGAAGAGAAGAAAAGCCTTTCACATTTATGTCTCCAACAATAAGTATCTGCTTCCGGCGTGATTCATTATGAGTAAAACCGATAATTGGACCTGTTTGAGCAGATGAATTTTTGGATTTGGAGGAAAATACTTGATCGTTCAGAGATTCTAAAAATATTTTGGTTTTAAGTTCGGAGAGTTGTTAACTTTTTTTAAATCGTTAATATAAACTTCTTTTTCTGCATATAAGGTTTCTATAGTAGTCATAAAATTAGTTGTAAGCTCGTTCAACTCGTTCAAACTAACGATCAAAGTTTTGTTCTCCTCTACCAAAGTCTCAATTTTGTTCAAATGCACTTTATTTTTTTCCATCAAGGCAACAATTTCTTTGTTAAGTGTTGAAATATATTTGAAAGAATTTTCAGCTGAGAACACAGAATCTTCAAAGTCTTGTGTATGCCTCTTTAAGCGTTCAATATAATTATTTTTATCGCTTAGTTCCGTCGAAAGTCTATCAATTTCATTCTGCGTACATGTTTTAAGAGTATCATGCTCATCATGCAATAGTAGTATCCTCTCGTCTTGTGTTTTGCATTCCGATCTTGTTTTTTCCAAAAGTTCTACTGCTTGTTTTAAATTTGGCAAATCTTTTAATATCAGCTTGCACGCAGAGCAGTAAAAGATTAGATTTCTTTGAGTTAATACAATTTTGTGACATTCAGTAGTAGTAACGTTTACGCAGTTTTTACAAAAGATCAGCTTACAAGCATTACAATGTGAGTAAAATATCTCATCTTCCTGCGGACGAGCTTTAAATATGCATTTACAATGACAGTTGGCCGTTAAGCGAAGCCACAGCCAAAATAGACTTATGAAATAGTCTTAGAATTAGAGATTGCTGGTTCCTCCCCGTGATAGGGAGGTTTACCTATAAAAAATTAACATCACCGGCATCTTTACTTAAGTTAAGGGTTTTAATGAATATCAAAGTTTTATGTGTGTTTTTATACATAATAACTTTAGCGATTTTAGCACGTGTCAAAACTATTCAGTCCAAAACCATTTTCGGAATTTATATTTACAAAAGAAACATGTCCTTCAGATAATCTATCAATCTTGAAACATATGCTACTCAGTCTATTATCATATTTAAAAATCCTATAATTTAATCTATAATTATTTCTGACATTAGGTACAGAGAAAACTAATATATTTGTGTGACATGCAATAACACGAATTTTAATAGTCAGTAAATTGAAAGATGGAGGCTTGTGATTTAGAAAATCGTTTAGGCCGCCAGACAGTAATAAAAATTTAAGGCTGCAATACTAAGGCTAACATTATCTAAGCATGCTCCAGGCTTCAGGATGCTTTCTATACTAATGTCGATCTGCCGCGAGGCAAAGTAATTTTGAAGATTACATTTAAGTTAAACCCAACTTTATCACTAACAATCAACAATCTTGGTATAGATGTTGCATGGGCCACCGAGGAGGCAATGTTTTCATGATGGTTTGATGAATTGCTTGTAATATCATTGCTCCCAGTAATTTCTTCAAAACTAGCGATTAAAGTTCTCTGCAATTCGTCAATTTGTATTTGGAGGTCATTGATTCATTTCAGGTGATTTATTTTTAGAAGTATCAATAATGTGTGCCCTGAGAAGGGATAATTCCCTGTGCAATGACTTTACTTCACGGAAATACTTATTGTTTTCGCCCTCTAAAACTCTTACAGATGTAACCATGTTATCACTCAATTTTCTGAGGTCTTGCAAGTCCAGCTGCGTTTTGTTATTCTTGACCAAAAGAACGGAATTTTCGTTTTCGAGGCGGGATCTTTCTTCAATGGATTTTGTTATCTCAATTCCCAATCAAATAATTTCATTTTTCTTTTCATTTAAAGCTTCAATATACTTCTTTTCCGACTCCAGAACCTCATCGTCAAAATCTTGTGTTTTACGCCTTTCTCTGCTGTAACTTAGCTCTTTTGCTGCCATCTTTTTCCTTAACCCCACTATTTCATCTTGTAGCTTTTGTTGTAATTGAACATTTTCCATTTCCAAAATGTCAATTTTTTTATCCTTTTCGTTTAGTTGATTTCTTCCCTTAGTTATAAATCTTCTCTAATATTCTCAATTCCTCAATTTGTTGCTAAGATCGTTTTTTTCTTTTCGCAAGCTTTTCCTTAGCAGTTTGAGGAGCAGTATACACAGCGTTTGTCCAATTTTAGGTGATGCCTCCAATCTCACTGCAAACAACTGAGGTGGAAGACACCAGAACACTCCATAAAGTAATAGTAGGAAAATGATTTTGTAGCACAGCGTTTAGAGCTAAATTTGGCCTTCATAACTCACTAAGAAAGTCAAATATATATTACATTATTAAATTTATCATCATTCTATTACATTATTAAATTTATTCAAAACATAAGGACAGTAGATCTGGACTGTCCGTTATGCCTCTAAATAATTTGAACACAAAACCAAGGTTATTAACAAGCCGTCTGTTTTCCAATAACAATAGATTCAGTCTATTTAACAAATCACTTCTATGATAACTGTCAAATCCAATGTTAAATAGATCCAAGTATGTTTTATATTGACCAGACCATTGTAGCATATTCGAGTTGTGACCTAACAAGTGAACACAAAAGGAGTTTACTGATAAAAGCTGGGAAATTCCCAGAGTTTCTAACTATAAAGCTTAACATTCTCAAACATTTTAGACTAATCTTTCTTATAGGCTCATTAAAATTTATATCTTCCACAAACCATACACCACAGACCTTTACAGACTGTAAATACTTTAAACGTTTTTCATCAATACTATATACAGTTTCAAATTTCTTACCTTCTTTAAAAAAACTTATAAAGCCACACTTATCTACATTCAAAAACAAATGATTGACCTGAGTCCACTCCCACAACCTATCCAAATCAGATTGGAGAAGAACAGAATCATTTCAACTGCTAATGATTCTGTATAACTTTGGATCATCTGTGAAGAGACTGACCTCTGAGAATTCTATATGGTGCTTTATGTCATTGAGAAATAATATGAACAGTAGAGGGGCACAATGCGAACCTTGTGGCTGAAAGAACTGAATGCACACCTGAATGAACAACAAAAGAGTCGAAATATGATTTTTCAATATAACACTCTTGAGTTCTTCCTTTACGAAAACTAGCCAGCCATTTAAGCAATGACTCGGAGAAACCAGTTGACTTAAGCTTAGCAAGTAATAAATCAAAATTTACTCTGTCAAAGGCCTTGGAAAAATCAGTATAAACTGATTTCTTCTTGAAAATTATTGTTTGCCTTCTTTTTAAGTAAATATAAAGTTCCTCTTGCACTTTCGCCACCCATGACGAGCAGTTGTCTCTTCTTGGTTTGGAAAATTCTCCCTTTATTGCGATTTACGGCTTGATTGCTTGCTTGATTTTTCTTCCTCTAAATCGATAATTGTTTGGCCAATTTTCTTTAGATCTGACAGATGGAGTTCGTTATCGTTTTCCGCTTACCGTCGTAACTAGGTTCTGATTTAATTCAGTAAGTTCCTTCATTCTTTTTTCAAAGATTTGTGTGTTCAGGGGTTACTTATGGGGCAGGCAGCAAGCTGTTAGCATGACAGGTGTAAATGGTGTGGAGGTCTCGGACTGTAGGGATGTCGAGAGTGGAGTGCCTCAGAGATTGATTCTTGGACCTTCTTCTCTAGAGCACTCTATTGATCACATGTATACGATCTTCAAATTCATCTCCTTTTGCTAATTTGCCAGCTGCTGTAGGGCTACTGAACTTAGACCTTCTCTAATAATTTCCTTGTTATAAACCCCCATAAAACTGTCCACACTGTTTACAAGAAATGATATTGATACCAATAACCTTCATCAAAATATGTAATACTAGCATAGCTCGATCAGATAAATGGATAAATCTATCATTTTTATTCTCTTCTTGAATTGATCTATGAGTACAAGGATATATTAAATGAAGAACTAAAGACAATTTTAACTGATTTTCTTGTTCTTTCGATTCCTCAGTATCTATACCTGGTTTATGGACAATTTCTTACTAATTTTAATAAATATAGGATTCAGAAAATCCAGAATTGTTGTGTAAGAGAGGTTAAAAATCTTTCATACAGATATCATGTCAGTAGTCATGTTGTTGATGTATATAGGAGTAATATAGGTCAGCAGAGATTCATTCATTATTCTCTCTCAAGAACCTTTTTATCCTGCAGAAATTTTGGTAAGATGTGGTGATGACCTGAATTTGTGCAATTTCTATGCCTAAACATAGAACACAATTTTTCAAAAGCTGTTTTCACTACCTTTCAGAAAATGTGTATAATATCTTGCCAGATTACCTTAGATGCTGTACCTTCTTTAATTTAAAGATAAGCTTAAGGATTATGTCTCAATATTTTGTTACACTTGTGATATTAAAATATTTCCTTGTTGTATTCAATTGTTACTTTATTTCTTGAGGTGGACATTAAAACATGATCTGTGGTATTTTTCACTTTTTGCATGTATGTATATATATTTATGCTTATTTATTTTATATTTCACATACGTTACATTTTTATTTATTTATTTACCGGTCATGCCCAATTAACAGTTAACAATAGGTACAATATGTTGTGTTTAAAATTTAATATGTGTATATTCCTTGCTCAACGTACATTTTGGTTGACAACCACTTAGCCCCAAAACGTACACTTACTGCCAATTCGGCATTATAATGCTACCTTTAGAGTAGTTAATGCTGATACTGCCACTTACTGCTCGGTAATGCCAGTTACTGCCAGATACTCGATAATACCAATGGTAATAGGAGCTGTTATGTCAGAATATTCTGATGTTACAAGTTTTAAGGTTAATATATATCACGTTTAATTTTTCTGCAAAATTTAAAGTCAATTGAATTAATTTTTTTTGTTGATTTTAAAGAAAAATTATTTGGCCTCCCTTTTTGTTTCGTTATCTTGCATTCGCGCCACAACTTTACCAGTTTATCTCTATATCACCCTTAATGCTTGTACAAAATTTGATTGAGAGATTAATCTAATAAGTAGTTTTTTCAGGCTGCTTTTTTATATCCTTTGTGGGCCGATATTTTCTTTTGCTATCCTGGATTCATACCAAAATGTTACACTTGATTGTTTTACACAATTTGAGGTAATCTGGATAATTAGTTTTTTTGTTGTTCCGGTATATTGAATTTTTACCAAAATATTACCAGGGTATCCCTATAGATAATAGGGTAAGTAGTTTTTAAACTATTCCGTGAACTGAGAGACAGACTGACAGAGGGACCAACTGAATTGATAAAACATATTTTTGGCTTCTAGGGACGCTAAATTGCGAAGATATGTAAATCCTGAGACAGTGATTTTTTCACGATTACAAGCATTTCATTTGGCCATCATTTTGTTGCACCATCTTGAATTAATACCACAATTTTACTGGTTCATCTGTATACTTCAGTTAGTTATGGCACAATATTTGAAATCAATTCATTAAGTAGTTTTTTCAGGCTGAATTTTTAAATATTTTATCAAGCCACTATTTTATTCTGACATCTAGGATTTGTACCAAAATTTTACCAGTTGATTCCTACACATTATTTTGTGTAAAAGTTGAGAAAAATTGGATAAGTAGCTTTTTAGTATTACATTTTTTAACATTTCACTAGGCCGCCATTTTGTTTCGCCATATTGGATTTTTACCAAAATTACGAGGTCATCCCCATATAACCCTTAATTTTTGACCAAAATTTTAAGTCAATCGGGTAAGTAGTTTTTTAGCTATGCCGTGACCAGACAGACCGAGGGAATTGAGGAAACATGTTTTTCGGTATCTAGGGACCCTGAAACGCAAAGATCAAAAAAATATCGGAGGGTGACTTTTTCATGATTACAATACTTCCCTTTTACGAGGGAATAAAAAATTAAAAAATCGTTGGGCTCGTTGGCAACAAAGTTTTGGACTGGAAAGATAAACCTCAAGAAAACCCTCAGACAAGTCACAAATATGGGAAGTATTTTTTACTTTAAACTTACTTTTGTTCAATTAAATGGAATCGTATAAAAAAATGTTTACAGCTTGTAAAAAAGTAGTGTTAATTTTCCAGAAAATTATTTAGAAAATTGCTGACTATTAAATACATTGCGAAATATTTTTACTAATTTTAAAATTTTAGCGTCAGTGTTGACAAAAACCATAATTTAAAAAATCCCAGTTTTGATTCAGATCTAATTGCTTTAACTTCAGCTTATTTTAAGGATTTTATTAAGAATTGTTGATTTAAGTCAAAGTGCATGCAAAATTAAAGTTCTACGCTGATTTTTATGCCAAAAGTTAACATAGACTGAAACCATTTAAAGGTAAACTGATTAAAATCGACAATAAGATAGATGACAAATTATTTCTAATTCAAAAAATAAAAAATGCTATTTTTAGTTAAGGGTTTTTGTAGTTTAATAGGTAGAAACGAAAATTTCTTATAATATGGAAACATTTTCGGTCGAAAATTTCTACTTAAGTCGAGTACATATTTTTTTAAAAATAAAAGAAAAATTCTTATTTTCTATTATTTCTTTTTCTAAGTAATGTTACAAAAATATTTTCACAAATTAATTTTGTTTTTAAGTCTTGTATTTCTTCGAAATAATTAGTTGGTCAGCTTTTTGTAATTTAAAAGGGTGCGAAACTGTTAAAGTGATTGGACTAATTGAGATCTAAATAAATCAATTTAATTTTGCCTTTCTGCGAGTCCGTTTTCAGTATAACCCCCTATAATCCACTGGTCATCGTCATCGTAATAATAGCTTTCGAGAGTAATTTCAATAATTGCTTTTTCCTATGCTTAATCGAGCTCGAAGTCATCACTTAATTATCATGAGAAAATCACCCTGGTTTTTACAGATCTTCACGTTTTAGGGTCCTTAGATGCCAAAAAATATGTTTTCTTAATTCGGTCGGTCTTTCTGTACCCGATTGATTTTAAATTTTGGTCATAAAGGGATGAAACAGTTGCATTTTGGTAAAAATCCAATATGGCGGAACAAAATAGTAGAATGTTACAAAATTATTACTAAAAAACTACTTATACTTGTACTTATATAATTTACCTGCAATTTTGAATCAAGTATTGCATGGAAATTAATTGGTAAAATTTTGGTACGAATTCAAGATGGCGAAACAAAATTGCGGCCAACTAAAATATTTGTAATCGTGAAAAACTAGTTGTTAGATTGATTTCAAATTGTGTGAGAATTAAGTGTGATATAAAGATAAACTGGAAACATTGTGGCACGAATTCAAGGTGGCGGAACAAAATGACGGCCAACTAAAATATTTGTCATCGTGAAAAACATTTTACATAACCTCAAGTTTTAGCGTTTCTAGATGCCCAAAAACATGTTTTCTCAATTCCGACAGTCTGTCTGTCGATCTGTCTATAAGTTTGTGGCATGGCTAAAAAACTATTTACCCGGTAGACTTCAAATTTTGGTCAAAAATTAAAGGTATAATGTTAAAAAAAACTATGACTAAAAAACTAAATATCCAAATTACCTCAAATTTTGCACAAAAATCAAGTGTTACATAGAAATAAACTGGTAACATTTTGGTATGAATCCGAGTTGGCAGCGGCCTAATAAAATATTTAAAAAATAACCTTAAAAAACTACTTATTAGATTAATTTCAAATTTTGTTTAAGCGTTAAGTGTGATTTGGAAATAAACTGGTAAAATTGTGGTACGAATTCAAAATGGCCGAACAAAATGGGGACCAATAAAATGTTTAAAAAATCAACATAAAAAATTTTCTTATTAAAATTGTTCACAACAATTAAACGTGATGTAGGAATAAACTGGTACGAATTCAACATGATAAAACAAAATGAGTCTTAAAAAATCAGTGTAAAAACTACTTATTCAATTTATTTTAAATTATGTTCAAAATCAAGTGTGGTATAGGCAGAAACTGGTAAAATATTGGTATGTATCTAATATGGAATAAAATGGCGCCCAATAAATATGTTTGTAAAGACAGCATATGTGTATGTGTTACTAAATGATTTTGTGCAGAACTAAATTGGCTGACAATTCCATATTACTAATAAAAGTGAAGATTCATAACGAGAGAAGTTCCGGGTAAAGGGAATTTACATTTTTTTGGTGACGAAATTAAGGGTTTTTAATTTTTTTAGGTTTAAACCTGATTCCATTGTTTGCCTAAATTATTTAAATCATGCAACTAATCATTAAATAGATTTAAAACCAAGAAATTTTAAATTTGCTACTAAAAGTTAAAGATACTAAATAGGTTATTCTGGTTTTTCATACTTCTATTAAAATGTTTGCAAAAACTTTTTACTCCGGTTTTTTAAATAGGATATTATATGTCTATTAAAATATTTAGAAAAAATTTTTTTTACCCCGGTTATTTAAAAAAACTGGTTTGAACACGGTATCTTAAAAAGCAGGTTTAAAACTGGTTATATAAAGAAGTATTTAAAAAAAACCCGGTTAAAAAATACTTTTTATACATTAATTTTTCTTGGGTTTTACAAAAACTGTATTATTAAAAGCAGGGTTTTATGTTTTTTTCTAAAAAATTGTTATAATTAGCTATTTTTTCTGTTTATTAGGTTGATACGAACTGTTACCTAAGAAAATAGCGTTCATATATCCAAGAAGAGGAAATTAGTCTTGGAATGAGAACTACATAAAATTGACAAAAAACGAAAAATATGACCCCCATACATAAAAAAACAACAAACATTTTTAAAATAATTTAAAATTTAAAAATTAAGTTCACTACATTGCACATTAAACCAACAACCCTGCTAATGGCGGGAATAATTTCGACCTAAAAAATTGTTTACTCCAAAGATCTGTAATGGTACAAAACCACAGTTCTAGTTTATTTGTCAAGAGAAGTTTGAGAGTCTAAAAATAATATATTTGTGTCAAGATTTGAAAACTTAACTCCAGGGTAAGAAAAATAATGGCATTTAATGCCAGTTACTGCGGGTTAATGCCAATCAATGCTGGTAATGCTACCAATTTATATACTTGCTGCCAGAGGTGGTTGGCCCCTCGGATTAGAGTTTTTAATTTGAAGGGTTTTGAGCTGCCTCTCAAAGTGAAATACACTCAAAAAAATTTAGTTCCGGGTACATATTTGCTAATTTTGTTGCTCGTGATAGAAAAAGTATTTGATCCATAGTTTCACACCTAATTGACAGTGGTTCAAGATTGAAGGTAGAGTACAAAGTATTATAATTACCAAAGTAGTTTTCGGTGAGAGGAATATTGGATTTATAGCAAAGGTATACTGGGGCTCCAAACTGAAGAACAGTACTAGCGTAAGTAAGCGGTTGCGATTGCATTGCACTCGACCCACACTCAAACAGGGTTACAGATTTCACCTGTAAAAAACATACGTACAGAGCGAATTACTAGGAGTGAGTACAGAAATTAACAAGCCAAATAGAAGAAAAACAGTGGATTCGAATACACAAACAAAAATAACATCGAATACGAAAATTATTCCAAAAAAAAACTACAATTACTTTTAATTTGTAACAAAAATTATATAAAGGGCTTAATTTGTAACAAAAATTATATAAAGGGCTTGCCAACGATTTTTAAATAAAAGTCATGCAGCAGGTTTGATATGAATAGTCAATATTCCGAAAATTCCATCTCATTCATATTTAATGAAATTTATTTATTCTAAATAGGTGTTCCTACTAACATCATATATAGATTTGTCATAAAATGCTAAAACTTACAACTAGCAACATCTTACATATTATTATAAATTATATACATATTAAAAAATTATCACATTTTATTACAGAAATAGAAATCATAATCCACTTATCACAAACATTTTTTTTGGTTTTTAATTTTAAATTACCTACTGACAACCGACCAGCATGTTTTCTTAATGCAGTTTAAAAACTTCCAATAGAATTGGCGTTTCTAATAGTAAGTGGTAGATGATTAAACTCATTCAGACCTTTATAAAACAATGATACCATGGTTGTTTTCTGTTTAGCTCTTATAATGTTGAAATTGTTAATACTTCTGGTAAAGTATGAATAAATTTCCTCTCTCCATGACAGGAACTGATCAAAGTAAACTGGGAGCAAACCTCTACTAAGTTTATAAATAAAAATCAGAAAAGTAATAGAGTTTTTCCTTTACAGAAAACCAATATAGATACTAAACGTTAGTTGAATGGGAGTGTGTCGATTACATTTCAAAATAATTCCCATGCCTCTGTTAAACAAGACTTGAAGAGACTGAACGGATCGGTTATCCGCTAAATGTAGTAACGTTGAACAATAATCAAAATAAGGCTGAATAATGGTTTTGAACACAGTTATTGTTGAAAAGAGTGATACATTTTTAGACACCCTTGAAAAGAAAAATAATTTTTTAGAAATCTTTTTTGAGATATATTCACAGTGAATTTTAAGAGACAATGTATTATCTAATATGAAGCCAAGATACTTTATATTATTGACCCATTCAATATTTTCATTATCAATTTATAATCTGTTAGCACACACTGTTTAATTTTATACTGACTTCCCACCATCATTGCTTTGGTCTTATCAGCATTCAATTTCATCCCGTTCACAGAAAAAAACTCACCAATACAACTCAGCAATCAATTTATTCCCCTAACAATCATCATAGCAAACAGGTTTACGAATTCCAGCCCATAAATATAGTTTATAGCTTTAAGGTATATAATAAAACGCAATGCACCCAAGATACTGCCTTTAGGGACCCCTTAGTTATTTTCCAGATCTGTAGAAATACTTTTTGGAAGAATTAGTAGAATTAAATTTGATATTCAGCAGGAAATTTACAAAAAGTGATTATGTTGTACTGTTTACTGGTTATCAAAAAATGATTAAAAGAAC
Organism: Kuschelorhynchus macadamiae; assembly: GCA_030620095.1. Classification (NCBI taxonomy): domain Eukaryota; kingdom Metazoa; phylum Arthropoda; class Insecta; order Coleoptera; family Curculionidae; genus Kuschelorhynchus; species Kuschelorhynchus macadamiae. Next base: position 341,457 of record JAUTXW010003178.1, read on the forward strand.
ACTACCATCCACAATATTAGTAAAAAATCTCTCCAATTATTATAAACGTACAAACCTTGTGATTATATGTTCTTAATAATATCAATCTTAACAGACTAGTTTATAAGCAGAATATTTGAATAAAAACATACTTCCATAATTCGGACAATATTATATTTCTTCCCGTAAACTTTTTCGCTTTGGTTCGGGATTGACAGAGTGTAAAGGCAGCTTACATGTATATTGTAAACTGTATATGTAATCAAATATTCAGCGACAAAAACAGCCATTCCCAATCACCATAATTATCATGTACAGGTTACTTCGTCTACTTGGTAAAGAGTATCAATGGATTCCTAAAATTACTACTTTTCGAAGAAGTTATCCCCGCCCAGAGCACGCAGTTTGGACATTAAATTTTTCTGTCGATCTATCACATGAAGAAATTAGCCAGTATGAGAATGAACTATTGTTTGCTGTCGTGCATGGAAAACAGTCTACAAGTAAAAGTGTAAATTTTATCACATCTCCGAAAATGCCAGACCTACCCTAACCCAATGCTCTGATAGTGAAAATCTTAGTAAACGGAGTCTACTAAATGCTATTTACTTAAATATAGCGGGTGTTGCTGAAAAACAAGTTACTCTCGATATTGTGCTGTTTGACCATAATATTGACATACTGTGTCTCAGTGAGTATTGGTTGAGTGAAGATAACCTTGGAGTAACATCCTGAAATAATTATGAATTAGTCTCTTATTTCTGAAGAACACAGTTTCAGAGAGGTGGTGTGTGTATTTACGCTAAATGAGAAATAGGAATAAGTCCATGAACATACAAAGGTTGAGTTGAGAAGATATTATAGGTCTGTGTGAGTACTTTCACTATTAGTAAAGCAAACTGTAGGTTGTGTGTTGTTACAATATATATCGGACGCCTGACAGTGATATTGATGTATTTCTAGATTGACTCAAAGTTTCTAAATGAAATATCCAAAACAAATGATATTATTAGAAAGCTTGCCAGCAACAGTATCAATGTGTCCTACCCTGGAGTCTAGCATCACTCGCAGAATACAAACTGATACATTGGCATTCTCTAGTGCTAATAAAAAGTGTCATTTCATGAGTTTTGACAGTATTCAGGAATAGAGTGTTCAAAGCAAACCATTCATTTAGCCCCTCTCGATCCCTGCATCGACTGAGCACCTAACCAGAATTGTGGTGTTCTCTATAAAGAGAGTATACTTTTCATCAACTGCGATTTGAGGTAGGTCGTTGATATATATTAGGAATAGTAACGGTCCTAAGATAGATCCTTGCAGAACGCCAGTTGTGATATTTCTCTCTGCAGACAGTGCACCTGCAATTTTCATGGTCTGTGACCTGCCTAGTAGGACTGCAAAAGATTGATACTACTGTGGTGAGAGTTATAGCATTTGAGTTTTTCAATCAGGTGAGAAAGCGGCACACAGTCGAACGTCTTGCTTAAGTCGCAAACAATGCAGAGGCATACTCAATTTTTAAAATCATCCATGATATAATCTCAATTTTTAAAATCATCCGTGATATAATTGACTGCATCAAGAATTCCTATTCTGGTATTTAAGTTTTTGCGAAAACCAAATTGACATTTTGTGAAGAGGTAGTTTGATTCAAAATGTGCAATTCTCGAAGAAATGCAAAAAAAATATTTATTGAAATAAGTTCAAAAGGCTATTGACCGAAGTCTTTCAACCTGTAGTTTACATTTAACAATTTCACAAACTATATCTAGTAAAAAAAAAAAGAAATTCAAACTAATTCGGCTAAAACTTGGTTTCCAGTTCTCTCCAGGTGTTGTCTTATTCTTCTAAAATTGGGTGGAATCTTGATAATAAAAAGGTCCATAATGGCCATATTTCCTTGCTTTTTTTGCGAATATGTAAGATTTTGCATTCTCTCTTGTATTGGCTAAACTTCGGTTTGTTCATACAGATATTCATTAGAAGGGTTGTGTAGTGGGTTAATGGGTGCTTAATTTCAGTTATCTTTCTCAGAGAGGTTGTTTCAGCCAGTCTAATTGTATGAAAAGCTTGTTTACGACAAGAACTGTTTATAACATGTGCATATTCTATAAGGGGGCGAAAGATCATTTTGTAGATGCTGCGAGCTGTTTTAATGTTTGTGGCGTTATTTTTGTATGTCAGTGACCGGCAATGTTTACTTCTTGAGGTCGTCTTGGTTCTGACTTGGTTTAAATGGTAATTGAAATTTACTTTACTGTCAAAGATAATCCCCAAATATTTGTTTTTTTTCCAAAGGAGTTAGTGAGTGATTTTGGATTTCTAAAGTTTGTGATGTTGGCTTAACTTTATGGTGGAATATAATAAATTGTATTTCTTCTGTTCTTTCAAATGACATTTTCTAAGCCAGCTTGTCACAGAATTTAATGCAATTTGTAATAATTGCGTGGTCGTTGGGGGCGTCTTAATGATGTGCAACTATGCATATGTCGTCAGCAAACTGAAACACTTCATTTTTTGAGGGACAACAAAACCGTGAAACACTTCATTTTTTGAGGGACGTAGCTAAAACCACTAAATCACTCACTCAATCAATTATGCAAGATATTACAGGGGAGAATTGATGAGGACGAAAAAATTCTCCAATGACAGGATATTAAAAACCATCATGGCAACTCCAAAGCAATTTGGGATGTGGTTAGATGGAATTCCAATATTGGCTCTAAAAAAACAATAAATGAGTGTAATGTACTCCCAGATCAGTTTAATGACTTTTTCACAAATATTCCTAAACAATTGCTAGGTAACTTACCCAATTATGATACATCGGGTGAATACACTGAACTTTATAAAAACACACTTTCAAAATTTTGATTGGTCTTTCAGATTTTCTGAGCTTTCGCAAATACAATTTAGGGACATCCTAAGGAATTTAAAATACAAAAAGGCGTGATGATTATGGTATAAATTGTAAAATTCTTAGAGCGGTTATAAATGAAATTATCAGCCCGCTAACAAAATTACTAAATATTTGCATTAAAGACGGAATTTATCCCGATGTTCTTAAAATATCCAGGGTTATTCCAATCCATAAAAAAAGGACCAATTGACGAAATAAACATAGACCTATTTCGGTAGTAGTAATAGTAGTAACATTCAACCTATTCAACGTTCGACAGTTTGGTTTCAGAATTTCCAAATCATCTCTGATGGCAATAAATAAATTAATTGAGATTATAAATGAGGGTTTTAGTGATGGTGACTACATTGCAGCTTTGTTTTGCCACCTCACAAAGGCTTTTGACTGCGTGTCTTCTTCCCTGTTTTTAAATAAACTCGAGATCTACAATTTTGTCCTTAAGGTAGCCAGCCTCTTATTGTCCTACGTTCATAGGGTTAAGACTGGAATGTCGTTCCACGGACCAAAAATGTTTAACAAATTGACATTACAAAACAGAGAATTGCCTCAAAAACTATTTAAAGAAAGATTAAAGACATACTTAGTAGCTAAATGTTTTTTCTTTCTTGCAGAATATTTTCAAAATGATTTTGCTGACATATGATGATCATTATCCTATTTGCGGTATCTACCTGAAACTTTCTGTTTTTGTGATATAATGTGTACCTAAAACTTTAACGTATGTAAACATCTTATTTATAGCATGAATAAATTCATTGTTTCATATGCTTTCTCGAAATTTACTTGCTCATGATGTGGGAAGATGTAGCAAGAAATGTATATAATATGGTACAAAAAAACGAGAGAGTGGTGACCCCTGGAGAGTTCCTTATAAGAGAAGGGTGAAGAATTCATTCCTTTCAGTTTTACTATATTTTGTCAATTTTCTAAAAAGCTTTTTATGGTCCAAATCATAAAAGCTGGGTACTGCAGGTCATATAACTTAAATAGATGTGCCTTATGCCAAACTGAATCCAAACCTTTTTAATATCCAGGAATGCAGCTGCAGTGCAATATCCCCTTAAATTTTTGAATTGTCAGGGTGGGTGGTTGACTGTCCAGTTCAAAAGCCAAATTGATGATTCGGAATTCTGTTTCTCATATCTCTCCCTATTTGGTTACGAAGAATTTTTTTAAAGTTTTTCCCATTTACCAGTAGTAGAGTTATCGGGCGATAGTTTTCCGGTTTTGAGTAGTCTTGACTTGGCTTTGGGATTGTGATGACAACTGCTTTCTTCAATTCATCTGGAAAGTAGTTTTTTTTAGGCAGTATCTATTTCATTGTCTTTTTTTATGTACCTCTGGTGCTAGACTTCTTATTACATTTCTATTTACTAGATCGTGGCCTGCTGTACATCGTCATTTTTACCAGGTGAGATCACCCTGTAGTACTGAGTTGAGTGAGAGTTAAATTGCTGAATAAGAGTGAATCCTTTTATTGAAAAGGTTTAGTTGCGTTTTTAGATCAGGTCGATTATCATTGTGTTGAACCTCTCTATAGAGTTGTCTCTTTTTCTTGATTAGCGCCGCAATAAAAGATGGTAATGTATAGTTAAAATCATTGAATTTTTATTTTTGGTGAGTTTTCCTGAACTAAACAAGAGAGCTTTTTATTAAAGAGTGAAATATAAGTTTTTGAAATCTTGTCCTTTTGATTTATAAACTTCAAGATTCTTTAATTTTCTACTTCCATGTTATATTGATTAATATTATATTTAACATATACTTCATGTTATACTTCTGGTTCATATCCATCCATCCAAGGTCTTCTAGTAGATCAACTTACAGAAGATTTTTACTGAGACATCTACAAAAATGGATTAGGTCTTCATGTTTATGAGCTTGTTTTGAGTGTTTACAAATGTCCAGTACCGAGAGTTAGTCATCCGGTTTTAAATAAATTTATTGCTGAGCATAATAGAGCCATTAAAGGAGCTTTTCACAGGTTTGATGGCGCAGTATTTGTACCTTTGTTAATTTATCAGCAACCTATTGCGCTCTCATATTACGAAAAGGAAGGTCTCACTAACTACTTAGTCCGCACTTATATGCAGGAAGTCCGACGAGCTTCTCCGAATACCTCAAATTTTCAGGCAGAACAAGATCCAACGTCTAGAATATAAGACGTAACTTCCAATCTCCATCGAATGAATTGAGCTGCGTCTGTTCACCATTTTCTAACGACGATATGAAGTTATTATTTTATTATCAAAACACTAGGAGTTTGAGGACAAAGTGCGACGTGCTTCGGAGAAACACAATTGTAATTATGACATCATTGCATTGACGGAAACCAGGCTAAATGAAAATTTTGCAGCTCCGGAATTGCTTTCTCAACAGTATTCTGTCTTATGTGGCAATATATGTTATGAAATGTTAAACTGTAGTCGTGGAAGGGGTGTACTTATCACTGCCCTTAATAACCATTCTTCAGCTCTAATTCCAACTGAAATATTTCCAATAGGTTATGATATTGTTTGTTTATATTTGTTGATTTTACCGTGCTCGAAAAATCTGCGATCATCGTGGAAATTCAAAAAGTTTTTCATGAAGTTAAGATGGATTTGGATACTTTATGAGCCATTTTATGATTTGGAATATATATTTCATAAAATATTTACCTTGGAGCTGAACATCGAAACTTCAAAAAATCGTTCAAATTTGACCAAAGTTGAGTGCTGTGTAGTGTATCGCATAATTTCGTATTTGTTTTATTGATCTTGCATATTGTTTATTTCTTGATTTGGCGTGTAAGGATACCGAAATAGTCTGTGCACTTTCAGCTTTTGTTTTAAATGTTTTCCCCTGACTACATCATAATTAAAGGTAGTTCTCCTAAAGAAAAGGGTGATGATGTTTTGCTGCCCTACTTGCAAAAATGAAGCTACAAACTTTCTAAAAAACAAAAGCAAAACGGATCTGCTACTACGTGAAAATGAACTTCTGAAAGATTCAATTACTGATAAAAATGAACTTCTTGGGAACAAAAACAAAATTATATGTCTTTTGGAACAGAACATATCCAAAAATAAGCAGGGCCTACATAGACCGCATGAGGTAAACGAAAACAGAGTTAAGGCTTCTGCAAGCCAACCAAGCGTATCTGCGTCTAGCGACAATGTCAAAATTTGCTCAAAAAACGCCGGAGCTGCAATACTAGAATCATCTACAAGAACTAAAATGGCAGAGATTATTGTATTGGTTGGCAGTGATAAGAACAACGCACAAGAGAAGGATACCTCTCAACTCCCTCCAAAAAACAGGGTAAATAATATCCAGTATAGCAATAAAAAGAGCTCCATTAAAGGAACTAACTCAAGCATTGCCAACCTGGTCGCTGCCGAGGAGAGAAGATGGTTTTTGTTGGAAATTTGCATTCAGATACATCTGCCGAACAGATTAAGAATCACATTGAGCTAAATCAAATTAAGATATTGTCCTGTGAAAAACTGGAAACAAGGAACAATCACTTGGCGTCATTCAAGGTATCTGGCAGTCCTGATGATTCAGAAAAACTGTTGAGCACGGACTTGTGGCCTGTTGGCGTAACTGAAAGACCATATACTTTCAATCGGTCTGAAAACCAATCTAGAAATGGTATAAGTGGTAATTGGCGGCAAAATTTTGGACGGCGCCCCCGATTTCAGCGACACATATAGATGACCTTCATCAGAATATTTTTTTTATGTAAATGCCCAAAGGTTCCTCGAGACGAGATTGTTGCCGAGTTATTTAATCGTAAGCCTAAGATAGTGATTTTGAGTGAAACACATTGCACCTCTGACACTGAAGAAGTCTAAGTAAATATTCAGGGATATAATGTAATAAGATGCCATTCTGACTCGAGATAAACCGGAGGTGTCATGATGTATATACAGGACTCATTGAGATTTAATACTGGTGATGAAATGTCGACATGGGAAATTGTTGGTGTCAGTTTGTAAATGTTGAATTGTCTGGATCTCAGTGTTTATTAGGCATGCTGTATCATTCTACCAATGGGAGTCATGCTTCTTTTTTGGCATTTTGAGGGATGGTGTGAGAAATATTTTTGTGGTGGTAAAAAGTGCCTACTTATAGGGGATTTTAATTTGAACTTCAATGACAATGAGAGCTATTACTCTAAAAGAATCAAGAATATTATACAGGTATATGGTTATGAACAGATTGTGCAAGAAAATATTAGATGTATCTCTAATAGCGCAACTCTTGACTATATATTAACGAATCATAATATGGTTGTGTGCAGGGTGATTAATAGTATAAGAATATCTGACCAATCGGTTATTGGGGTGGATATTGGAATAAATGATAGTTACATTAAGAATAACTTTCCTAAAAATAGTAATAAAACGACCTTATTCCGAAAACTGGATTATCATGCATACCATAATTTAAATTTAAAGCTTATCGATAGTATTTTTGACATAAATAACTGTAATGTTAATGTGATATTACATAATATAGATAGCAAGTGTAAATTAATCTTAGATAATAACTATCCAATAGTTGAAATACCATGTTATAGCAAATCTTTACCTTGGTATGATGGGGAGGTGAGATTAAAGGCCAAAGAGCGTGATTTAGCTTATGAACAGTATATTGAGGCTTCTGTTGATAAAGAGTTTTATTGGGATATTATAACATTTTCAAATTTATGTATAATTATTTAGTTTATAGTAACACTAAGACAATTACAAAATTTGGCTAGTTATATAGTTACTGATTTTCACACAGTAAAATAACTCTACGAGTTGGATTTTTCCAAATTTACATATCATACACTTCAAAAAGTAGGTTAATAGAATCTATACTAATTGGGTGTTACTATTGAAAGTGACATATTTTGAATATATAATCAGTTTTATTTACTAAGATACTGGCCTTCTTTATTAATAAAAATAACAATTTTTTCATTTACAATAAAATATTCTGTTTTTTTGGTTTCTTCTTTCAGTCCATTTCACTCACACTTCTTTATTGTAAATATCAATTTAACACTTTGAGAACACTTGAACTATTAGAAAGTTTCAGTTTACATAGCTTTTTGTTTTCATTTATCCAAGCTGCTTTTCTTTATGTTTGCTTTGTATGGAATGTTTAATGAACATCTTGCTAATGGTTTTTCATTATTTTAAGCCAATTAGGAATCTGAAACAAAATTGAACATTTAACTGCAAGTTAAATATAACCTTTAAAATATCAAGACTTTTATGTAAATTACATTTTATATACTTCAATATGTTTTATTCATAATTCATTGGATTACATTTTGTAAAGTATTTTCAACTTCTCTAAATTAATACAAAAGAAATTTGTTTTGGCTTTGTTTATAAATATTCGGAATTTGGCTGCCTTTCTCTTCTGTCACTATGTTTCCTTTCCAATATATGTTTTTGGCACTGCACTTCGCAACTTGCCAGATTGCTCCCCGTCCGGAGCTTACTCGCTTTATCCGGCGACCCTCGGAGCGAGATACACTTTATTCCGGTTTGGGGACGTTATCGGTGGGATGTCCGGATGGCGAGCTCTGGGCTCCCGATCACCCCGTGTATTTCAAATCTTTAAATTTGACTTTCTTTAAAAACTTTTCTAATGCATCTTGGCTTCCACTAGATGCCCCTTGAGAGTACTACTGGTCTCACGAGATAACCTTTTCTTTCAAGCTATCCCCTTACCCCTCCCACTCCCGCCACATAGCGGCCATTACGCTAATATTCTATGTAGAATTGCGGCAGACGAACGGGATAGAATACAGGAACAACTAGGCCTCACACGTTCACAGCGTCTGCTCCCTTTCTAGCGGGGTCGTTAGTTTCCACTCTGAGCGGTTGAGTCTCCCGTTTCCCCCCGAAATAAAGCAGCAAAACCGAACACGTGGCACCACTTATGTTATCAACACAGAGGTCTGCATTCGTCGAGACGAACCGGAAGACTGTTCACTATGTTTTCGTTGGTTTCTTATTTTTCGGTATCCAGCCAGCTTTGACAGTGTCTTATTTTCCATTTAAGTTATAATTTTGGTTCTGCTCAGGAGCAATTCGCCAGCTCTATTTGGGGACACCGAATATTATCGAGTTCTTACTCCCTTCCACTAGTGGCGCCAGCAGTGAACTCTACTGTAATTATTATTTTATTTTATGGCATTAGGTTGGCATAAGTCTGAAGTGAGGAATAATGATGGAGGGGAATGTCAAACTTCTTCGAATTTTCTGGAGCTGATTTTCTCGCCCCTTTCTATTGGCTCTCCTTAGAGGTGCAACATGTGTCCGGCTTTATAAAAGTGCCTTAATGGACCAATTTTTTAAAGTACTGAAAGTATGTCATGAGTAATTTCTTTTCAAGTGCAGTGCTGTTGAAAGCCTAAGGCCTATTTATGGACATCATCTGGCCCTAAATTTTGGTCCCGTTTTGTTTGGTTCCACATTTGATCAACCACGTGGTAAGTCGATTTTCAAATTAGTTTCCTGCTGTGAGCTAAATCGCAATTATCTTTTATAAACAGAATGGCGTCCTGAATTTTGTTTTGGCTGTCGGTCCTCGAGAAGCCTTTCTAGATGTCTGGAAATTCCCTTTGTTGGTGACCGTTGACGTCGAAGGAGCCCTCTAGATGACTAGAGGTAAGGCAATGTCTTTGAATAGTTTTGTTGTAAACAACTTGTTTTTGCACATTCCGATTCGATTTTATTTTAAGACAAACAATCGTTTGTAGGGTTTCAGGTTAAGAATTCAAGATATGGTTTTGGGATATAGTTACAAGTTTATGGTGTAATTTTTGGGGTACATAAACCAAGAGTTCTACAATGGTTTTGAAGTTCCTTCCTGTCAGAGTATGAGGAATTAATTCTTAATTTTTATATTTATAAATGTTATCTAAGGTAGCAGAAAGGAAGTAAGTAACCTATTTTTTTTGTAAAACAGCCTTGGCGAAATACTTCATATTTTTATAACTTTTTCCTTGCGGCAGTGTGGTAAGAGAAAATTCATGAATTTTTGATTCCCTGTGCGCTGTTTAATTTAATTTTCATATTTACATATTTGTGTCAAGACATTTCGCCAGATGTTCACAGGTTGATGTAATAATGGTAACGTTCTATCACATTTCACATATTTAATATATATTTTACATTTTCTTGATTTATTTTTTTTATATCTTAATGTCAATTGAATTTTTAAATGTAAGCTAAATTTCACATGTCAAAAATTATTTTATAAAACAACTCTTAAAAAAAGAACAAAAGAACGAAGGTATCATTAAAATTTGACAGTCTGCACTTTATACAGTGGTTTATTGAAAAGCCCTCCAAATTTTTATTTTGTCTGCATTTAAATATCAATATAGATTTCTTCCTAATTGAGTCACAGTCAATTAGGTGGCGCCCATTTTAATTTCGAAAGGTGTACCCGAGAACCTGCAACCTACAGCTCTCCGAAAAGATGACTGGCTGCCGTTCGCATGTATTGGTAAGTTCATAGGGACTTAGGGAGAGTACACATTTTTCTTTTCATTAAAATTGGAGTGGTGGCTCAATAAATTTTTGTTATTACAACATCAACCTTCTGAATTACTTACAGATATTTTGTTTATTTCATGTTCATTTAAACTGGTTTTTGACTCTGAATATTTACGCGAACTACATTTAAGTATGGTTTTGATTTAAATTGTCTTGAATTTTTAAAGGGATATAATAAGTTGTACGGTTAATACAGTATAACTTTTGGTCAGATAATTATATTTGTTTTATGCTATAGCTTGCATAATTAGGATTAATCTCTGACAAAATTGGGCACTTATTTTGATATCTGACTATATTTTAGAAAACTATTTTTATTAGAGTGTAAGGGCAAATACTTTTATTATATTGACATTCCTTATATTGTTTGGATATACTTTTGAATATCTTTTTTTGCAACGTTTAAATTTTCTATTGGAGACATTAAACTACTGGTTTCGTTTTTTAAATATTTATTAGGACACAAAATAATTTAAGTATCAGTTAACACAAACGGGATAGTGAAGAAGTCTTATATTTTGAATAATTTTTGTGAATTTATCAATCAAACCTTCCAAATTCCTTTTTAAGTTCCATTTAAGTTTCTTATAACCTATTTAGCCATGGAAGAATCATATAAACCTAATCATCTTCTAGAATGAATTGAATTAGATTATGAACTTAAAATTAGATTAGTTGTCACACAACGAAATGTAGCTGATAAAAGAAAAATGTTAACTACTTGACTTCATAAAGAAAAAGAATCAAAGAAAAGTCAAATATCAGATTATATAGTGGAAACCTTAGATTTTTAGTTAGAAAAAGTGAAATAGATAAATCTATTAAGTCAATTTCAGACATTATTTCAGATTCTGAAGGAAGTGCTTTAGATTCTGTATTTTTACGTATGAAATCTCGCTTAATTCATGTTAGTAAAGACCCAGAACCAAGTCAACCTAGTACTTCTAGTTCATCTCAACAACCAATTATTCATATTCCACCCCCTATTGTTAACTGTTCTGGTAATATTCCTACCATTGGAGATTGGCAAGTAAAATTTAATGGAGATGGTAAAAATCTATATAACTTTTTAGAGTGTATTACAGAATTAGCACAATCTCGTAAAGTTGAAGATAAAGACTTATTCAATTCTGCCTCTGAACTTTTTATAGGGGATGCCTTTATTTGGTATAAAAGTATTAAATGTTCTGTTGATAGTTGGCAGTCATTAGTCTCCCGTTTAAAGAAAGACTTTCTTCATTCAAATGTTGAGGATGACCTTTGGGAACAGATTAAACATAGGAAACAGGAACCTTCAGAGTCTGTAGCTGTTTATGTTACACACATGCAAATATTATTTTCTCGCTTGTCACACCCTCCGGCAGAGGTAACTCGAATTAAGCATATTAGAAAAAATCTTTTATCTGATTATATAACTCCTTTAGCTTTGGTTGAAATTAATAGTGTAGATGATTTGTTGACACTTTGTCGGAAATTAGAAGAGGCTAATTATTTAAAAAATAAAAATCATTCAGTTAATCAAATAAATAATTTTGAGTTTGGAGAATCTTCTAGCAATAGTACATCTAGCTTCCATTCTAATTACCATAATAAAAATTCAAAGTATAATCCTAATAGATTTAATAAACATTTTAATAATTACAAGGGAAGCAATGTTTCGGACAATAAAAATAATCATTTTGATAAGATTTCAAATAAAAATTTTAAAGGTAAGAAATATGGGAATAGTTCTAATTTCAATAAACAGACAGACAGTAATAGTAATGCCTCAGTCAGTTAAAATTGTGGTCCTAGTAAGTCTAGTGATACAAATATTTCCAAAAATCAAAATAAAATTACTTGCTGGAATTGTGACATGCCGAATCATTTTTATGATAGTTGTACTTTAAAACGTTAAATATTTTGTTTTAAGTGTGGTTTGAAAAATGTTAAAACTAATACTTGCCCACAGTGTTCAAAAAACTAAATCGAGTGCAACAGAGAGGCAGTAGCACCATCTCGGATAAAAAGTCCTCACTTTGTGTAAAATTTTCTCGTAATAGTACTCAATGGAAAAATTAGCTCAAATTTGTTTCAGATTTTTATAAAACTTAACCTAAAAATTAATTGTCTGCACTTTTTATAAAAAAACCTTTAGATAACCGCCCTTACATTTCTGTTAAGTTATTTGATCAAGATATTACCGTTTTACTTGATTCAGGTGCCACAGCTTCAGTTGTAGGCCTGAAAGGCTTAGACATTTTGGAAAATTTTAATTTAAAGGTCTACCCTACAAATGTAAAAAATATTTAGTACTGCTGATGGAACACAAGTTGTTAAGGGTTTAGCTGATCTACCAATTGTGGTTGGTAACATTTGTCAGGTCATTACAGCTCTTGTAGTTCGTTCATTACCCCATCATTTTATTTTTGGATGCGACTTTGCAAATCAGTTTAAAATTTCTGTTGATTTTAAAAATAATTCATGGCAAATTGAAAGTAATCTAGTTTCTGAGATTAAAACTACTGATCATTTTCCAAGTTGTAATTTTAACCCATTATGCTCATTAGATAGTCTCACTAGTTTAGAAAGGTCTCAAGCCGAAGGAGTAATTTCTTCTAATAAATAAACTAACTTTAACTGTCGATACAGGTGATGCTAAGCCATTTCATAAAAAACCTTATCCTCTGTCACCATATATGTCACAAATTTTAAAAAAAGAAATAGATGAGATGTTAAAGTTAGGTGTGATAGAACCTTCACACAGTCCTTGGTCATCTCCAGTTCTGCTAGTTAAGAAATCTAATGGTAAATATAGATTTGGTGTAGACCTACAATGAACTAACTCGTTTCGATAGTTATTGTCTTCCTAGTATAGATATAATTTTAAATTCCCTGTGTAATGCCAAGTACACTTCTTCGATAGATCTTCGCAAAGCTTTTTGGCAAATACCTTTAGATGATAAGTCAAAGGACAAAACTTCATTCAATGTCGTAGGACGTGGTTCCTTTAGATTTTGTGTTGTACCCTTTGGCCTGTGTAATGCCGCACAGATGCAACAACGCTTAGTTGATGCAATATTTGGTCCTCAATATGAACCTTTTGTCTTTACCTATTTGGATGATATTTTGGTTTGTAGTCCTGATTTTGAACATCATACAAAGCTTTTAGCAGAGATTAGGGATAAATTAAAAGAAGCAAACTTTACTGTTAATTTGGAAAAGTGTGAGTTCTTCAAAACTTCTCTTAAGTTTTTGGGTTATATAGTAGGATCTAACAGCTTGCGTACTGATCCCGAAAAGGTGTCAGCAATGGTAAATTATCCTCGTCCGAAGACTGCCACAGAGGTCAAGAGATTTTTTTAGCCTATGTTCCTGGTACAGGCGTTTCATAAAGGATTTTTCTACTTTAGTATCCGCAATTAATGATTTGTTGAAGGGACGTAGGAAATCCCAGCCTATTACTTGGACAGATGCTGCCGAAACTTCTTTTATAAACATCAAAAAGTTATTGTTTTCGGCTCCAATCTTGACCCAACCAGATTTTTCACAACCTTTTGTTATTCAGTCTGATGCTAGTAATACTGGTTTAGGAGGATGTCTTACTCAAGAAATTGATGGCGAAGAACATGCCATAGCTTATGCTAGTAGATCACTTTCCAGGGCAGAGAGAAATTATTCAGTTGTAGAAAGGGAATGTCTTGCTGTAATATTTTGTATAGAGAAATTTAGAATGTGGATTGAGGGAGCACCTAAATTTAAAGTGATTACTGACTGTTATTCTCTACTTTGGCTTAACAACCTCAAGAATCCCACAGGAAAGTTAGCTCGTTGGTCAGTCAGACTCAGACAACATAATTTTGATCTTGTCCATAGGAAAGGTGTGGATAATGTTATACCAGATGCCCTTTCTCATATCCATTCTAATATGGAAGATAATGAAGTTAATAGTTTGCCATGTATTTCTGTTTTGAACTCTTTTAGTGTTGATACTGATCGTATTGATCCCTGGTATAGTAACCTTAGAGAGAAAATTCTTCAGACACCTGAAAACTATCCACAGTGGAAAGTTGAAGATGATTTTATATTTAAATTTGTTCCAGATACTATGCCAATGAATTCTAATCTTCCAGAATGGAAACTAGTAGTTCCATCACCTCAAGTGAATGAAGTCATTAAACATTGTCACTCTCCACCAACTTCAGGACATTTTGGCTTTTACAAAACTTTAAATCGGATCTAGGAATTTTATTTTTGGCCTCAAATGCGGCGCCATGTTTTAAAATTTGTAAAATCCTGTTTAGTTTGTGGATCACAAAAGGCTCCAAATACTGCTCGCATGGGTCTAATGGGTAGAGAGAAAAAGGTTAATCTTCCTTTAGAATGCATAGCTATTGATCTTATGGGTCCTTTTCCTAGATCAAAGAAAGGACATAAATGGCTACTAGTAGTAGAAGATTGATTTTCTAAATATACCCTTTTATATCCATTGCGAACCTCTAAATCTCATCAAATAGAAAACATTTTAGAAAATCAAATTTTATTAGTTTTTGGATGTGACAATGGTTCTCAGTTTATCTCAAAAAGTTTCAAAAGTCTCTGTAAGAAGTATGAAATTAAGATTTGGTATAATGCTCTTTATTCAGCTCAGTGTAATTTTGTTGAAAGAAATAATAGAACAGTTGGTACTGCCATTAGGAGTTTTGTTACTGGACATAATCAGTGGGACATAGAGCTACCAAAAATTCAACATGCTATTAACACTTCTAAGCATGAAGTTACTCAGTTTACAC
Organism: Kuschelorhynchus macadamiae; assembly: GCA_030620095.1. Taxonomy (NCBI): domain Eukaryota; kingdom Metazoa; phylum Arthropoda; class Insecta; order Coleoptera; family Curculionidae; genus Kuschelorhynchus; species Kuschelorhynchus macadamiae. The sequence continues at coordinate 356,684 of JAUTXW010003178.1, forward strand.
CAGCTTTTCTTGTTTATGGTAGACATCCACCACTGTCAGGAAAATTTTATTCAGACCATAACGAACAACATAAAGATTTTGAAATAACTCCTGGTGACAGGGATACTTATGCTTCGAATCTTCAGAATCTCAGAGATATTTTTATTGATGTTAGGAGGAGAATTCATTTAGCTCATGAGCGTAACTCTAAAGCATACAATATTAGAAAGAGGGATTTTTCTTTTAATGTTGGAGATTATGTATGGCGTAGAAACAAAATATTGTCTAGTGCAGCTGATCAGTTTAGTGCAAAGTTAGCTCCAAAGTATATTCTTTGTAAAGTACATAAAAAGATTTCAAAATTAGTTTATGAATTAAAAAATATAGATGGTTCAAAGGCCGGAAAGTGGCACATTAAAGATCTTAAAGTTTATACTGGGGTAGATATAGATTCATCTAGTTCTGTTTCTGACAATTCCGATTAAGTATTTATTTTATTGCGATTAAGGACCTAAATTGTTCATTGGATTTGAAGAGCTTTTCCTTATTTCTCAATAACTTTGTTGTTGAATCTCTTTTAGTATTTTTTGACAAATGTATTTAGAGCTATGAAAGCATATTTTGGATTTGTCCATTTTTGAGTTTGTCGAGTATTGAAGTATATATGGTTGCAAATGGCCTATGCACCATATAAAGTTTTGAGTTTTTTAGAGAATTTTTGTGATATTGACTTATATTGTTTTGATAAAGGTATACAATATTATAGAGTTGTATATATTACTGTACGATAATGTCAGTAACTGATTTATTAATTTTTCTTGTTTTGCTTTTGGGTTGTATTTTGATAAATGCCCAAGTGAAATTTGGGAAGGTGCTAAGTTGCATAGATTGCATGCTCCTTTCTTGTATCGATACAGTACCTCTGTATATTATTTTGTAGTTATATTATGCCTAAACTATCCTAATATAACCCTAGGAAGGCTAGTTTGTATTATTGAGTCGTAGCTAGTGTCATTTGTTTAGAGGGCAATGGCATAAGATTTGGTTTAGGATAGTTTAATAAGTTTGTTTTAGGATTGCCTATCCCAAACAAATGTGTGTTTATGTTTTATGTAAAACATATTGCAGTTTGCTGACTATTAAGTGTCTAGGATATCCTCATTTGTCCCTTTAAGACAATTGCGTCAGTATGACATTAATTACATTTGAATGTAAACTGTGATTTTTGGCTTCTGTTTGGTATAGATTTATACTTATAGTGACTTTTACCTATAGTGACTTTTACCTATTATGCCTTTTACTGATTGTGTCCTTACTAATTTTGACTCCTTTTATTAAGGCGAGTGATACACGAAGCTATCAAACCAAAAATTATCTCAGAAGACCTTTTATCCAAAAATTACTTATATTTAGTATACTTTATGATCATTTGATTTTAATAGGATCATAAGAGTTATTTTTTTATTTTTAGTGTACAGACTTTAAGCTTTGTTTAAATAGCCTATCGAGATAGTCTATTTTTTTTTTCGGAGGGGGTAGTATAACATTTTCAAATTTATGTATAATTATTTAGTTTATAGTAACACTAAGACAATTACAAAATTTGGCTAGTTATATAGATTTTCACACGGTGTTCTATCACCATCCTGTCGAATAACTCTACGAGTTGGATTTTTCCAAATTTACATATCATACACTTTATAAAAGAAAGTTAATAGAATCTATACTAATTGGGTGTTACTATTGAAAGTGACATATTTTGAATATATAATCAGTTTTAGTTACTAAGATACTGGCCTTCTTTATTAATAAAAATAACAAATTTTTCATTAACAATAAAATATTTTGTTTTTTTGGTTTCTTCTTTCAGTCCATTTCACTCACACTTCTTTCTTGTAAATATCAATTTAACACTTTGAGAACACTTGAACTATTAGAAAGTTTCAGTTTGCATAGCTTTTTGTTTTCATTTATCTAAGCTGCTTTTCTTTATGTTTGCTTTGTCTGGAATGTTTAATGAACATTTTGCTAATGGTTTTTCATTATTTTAAGCCAATTAGTAATCTGAAACAAAATTGAACATATAACTTTATTTAACTGCAAGTTAAATATAACCTTTAAAATATCAAGACTTTTATGTAAATTACATTTTACATACCTCAATATGTTTTAATCATAATTCATTGGATTACATTTTGTAAAGTATTTTCAACTTCTCTAAATTAAGACAAAAGAAATTTGTTTTTGCTTTGTTTATAAATATTCGGAATTTGCCTGCCTTTCTCTTCTGTCACTATGGTTTCATTGGTTTTTTTTTTCGGCAACCAGCCAGCTTTGCCAGTGTCTTATTTTCCATTTAAGTTATAATTTTGGTTCTGCTCAGGAGCAATTCGCCAGCTCTATTTGGGGACACCGAATATTATCGAGTTCTTACTCCCTTCCACTAGTGGCGCCAGCAGTGAACTCTACTGTAATTATTATTTTATTTCATGGCATTAGGTTGGCATAAGTCTGAAGTGAGGAAGAATGATGGAGGGGAATGTCAAACTTGTTCGAATTTTCTGGAGCTGATTTTCTCGCCCCTTTCTATTGGCTCTCCTTAGAGGTGCAACATGTGTCCGGCTTTATAAAAGTGCCTTAATGGACCAATTTTTTAAAGTACTCAAAGTATGTCATGAGTAATTTCTTTTAGAGTGCAGTGCTGTTGAAAGCCTAAGGCCTATTTATGGACATCATCTGGCCCTAAATTTTGGTCCCGTTTTGTTTGGTTCCACATTTGATCAACCACGTGGTAAGTCGATTTTCAAATTAGTTTCCTGCTGTGAGCTAAATCGCAATTATCTTTTATGAACAGAATGGCGTCCTGAATTTTGTTTTGGCTGTCGGTCCTCGAGAAGCCTTTCTAGATGTCTGGAAATTCCCTTTGTTGGTGACCGTTGACGTCGAAGGAGCCCGCTAGATGACTAGAGGTAAGGCAATGTCTGAATAGTTTTGTTGTAAATAACTTGTTTTTGCACATTCCGTGTCGATTTTATTTTAACATAAACAATCGTTTGTAGGGTTTCAGGTTAAGAATTCAAGATATGGTTTTGGGATATAGTTACAAGTTTATGGTGTAATTTTTGGGGTACATAAACCAAGAGTTCTACAATGGTTTTGGAGTTCCTTTCTGTAAGAGTATGAGGAATTAATTCTTAATTTTTATATTTATAAATGTTATATAAGGTATAAGGAAGTAAGTAACCTATTTTTTTTTGTAAAACAGCCTTGGCAAAATACTTTATATTTTTATAACTTTTTCTTTGCGGCAGTGTGGTAAGAGAAAATTGATGAATTTTTGATTCCCTGTGCGCTATTTAATTTAATTTTTATATTTACATATTTGTATCAAGACATTTCGCCAGATGTTCACAGGTTGATGTAATAATGGTAATAACGTTCTATCACATTTCACATATTTAATATATATTTTACATTTTTTGACTTATTTTTTTATATCTTAATGTCAATTGAATTTTTAAATGTAAGCTAAATTTCACATGTCAAAAGTTATTTTATAAAACAACTCTTAAAAAAAGAACAAAAGAACGAAGGTTGATTGAGTCACAGGCAATTAGGTGGCGCCCATTTTAATTTCGAAAGGTGTACCTGAGAACCTGCAACCTACAGCTCTCCGAAAAGATGACTGGCTGCTGTTCGCATGTAGTGGTAAGTTCATAGGGACTTTACGCCATAATATATTTAAGGTTAAGCGAAACGTTGTTGATAATCTGCTAAAAAATAAAAAATGTCAATATTATGAAACCAAAATTGATGAGAATAGAAATAACCCTAAGATGATGTGGAGGTATATTAAGACGATAATAAGGCCCGATAGTGGCTTCTCATGGCAAAACATTAGGATTGAGTATGGGTCTGGAGCTAAAGATCAGCTTGACGCTGCAAAAAGTTCAATGAGTTTTTCATAAGTAGCATTGAGTCTATTGTTAATAATATACAGCCTTTATCCGAGTGGTCTTCTGAATCACTACCTCAAATTGAGTGTGAATTTAATAATTTTGCACCAGTTACTTTTGCCGAAGTAAAAAGTATAATATTTAAAATAAAAATTAAAAATCATCTTGTTACTCTGAATTCCAAGTTTTTGAAAGAAACATTTTATAGCATGGGTTACGTTCTTCTACACTTGATTAATACTTCTATCACAACTGGACAGTTTCCCTCACAACTGAAATGTAGTCAAATTATTCCGGTTCAAAAGGTTACAAACACAAATGACATTTCAAATTTTAGACCTGTTAATACTCTTCCGTGCATTGAAAAGTTTATCGAAATTGCAATTTATGACCAACTTTTGAACTAGTTTAACAATAATAATTTATTCTTTGGAAACCTATCTGGCTTTCGTAAAGGACACTCTTGCGAAACAGCTATACAGCTAACAGTTTCAAAATGGGAAAGACAAATAGACGAGGGTAATTTTGTTGTCGCTATTTTCCTTGATTTTAAGCGCGCGTTCCAAACAATAGACCGGGATATATTGATTAAAAAGCTTAACTATTATGATATCAAGGGTCGAGCCCTTAGATGGTTTATAATATTGGAGTGCCCCAAGGAAGTGTATTAGGAGCCCTTCTTTTTATCATATGTATAAATGATATTGATGGTCTTGAGTTCTTGAATTTGTTTGCTGATGATACACTTTTATCTTGTAGCAAAGAGGTCTGGATGAGGTTATAAATAAAACAAATAACATACTTTTAAAAATTGATACATTTCTTAAAATTAACAAATTAAACCTTAATGTAACTAAAACTAGAGCAATGCTGCTTAGTTCTAAGCATAGACTATCAAATATTAACATGACTCCAAGATACTTTATTTCATTGGTCCAAGCTATAGTTTCATTATTACTTCTCATCTTTATCTTACAAGTTGAAGATTGAAGATGAAACTATAGCTTAGAGCAACGAAATAAAGTATCTTGGAGTCATGATTGATGTCACATAAATTTCCATAAACACTGTGAGTACTTGCAGAAGAAAATAAGAAAAATGTTGTTCTTTTTCTCTAGAATTGCTAAAAATTTTATCTTTTTTGTCCGTCTGACAATCTTTCAAACTATTATCCAGCCTTGTTTCGATTACTGCTCCACTATTGTGTATTTGATGTGTAATGGGTATCTGTCTTCATTGCAATTTCTTCATAATAGAGGAATGAGGATAATTTTGAGTTGTGATAGATACACACCCATTAACTCGATGTTGAAAACATTAAACTGGCTTCCATTGGCGTTAAGATTGAAACTGCTTGCTATGACATTTGTTTATAAATTAAGTAATGGAATGATGCCACGCTACTTTAATGAATTCTTGGCACTGAGAAGTGAAATGCATAACTACTCTACTAGACAGACAAATCATTTCCATATTGAACATGTGCGTTATAGGGGTAGCATGGCATCAGTCTTTTACAAGTGCTTGAATGAATATAATTGTTTGCCTGTGAATATTTAAACTGCAAGTAGTTCTAAGTCAGTTAAGAGAATGTTAACAAAGTACCTGCACTCTACTGTTTCTGGTCTTGGTTTGACGTAATGAATATAAGAAAATGTGATACATTATGTAGTGATTTCTGTATTTTATAGGTTTATTTGTATGTTACTATTGTTTGAAACGTGCTATTGTATTTTATTTGCAAGTAGTTCTAAGTCATTTAAGAGAGTGTTAACAGAGTACCTGCACTCTACTGTTTCTGGTCTTGGTTTGACGTAATGAGTATAAGAAAATGTGATACATTATGAAGTGATTTCTGTATTTTATAGGTTTATTTGTATGTTACTATTGTTTGAAACGTACTATTTTATTTGTTATTGTCTACTGACTTTTTTTTTAATTTAAGATTTTTTGTTTAAGGATTTACATAACTTTTGTATTAGGGCTTTCGTACTTGAATAAATAAATAAATCTATGATGATATATGGATAAGATTCCGCGCGATACTGATCTTGTAGTAGCATGTGTCTATTTTCCTCCTTCAGGTGTAGAGGCGTTCCAACAGATCTGCGACACTGCTGAGTCCCTTAGAAATAGGTTCCAGTCATATTCGGTGACTTTAACCTAACAGAAGAGACCTGGTTAATTCATAATAACTTTATTATACCCCAGTACATCACGGCTCCTTCGGCTGAGACACTAATTACTAGTATGTTTTATCTTGAACTGCAGCAGAATAATCTAATATCTAATGTTAACGGACGTATTTTGGATTTGATCTTCTTCCGTGACTTTAGTGACGTGTCCATATTACTATGTGATCAGCCTCTGATTTCCCCTGACTCTCACCCCCCCCCTTGAGGTAGTCATCAACATTCGCTACTTGTAATCAAAAACAACAATTCTGTCGGAGTTTACCAGTTTCCTAAAGCAGACTTTGACCAACTTGATTCTTTCTAGACTGCGGCAATGATATTGATGGTTGACTGACATATTTTATTAAAAAAATTTCCAAGGAAGAAGGGTATTTAAAGCGAGAAATATCCCAAATGGTTCAGTAAATATTTGAGGAAACTAATAGCGCCTAAAGATATTCTATATAAAAAGTTTAAAAGAAACGGGCTTGGTGAGTGACTATAATGCTATTTCAGCTTCTAGGCCAGAAGTAAAATTCCATACTGACATCTGTTATTTAAAATTTATCTCTAATACTGAACACTTAATTCCAGAGAATATAAAACACTTCTGGTCAGATATCAAAAACCTAAGAAAAGATTCAGGGATACCATCTACCGTGAGACTTGGCGATTGTTGATGATCCCGCAAATATTTGCAATGCTTTTGCATCATTTTTCCAATCATGCTACAAAGGTTATGGTGCTGTTGACCTTGGTGGGATTTATACTGATGAGTTCGGAAGGCTGCTTGTTCGTCATTCCTTCTCTGAGAATGAATGGTTAAAATAGAGATTGATTACTACACACTTTAAAATGTCACACAATCACAATTAAAACAGAGTAAAGTACATAAACATTTTCTATTAAAATTGATCTGACTGACTGCCCAAACTTTGCCCCTGTCATACTTCTCCAAGTTTGTTGTACAAGACTAGACAGTAGTAGTTCACAGAAAAGCGAGTTCTTTCCAATCTGAGTTATATACATTGATATGCTGATACACGAATCAACACACACACACACACACACACATATATATATATATATATATATATATATATATATATCTTTACACTTTAGCACTCTCATCCCAACAGTCAAGTAGTTCAACTACACCATCAGGTAGATCAAACAAATAATAAAACGTCAACCGACATTCCAGTGACAGATGACACCGGTGGTAGAGAAAATAAAAACAATGGATTTTCTTCTGAATTTGAAGATTTCCAACAACCCAGGTATCACAGAAACAAAGCTGTAAGACCAAAAAAGTTAGGAACTGGTGATACCCCTTCAAATGCTGAATCCAGTGGTTTTGCCGCAGGAGATCGGCGAGTGTGGCTATATATTATAGAGTGTGTATTAAAAATACATTTCAGTATTAATTTCTTCTGCATTTTCCACTGGTAAAATTTTATCCACGGCTTCCTTTAACAAATCACTTTTTTTCTCGAGAGATTGAACTTTGTAAGGAAAAACTTGATCTATACTATATTCTTTCTAGACATGACGACAGTTTTAAAAACGAGTACGCAGAACAAAACTCACGATATAAAACACTGTTAAAAAATTCAAAAAATGAAACAATTAAAGATATGTTGATCTCGGCTGATAATATGTCTAAAGTAACGTCGCAAATTATAAGCGAGCTGACAAATTGTAACAACAGTGACAATATACTTCCAAGTCCGCCCAGCTTGCAAATTGCAACTTATTTTAATACCCATTTTGTAAATGCATCTGCCAGTCTATTTAAAAATGTACCATCTTCAACATTTTTTGTTAACTCTAATCCTAGCTCCGTATATCTTCTACCAGCAAAGGAACTCATTACAATAGCCAAAAATCTTAAAAATAAAAAATCTTCGGGTGGCGACGAAATACCTATATTTCTTCTGAAAAAATGTATAAACATAATTGCAGAACCGCTATCACATTTAATTAACATATCTTTCAAGAATGGTTAATTTCCAAAAGACCTCAAAAATTCCATTGTAACTCCCATTTTCAAAAAAGGAGACATAGAAGATCTTTCAAATTATAGGCTAATCAGTGTACAATCCTCTTTTACAAAGTTTCTTGAAAAGGCCATGTATAACAGGTTAATAACTTTTTTCAACTGCCACTCAACCGTACACAAATTTCAGCACGGTTTTTTGAAAGGAAAGTCTATAGAGACTGCAATCCAGGACTTCGTTCAGCCAGTTCTGGATGCTTTGGAGAGAGGACAGGTGGTCTGCGGATTACTTCTGGATCTCTCCAAGGCATTCGACTGTCTTGATCATACTTTGGTTTTGGCAAAAATGTTTGAGTGTGGTATTAGGGGAAATGCATATTCATGGATGCAATTCTACCTTACCGAACGAACACAAATGGTAAAAATAGGAAAGCAGGGAAACCATGTATTCTCTAATAAACAACAAACCCTTCTAGGCATTCGCCAAGGTACTATACTTGGCCCTTTGATTTTCATTATTTTCTTAAATGACCTTCCATTAAATACACCTCTTAATGATTGCAAAATCATAAGCTACGCGGACGATACTAACATTGTTTTACATGCCAGCACAATTGCAACTTTAGAAAATTCATGTGACTATCACTTTAAATGTCTTGAAACGTGGTTCTTACAAAATAAATTGTGCTTAAATGTCACAAAAACACAGTGTATCTTTTTCAAAACAAATAGAAGTAATTTTCAGTTCCCTGAGAGAATTAAGCTTAAAGATAATTATATTTCTGTTAGCGAAAGTAGTAAACTATTAGGCGTACATATAGATTCATATTTATCATTTAACAGTCATAGCATCTATCTGGATAAGAAACTTGTGTCATGCTGCTATGCTTTAAGAACTCTGGCCCCACACTCAGACTTTGAAACTCTAAAAATAGCATATTACGGCACTTTTATCCGCACCTTAAATTTGGCATAATTTTCTGGGGCAATGCCACCAACATTAAATTTATATTTCCGAATCAAAAATATGCTCTTAGAATAATTACAAAGGCCCAACCCTATTCAAGTTGCCGAGGGATTTTCAGGGCAAATAATTTATTAACAGTAGCAGCAATCTCGATTTTTGAACACATCATGTTTATTAGAAGAAACCCTGAACTATTCTCCAAATACCTAATTAATCATTCTCATAACACTCGTGGCCAGCAAATTCAATATAATTTCCCGGAGCATAATTTAACTTTAACTGAAAAAACTGTTACTATTTGTGTATAAAGTTCTACAACCATCTACCAAAGACAATAAAAGAAATATGCAACATAAAAACTTTTAAATGTAAACTTTTCAATTTGTTATGTAGAATAGAACCATATGAAATAAATAAATAATTTTATTGTAATTATATATACCAAATTGTGATTATACATTCCACTTTGACGTATTTTAAACATAATTGCTGTATTGTAATCATTTGTCTTGAAATAAAAGATTTATCTATCTATCTATATATATATATATATATATATATATATATATATATATATATATATATATATATATATATATAGATCTACAGGGTATTGTTAAGATTAAGCGTCCCTTGCATCGTCTCTGTATCCCAAGCCCGCGACAACCCTAGCTGCTCTTTTTTGCAATCCAAAGATTCGCTTAGAGTGCAGCGAATGACCCCAAACCAAGAAGATCCTGGCCAGAATTCGTAAAAGGTATATGTTCTTTGATAGGCGATCTGCTATGTGATCAGTGTGTGTTCAAACTTAAGGGCTGGATCCAGGAACAGACCAAGAAACTTAACCTCCTCAGGATTGCCAACCCCAATTTCATGAAGCCCGAATGTTATTTTTTCAGTTTTAGCATGGTTTAAGGTCAATTTGTTTGCCGCAAACCAGTCACTTATTTTATTTAAACACTCGCTCGCTCTTTCATCCAAGGCATGCAGGTCCCTATCCAAAAAGGTGACTGCGGTCTCATCAGCAAAGAGTATCAGTTTGCATCAGGTGTAGTTTTGCAAATATCGTTAATATAAACTAAAAAGAGAAAAGGCCGAGCACAGAACCCTGAGGCACTCCGTGTGGTACCTCCTCCCAGTGGTCTGAAACTCTTCCCTGAAACACCTGTTTCTGTGTCCCCAGTAACTGCACACCAAGCACTCTATAATATCTAAGCTTCTTAGAGAGACATACACAGTCGAAGGCCTTTGAGAGGTCACAGCATGCTGTGTTTGCATACTGCCTCCTCTCAAACGCCCCCACTATGCACTCCAGGAGCTCCAGGATGTGGTCTATCTACCCTCTCTGAAGACATATTGACTATCTGTAAAAAGCCTGTTTCCTTCAAAGAACATGGAGAAATGACCCCTGAGTAGTATATATATATATATATATATATATATATATATATATATATATATATATATATTATTGTTTTATTTCTTGGAAAAGTTTTTCAGTTTTTTGTATATTGTACATTTTAAATTTAATGAAAATTTCATTTGGTAAATTTTCCGTAAGGCGATTTTCGAGATGCTTGAATTTATTTTGTATATTTGTTATGTTTAAAGTTGTTTCTGTAATTAATAAATTTAATGTACTTAAAATAAATTTTGGTAAGCCAAACTGGTTATATTTACGTTCAAGGTTTACATTTTCGAATTTTATATGAGACATTTTAAGATTAAGAAAAGTTGGCTGTAAGTTTTCTGTTTTACATCTCAATAAAAAGACTTCCATTCTTTTGGTTGGCAATTTTTCGGGAGATGTTTTCATATTCTCTCATTTCGTTCACAATATGGCGTCCATATGTGCTTTCAATTGTTCTGTAGTTTAGTACTTCTTCACCCATACTTATATATTTTTTTTGCTTTGTGTTCTTTGACCTTTTTTTCAATATATATTTATCCTAATTTTTCTTGGTTTGCGGTCAATACATTAACAACAAAATTAGTACATATTTTTAAACATATATTTTGTATTTCTAAGGTGACGTTTCGACCATAGTTTTGGTCTTTTTCAAACCTAAAAATTTGTTTAGCGCTATTTTTTTATCAGTTTATAAAATATTAAAAATTTAGGACTTACCATAGAACGTAAAATAGTTGAATTAAAAATTACACATAATCCACATATCTGACATATACTACACATATTTAATTTACATTTTAAAACTATTGTGGACGTTTATTACAGACAAATTACAAGCGACTGAGCGACACTGTTACAGTAAAGATATATACAATTTATTTAGGTTGTTTATGTCTTTTTTGTCATTTATGGCGTTTTTGTTTTTTTGAATTTCAGCCATCTCAAAAAATTCTCTTTTTTTCAACTTAGGTTCGGATTTTAATACTTTCACTTGTTCGTAGTTGAAAGTATGTTTTTTGGACATCTCATGGTGTGTTAATGCGGTGCTGTTCTTTTTATCATACTTGTGACTTTTCAGTCTATTTTCTATGTATTGGCTTGTTTGTCCAACATAAACACCGTTACAATTATTGCAAGGGATCTGATAGACTATATTGCTTTTTTTATTAATTGGCGTTTTCGATTTTAAGTTACTGAAGTTCTTATATATATATATATATATATATATATATATATATATATATATATATATATATATATATATATATATATATATATATATATATATATATATATATATATATATATATATATATATATATATATATATATATGTATATATATGTATATATATAGATATATATATAGATATATATATATGTATATATATATATATATATATATATATATATATATAGATATATATATATATATATATATATATATATATATATATATATATATATATATATATATATATATATATATATATATATATATATATATATATATATATATATATATATATATATATATATATATATATATAGATATATTTATATATATATATATATATATATATATATATATATATATATAGATATATAGATATATTTATATATATAGATATACAGGGTCCTGCAGCTCACCTCCCGTCTTTTATTATACCTAAACCATTTATTTTAGAAAAAATATTTAAAAGCCACTATATGCTGTTGATTAGAGAGCACATTTTAAAAATATTCTTGATTATACAGGGTGTTACAAAAAATAGTGGCGCATAAAAGTTGAATTTTTTAAAATGGAACACCCTTACATTTTTGGAACACTCTTTGCCTAGTCTACAGACTCCTAGAATATTATCTCTCTTTTTTTAATAGTTTCGGAGAAAAAAGGTAAAATCGAAGAAAAAAAAATTATAGTCTACATTTAAAATATTTATAAAAATTAGATAAAACATCTTAAAAGCTAAGGTAACCTAGTAGCTTACTGCAAAAGGTTTATAGTTATTCTGCTACGAGTATTATAAGTCTTACTTAAACAGGGTGACCCAAATTCCATGTCAAACGTTGCAAAATAAAAAATTATTTTTCTCAATTTTTTCAAATGGAACACCCTATATATTTTTTTTCTGTCAGGTACAGAATTAACAGATCAACATTTTTTATTATTACACTTATCTCAAAATTCCTGAAGGTTTTTGAAATATTCTTAAAAAACTAATGTTGTACTTTGTTTTTCAGTACGATAATTGAATAAACTCACTAGTAATGTGGAAAAATGGAACACCCTATATATATTTTTTTTCTGTCCGATACAGAATTAACAGATCAACATTTATTATTATTACTTATCTCAAAATTCCTGAAGGTTTTTGAAATATTCTTAAAAAACTAATGTTGTACTTTGTTTTTCAGTACGATAATTGAATAACCTCGCTAGTAATGTTCATACCTTCGCGATTTTAAATATTAGATAGGTCAGCGTAGTTCTAGCTATGGGGAAAAACCTAAAATCCTAACATTTTTTCTAATTACGTTTGCTGCATAAAATTTAAATTACTGCCAAGAGTTAAGGCTCGACTTAAGGTGTAACAGCTTTATTTAACATTATTAACAAATATCTAATTATTGCTAAAATTAATTTTTACTTAGAACATATGTTCGATATGTCTTCCATTCTCTTCGAGGCATAAACGAAGACGGGTATGAAAAGATCTTCCTACTATTCTTAATACTTCGGGCGTAATACTTTGAAATGCGGTTCTAATCCGTTGCTGCATATTTTCGGGAGTTGTTGGAGGTTTGTTGTAAACAATCTCCTTAACGTAGCCCCATAGAAAAAAATCTAATTTCGTTAGATCAGGCGACCGGGGCGGCCACGCACTTGCTCCCTGTCTTCCAATCCATCGATCTGGAAAATTATTATTTAAATGATCCCTAACTGGCAACGAAAAATGTGCTGGAGCACCATCTTGTTGCAACCACATTGTATTTCTCAGATTAACCGGCAAATTTTCGCACAAATTTGGCAAGTGATTTTCTAGGAAGTCAAGATACATGGCTCCAGTTAAATGTCCATTAAAAAAATGTTGACCAATAACATGTTCACCAATAATTCCCCCCCACACATTAACTGACCATCTGTGTTGTAGATCAAGCTGCCTAAAAATTCTTGGATTATGGTCGGCGTAGTAATGGTAGTTATGACGATTTACAAATCCATTCTTATGAAATGTGGCCTCATCAGAGAATAAAACTTTATCAAAAAAATCAAAGCTTAACCTAATTTTAGCTTGTGCCCAATTACAAAAGTCAACACGTTTCTCAAAATCTGCTGGAAGGAGTTCTTGATGCAACTGAATATGATATGCATGAAATTTATGGCTCTTTAAAATTCGCTGAACAGTTCTTTCGCTTACTCCTACGGCATCCCCGACTGCTTTTTGGCTAACAGAAGGATTTTCCGTGACAGCTAATAGCACAGCTAATTCATTTTCTTCCGTTCGAACGGGCCTATTTCTAACTGGTCTTGTATAATTTACATTTCCCGTTGCCATAAATCTCTCTAATAAGTTCGTCATGCTCCTTCTGTCTGGGTGCCTTCGTTCTGGATAATTTTGCGCATAAATCCTACTGGCCAAAAAGGCATTTCTATGCGATTCTCCTAACACAAAAACCATATCAACCAGTTCTTCGCGGGTGTACTCCATGACGATAGAACGTTCAAATAAAACTTCTAAACAGTGACGCAAACAAACGAAAAATGAACTACGTAGAAGGTAAAGACCACTATATGAAAAATCCGATAATTATTTCAATTTGTAAAACTTAAAAAACGAATAAGTAAATTGCCGATATGTTTTAGTTGTTTGACAGTTTCTAGACAATTTGTTTTTCATGGCCTTCTTAAATTCTAGTTAATAATTTGGGCAACACTTGTCAATAATATTAAATAAAGGTTAAGGCCGTTTTACATGCTGCAAGTTTCTTGCAGCAAGGGGTTGCACCTGCAAGATATTGCGCGCAATTTGTCTTGCAGACTGTAAAGCGGCAGTTGTATTTCAATTGCAAGTGTCAGCGTATGCCTTTGTGCAAGTCTCTTGCAACTTGTAGGAAGACCTGCAGCATGTAAAACGTCTTTACGGCTTAACTCTTGGCAGTAATTCCAATTTTATGCGGTAAACGTAATTACAAAAAATGTTGGGATTTTAGGTTTTTTCCCATAGCTATAACTACGCTGACCTATTTATTATTCAAAATCGCGAAGGTGCTTACTTATGAACATTACTAGTGAGGTTATTCAATTACCGTACTGAAAAACAAAGTACAACATTAGTTTTTTAAGAATATTTCAAAAACCTTCAGGAATTTTGAGATAAGTGTAATAATAAAAAATGTTGATCTGTTAATTCTGTATCGGACAGAAAAAAAATATATATAGGGTGTTCCATTTTTCCACATTACTATTGAGTTTATTCAATTATCGTACTGAAAAACAAAGTACAACATTAGTTTTTTAAGAATATTTCAAAAACCTTCAGGAATTTTGAGATAAGTGTAATAATAAAAAATGTTGATCTGTTAATTCTGTACCGGACAGAAAAAAAATATATAGGGTGTTCCATTTGAAAAAATGGAGAAAAATTATTTTTTATTTTGCAACGTTTGACATGGAATTTGGGTCACCCTGTATAAGTAAGACTTATAATACTCATAGCAGAATAACTATAAACCTTTTGCAGTAAGCTACTAGGTTACCTTAGCTTTTAAGATGTTTTATCTAATTTTTATAAATATTTTAAATGTAGACTATAATTTTTTTTTTCTTCGATTTTACCTTTTTTCTCCGAATATATATATATATATATATATATATATATATATATATATATATATATATATATATATATATATATATATATATATATATATATATATATATATATATATATATATATATATATATATATATATATATATATATATATATATATATATATATATATATATATATATATATATATATATATATATATATATATATATATATATATATATATATATATATATATATATATATATATATATATATATATATATATATAAGTAGTTATAATAGGGGAGCGCCTCCTCCTCCTCCTCTTCCTCTCTCTCATGTCCCTCATTCTTAACTTCCTCCCCTTTTATTCTCATTCGCATCATATTTTTTAATTTTTTCTCTTTGTTCTCCCACATTTGATTTTGCATTCTTAAGTCTTATAAATAGGTGCATCATGATCATTTTAGTATGTTAAGGTACGAGTGACTGTTAAAAGAAAAAAATCTGTTGAATAAATCTATTAATAATAATATTAAAATAAAATGAGTGAATCAGTTGGAGAATGAAATCGATCCATTCCGCTTCAGACAATTAGCCTCGAAGAAATTATACCAGGAGTTCAAGAAGAAAATATACCATTAGTTCGAGTAGAACATAATGGGATTGTTTTAAAACATTTGAATAAAACTGAGAGTGAAGAGAAAAAAGTGTTTTGTGCTATTTGTTTTGAAATAATCGAATATTATGATTCATGTAGACCAAATACATGTTCCCACATTTTTTGTTTAAAATGTATTTTAAGATGGAATGATGAAAATGGTTGTTCTATAATGGTAAACAATTGTCCTGTATGTCGCACTAGATATTACTATTTGGTACAAATCTTCAAAGATGTAGTTAGACATCATTTTGTTGTAATTTTTAAAAGAGGATAATATTTTTTATAATTTGTGTTTGTGAAAACTCTGGTAACAAATAATTTTGTAAAAAAAAAGTAAATGTAAATATATATAATAATTGACACACATTTTTTCCTTTTCCTATATTGAAACGACAACAATGATCTAACAAGTTTTTTAATACATACTAATTTTCACATTACATAACAAAACAATTGTTATGGGTTTACACAAAAAGTGCCACGCCCTAAAATGGCACCACTTTTGCAAATGGAAGCTTAAATTTTCTTATGGGAATTTACATGTAAAAATGACGGTTTTGATTGTCGGACCGGCATAGCCTAATCTACTACTTTTTAATTATACTAATAATATTAATATAATTTGCATCAAGTAAGAGAAAACTCAATTGAATACAGATACAAGCGTTAACAAAATGTTATGCTAATATATGAGTGCTTCTAGTGGCAGTTGACATAATCGACACTTTTTTTTTTACATATGATTAGCTATTTCATTTACAAATACAGTGTCAGATGTTAGAATAAAAAGAAGTATTTTGCATATAGCAATGAAAATATATAACCGCTTATAGTAACAGTTGACATTTTTTAAAATTAATATTGTTGACGTATTCTACTTATTATCTTGTTTAAAATTAATATTGTTGACGTATTCTACTTATAATTTGGTCAGCGTTTCCAATCATATTTTCTGCCATCGTTAGGAGCTTTAGATTTAGATAGATATATTTGATAAAAAACAATTTTGGTTATAGCTTATAAAATAATATCGACAACTGATATTACAGCGAATGATACTGTATGATCGTCGAGTGGATGTTCTTAAGTATATATCCCATCAACCACCACTTTTACTACCTGCAAGACTTAAGTTTTTTTTTTTTTGCTGTCCCTTTCCCTGTCAGTTTCCTCGAGGGGGCAAGGGGGGCTTCGCCCCCCTTAAACCCCCCTCACCCTCACCTTATCTTCTTTCTCTCCCTTCCTTCTTTCTCTTTTT
The DNA here is from genome assembly GCA_030620095.1 of Kuschelorhynchus macadamiae. Classification (NCBI taxonomy): domain Eukaryota; kingdom Metazoa; phylum Arthropoda; class Insecta; order Coleoptera; family Curculionidae; genus Kuschelorhynchus; species Kuschelorhynchus macadamiae. Next base: position 373,910 of record JAUTXW010003178.1, read on the forward strand.
TATATGTTTCTCCGTTTTCCTTCCTTCTTCTTTTTCCTTCCTTCTCCTTTTTCTTTCCCTTTTTCTTTCCTTCTTCTTTTTCTTTCCTTCTCCTTTTTTCTTTTCTTCTTTTTTAATCTAACCTAACCTAACCTAACCTAACCTAACCTAACCTAACATAACCTAACCTAACTTAACTTAACCTGAAGAGGGTAGCCCGAAATTGGGGAACCGGGATTTTAGTCTCGGAAATTCAGGGGTCCGGGGGGGGGAGGGGGGAGGGGGGGGGTAAGGTTGTTGATCGGCTTGGGAAAGTGGTTTTTAGAGATTGTCGTTCAACTTTAAGTAGGACACATGTGATTAACTTTTGCATATAAAATCGCCTCAGCGAAGAGACGAATGCAATTGATTTCTGCATTCACACTGTGCAGAGCTCGCGAGTTTTCTGGTGTTTACATTGTGTCTATTTGGTAAATTTTTATTTTTATTTCTAACATTTTTATTTGGCAAGATTTAATTCTTATATATATTGGTGACATTTTTATGTACATTTGTGGCATTTTTATTTGTTATTACGATTTTTTTCATAATGGACAATTTTTTGGCATCGAGTAGCAAAATAATTGACAATGACTTTGACTTATACACATGTACTCAAATGCAGAATTTTGCAAACCAACAAAACAATGAAACAGACGTATTTACAACTAGTCAACAACAAACTATTCAGGACTTGAATGAAATTATTTATAATAGCCAAGTTCAGAATAATGCCAACAAACACAACAACGAAAAATATTTATTTACAGCTACTCAACAACAAACTCTTGACGATCTTAATGACATTATTGACAACAAAACGGACTTAATTACAACAAAAACTAAACAAACTCTTGAAGAACTGAATGACATTGACGAAACTGAAAATTCTAGCTATGAGGATATTGTTTGTTTTCAAAAATCTAATCCAAATTATTTAACATTAAAATCGCCAATTAATTCTCCGAGACCAATTTGCTCTCCCTTTTTGTTTAGTGAAAATTCTGATTCGGAAGAAGAACAAATTGATCAAAATTTAAGTTTGGCTATTTGTCCTACTAATTCACCATATGATATTGTAAATTCTGATTCGCAAGAAAAACAAATTGATCAAAATTTAAGTTCGGCTATATCTTCTATTAATTCACCATATGCTATTGTAAATTCTGATCCGCAAGAAAAACAAATTGATGCAAATTTGACTTCGGATATTTCTCCTAATAATTCACCAGTTGAACAAAATTCAATTTCGAAACCATCATTTATCATTAAAAAAAAATTTAAAATTAATAAAAAAAATAAAAAACAAATAGCAAACCTTAAGTGTCTGGGTTTCGCTATTCAAAATTTAACTAATTTGATCACAATTAAAAAGGGAGACGAAAGTACGGTGAATTTTGTTAAACAGGCCTTTGACAAATTAGTTGACTCATTTGAAGAAATGGATTCATAAAGTCAATTAATTTCTATTGCTTTTTTCAAAATTTGACTATAACTAAATAAAAATGCACAATATTAATTTTATTATTATACAAAGAACTTCAAAAATGCAATTGCTTTTTTCAAAATTTGACTATAACTAAATAGAATTGCACAATATTAATTTTATTATTATTATTATTATGCAGAAAACTTCAGAAATGCATAAGTGTGTAACATGTAATAAAGTCTTTACTAGAAAGGATAATTTACTGCGACATATTAAAAAACATGTTAACGGAAATTCCACAAAACTCAACAGTTGGTTGAAAAAACCAAAGCTTGTTAAAGGTAAGAACATTTTATTTTTCATGACATATTTTGTAAAATATTTTGTAAAATATTTTTTTCTTAATTTATATAGATTCTACAAATATTGTAAAATATTGTAAAGAATGCAAGAAAAATATAAACCAAAGTCTATGGGGTGGACATCTTCGATCTAGTGTGCACAAGAACAATTCCAAAATAGGCTTGGAGGAAGGTGTTGAAATTATCAAGTCAGCATTCAGGGAACGAATAATATCTTATAGGATTTCCTCACACCAAAACTTCATAAATGTGAAAGAATATTTTCAACATTTGGAATACAAAATTGCACATCTAATAGATCAAGAACTGCAGAAACATAAATGTATCAAGCTAAATATGGAACTGTTCGGTTTCTATTTTAACCCCAGCAGCGACAGCTATGATGTCAAATCTTTTAATGCGCCGTTCCAAGTCATTTGCCAGGGATATCAGAAAAAAGAACTGTTAGAGCAAATCTGCACCATTATTGACCAGAAAGCTGACGAATTTGCAGAAAGAGATTCAGGTAAAGAATTTATTTTCGATTTTACAACAGCAACAAAAAAGTAATTTTTTAATTTTTACGTTGCAGGATGGGCTTTGATGAATTTACTTCATTTGGAAATTAATGTTAACAAGCACAATCCGCTGAGAGCCTCATCTTTTATCGAACTTCCTCAAGAGATCAAGAGACGTCAAGCTGTGATCAACATTAGGAATGATGACAACTTTTGCTTCGCCTGGGCAGTTGTGTCTGCTCTTCACCAACCACGAGGATTAGATTTTGAAACTTCATCCTACCCACACTACTCTTCTGTTTTGGATATGTCAGGTATAGAATTTCCAATGTTGCTAAAGAACATTAAGATTTTTGAAGAAAAAAATAACATTTCTATTAATGTATATGGATTAGAAATTATAAATCCTAAAAAGGGGTATGAAGTAATTGGTCCACTTTATTATTCATCGAATAAAAAAAATCAACATGTCAATTTATTGTTAATAAGTGATGATGATGAAAAAACTTTTCATTATTGCTATATTAAAGATTTATCAAAACTAGTTTCTGCACAAATTTCTAAACATCACGGAAAAAAATATATTTGCGATGGTTGTTTACAATATTTTCCTACAGAAGAAAATTTATTACAACACAATAGCTATGATTGTGATCATTTACGAATTAACCTACCTTCTAAAGAATTAATAAAATATAAGTTTGGAAACTATTCATATGATAATATTTTGAAATTTGTAAATTATCATAAACAAATGAAAGTTCCTTTCGTGGTGTATGCAGATTTTGAATGCATTTTAAAGCCTTTAAATAATGACAATGTTGATAAAAATCCTAATACTTCATACACCTTAAAACAATATGAACATATTCCACATTCATTTGCCTATTACATTAAATGTTCCTTCGACGATAATTATTCTAAATTTGAAAAATATAGAGGTCAAAATTGTGATACATTATTTATAAATTCTTTAGAAAGAGATGTGTATAACATATACAATAAATATTTAAAGGCTCCTAAAAAAATGATCCCTTTGAACGAACTGGACAAAATTTATCATAACTATGAAAAAGTTTGTCATATTTGTAATAAACCTCTTTTAAATGACAGGGTTGCAGATCATTGTCATATAACCGGTCTTTATAGAGGTCCAGCTCATTCACTCTGCAACATAAATTACAGAATACCTAACTTTATTCCAGTTATATTGCATAATTTGCGTAATTATGATTCTCATCTATTTCTTAAAAAATTATGCTTAAACAAAGAACAACTAACAGTTATCGCACAAAACAAGGAAAAATATATTTCATTTGAAAAGCTTATTCATGTGGATAACTATTTTGATAAAAAGACACAAAAGGCTAAGAAAAAAAATATATCATTAAGGTTTATTGATTCTTTTCAATTTCTATCCCATTCTTTATCAAAACTCTCTGAAAGCTTAAAAGATGAACAATGTAAGGAAATAAAAAAAATTTTCAATGATGAAGAAAGATTTAAACTTATTCGGCAAAAAGGTGTATTTCCTTACAGTTATATTGATGATTATTTAAAATTAGAAGAAACAACTTTACCTCAGAAAGACCAATTTTATAATACTTTAACGGATGAGCACATCAGTGATGCAGAATACCAAAGAGCTGTAAAGGTTTGGCAATTGTTTAAATGTGAATCTCTTGGTCAATACTCCGACGTTTACTTACTCTCTGATACTTTACTTTTGGCAGATATTTTTGAAAATTTTAGAAGCACTTGTTTATCCACATATAAGCTCGATCCAGCTCATTTTTACACTTTTCCAGGTTTATCCTGGGAGGCGTGTTTGCGTTATACTGGAATAGAGTTAGAATTGTTAACTGATCCAGATATGATACACTTTTTCAAAAAAAGCGTCCGCGGTGGTGTGAGCTCTTGCATTTGTAGAAAATCTGAAGCTAATAACCCATTTCTTTTAAATTTTGATCCTTTAAAGCCAACTAAATACATAATTTATTATGATGCAACAAATTTGTATGGTTATGCAATGTCACAGCACATTCCAACGGGAGATTTTGTTTGGTTAACAGATAAAGAAATCAATGATTTAAATATTATGAATATTTCTAAAAAATCTAATAAGGGATATGTTTTAGAAGTTGATTTAGAATATCCTACAAGTCTACATTCCTATCATAACGATTTTCCGTTTTGTCCAGAAAACTTTAAACCGCCAAATTCTAAATGCATAAAATTAATACCCAATTTAAATGATAAATCAAAATATGTTATTCACTATCAATTATTAAAACAATGTTTGGAACATGGACTCAAGTTAACTAAAGTTCATAGAGTTTTACAGTTTTCTCAATCTGATTGGTTGAAAAAATATATAGACTTGAATTCAAGATTAAGAAATGATTCAAAGAATGAATTTGATCGTAATACTTACAAGTTGGCAAATAATAGTATTTATGGCAAGACTATGGAAAATGTTGATAGGAGAATTGACGTAAGACTTGTTACAGAGTGGGAAAAAAATAGAAGAAAAGATGGTGCTGAGAATTTAATTGCAAAACCATATTTCAAGGACTTAACAATATTTTCTGAAAACTTGGTAGCTATTCAAATGCAAAAGATTCAAGTTACTTACAATAAACCAATATATGTAGGCTTCTCAATATTAGATATATCTAAAACTGTCATGTATGATTTCTTTTATAATTTTTTAAAACCTCTTTATCAGGAAAATATTTCACTTTTATACACCGATACCGATTCGTTCATTTTAGAAGTCACAACTCCAAATATTTATTCTGACATGATAAAAAATATTCACAAATTTGACACATCTAATTATGAATTTAATAATATTCATGAAATGCCTATTACAAAGTCAGTTATAGGAAAATTCAAAGATGAATATGCTGGTGAACCCATTACTGCTTTCTTTGGTACTGGAGCAAAAGCATATTGTATTAAAACGGAAAACAGTTTAACAAAAAAAGCAAAAGGTGTTAAAAAAAGTGCAATTAAAAAGCAGTTGGATTTTATTCATTATAAAGATGTTGTTGAAAATCATTCTAAAACCTTTTGTTCAATGTATGTTTTTCGATCTAGACAACATACAATTTTTACAGAGTTAATTAATAAATTGGCTTTGAGTTCCGAAGATGATAAGCGGTATAAAATTCCCTATAGTTTTAATACATTAGCTTGGGGACACCAAGATATTGCTTTGTATCAATGGAATGCAGAACATGAAGATTTAGATATATTTATGTAGATATTATAAGGTATTTAAATTTGTTGTTTTTGAAACCAAAGTTAGTCTTCATAAGTCTTTCACAAAATGTGCATAGAAACTTTTGACAAAGAAATTGATAACAGTTATTTTAAAACATATGAAAAACGACTTTCCACTTTTAAAAAATGGAAAGGAAAATTGAGACCAGAAGTGTTAGCTGGAGCTGGCTTTTACTATACTTCAATCAATGATATTTGTAAATGTTTTTATTGTGGTATTGAAATTTTTGATTGGTTAAGTTATGATGATCCTATTGTGGAGCATAAGAAATTTGCTAGGAATTGTGATTTAAATAACTGTTTATGGAAAAATAGGAATCGAATAATTGTAACTATTCAAAATAAGTCTTCAAGCTACACATTTTATATAGTATTATTAATATCCTTATTTATGAACTTTTACATATATTTAAATTAAGTATTTTATTGTTATTTTTTTACAACTGCTTTTGCTTTCGTGGTGAAAGTATCTGCTTAATGTTAATAAATTTGGAATATAATTATTAATTTGTTTTAATGACTATCAGTAGATCTCAATTTATTCTTCTTTATTTTATTTTCCAAAATGTTTTTTATGTTCATCATCCCCCTGGCGTAACACAGTGTGAAATATGTTTTTCTAATAAAACAGACGTCACTCTAAGTAAATATTGTAAATTTATGAAAATTGGATTAATTAACAATAGTACAATTAGTTGGATGGAACGAATAAATGGAAATGAAAATGCAAGTAAATTTTTTAAAATTTTGTATCATTATCCAAATCGATCTATTTTTGATACAAATTGGATAGAAAGGTTAGAGTTTAAAAATAATCAGTTACAAATTTTAACCCCCAACTGTACCAATTATTATGACGGATTCAAAAATTATTACTTTTCCATCATTAGTGTTACATTAAACTTTGCATTATTTTTATACATTACCATTTTAATTATTTATCTTTATTACGAATTTCAAACTGGAAATCTATTTTTTCATTAATCCATTTTAATCAAAACTTTAAAGAAAGTGGGGATGAGAATATTTAAGTACAAGAATAACACAATATGTTTCAGTCTCGTTTAGTCATTATGAACAACGCCGTGGTTCATAAACCTTTGGAAACGCTTCTTAATTCAAAAATTTATTTTTTAAATAATTCTTTGTCAAAATTTGTTCTTGTTGGCATTAGTTTAAATGATTTTTCTCCAAAAATTGTAATTGGTGGAAAAACTGGATTTTCAATCGCACTAACCGAAGAAAATTGGAAAGACATTTGTGTTCATCAAGGAATTATTGTAAACAATTTCTACTTTCCTCAAGTTGATCAAACCAGTGTGAATATAAACAACATTCATCTGCAGGTTCAGAAAATAAATGATACCCCTGTTCTACAAATTACAAAAGGCCCACACTTCATATACTTAGGACAAGAGTCTTTGGACAATTTGTGGCGATTAAAGGAAATTATTGATTATAGATTATCTATACTTAAAAGGCAAGAATTCAATACATATTTCAAAATATTTCAAAATAATATTTCATCTGATTGTGGCGACTTGTGTACGCATGTTTATAATATAATAAGTCCAACAGAAAATCCTAACAGTGAAAATGTTTCAACTATGATGGAATTACTTGCTTTATATCCTGAACAAATGGAAAACAAATTGAAGCAAAATGGAACAAAACGAAAATATTACGAAGAAAACAATGAAAATGGATCAAAAAGAAAATATTACGAAGAAAACAATATCTTTTCTGGAAGAGAACAATAAGGTGCATGTGTTAGTGAAGTGGAGCTTTGCTTACAGACAAGCCCGTAGGAGTAACTTTCAGATGTGGTACTTAGATAGACTCCGTTTTGAAAAAAGAATAAATGATTGTAAACTTATTCTAGATTCGATATTATCTGAGGAACATAGAAATAAAATATATTTGACACGTTTTAATAAAAATTGTATTTGATGTTTTACTTAATAAAATTTTAGTTTAGTAAATGTGAATTTTATTTGAAATTAATTAGCACATTAAGACTTTGTAATTTGTATCAGCTAAAGCATAAAGTGAGGAACAGAAATAAAACAAATTTAACTAAAATTTAATTTCAATTTAATTAAACAATATTTTTTTTATCAATCCATGTATTATATTTTTTATCAAGTCCTAACCATTTCACATAAACTTTGTTTCCTTTCCTTCTCAAAATCTTCTCAATAAGATACACATCGGTATGCTTTACTTTTAGTAATTCTTGCTCATAAAAACCACCCAGAATGTCCTGATTATCTTCGTCTTGAATTAAATATGTCCAAGGGTTTGTCATCTTAACTTCTTTAATGTGGAATATCTCATTTGACCAATTTGGTGTGTAACCTTTTGAAAATGCCTCTCGATGCTTGCTTATTCGTACGTGATCACCCACTTTAAACTTTGGAGATTTTATATCTAACGTTTTAGCATGAGTAAATGCAGATTTCAAGATTCTATTTTCATTTGTTTTATTTACTTGTTTTGGCTTCATTCCTATTGAAGAATGTTTTGTATTGTTATAATCTTTTACAATATCCGCTAATATATTAAACCATTTGTAATTTCCTTGAATGCTAAATATTTTCCACATATTATTCTTTAAAGTCCTGTTCACTCTTTCTACTATACTCGCTTTCAAATTGGAAAACGTGCTATAATGGTTAATTCGAAATTGTTGCATCAAATTTTGAAAATTTACATTGAAAAACTCTCTTCCTCTATCCGTTTGCAAGTTTTTTGGTGGAGTTTTTGCACTGATTAATATTTTTTTCATTGCCGCTGTTACGTCTTTTCCAGATTTAGATTTTAACGGTTCGGCCCAAACATACTTAGAAAATACATTTATGGTAATCAAGATATATTTAAATCCCTTATTAAATTTGGCATAGGGTAACATTTCAACCAAATCAGCTTGAAAAAGATCATTTAACCCTTTCACTACCACCCTTCTGCGTTTGTAGTTTTTTCTAGCAGGTTTATGTAATTCATTAACGACTTGCTGACGAACGGTTGTCATGACAACAAACTTGTTTATTCAATTTTAAGGAAGTTCACTTTCTATGTTTTGTAATAATTCGAAATATAACTTTTATATGTTTTTTCCCATTCATTCAATTTATCAATTTGTATTGTATAACTTTTTTCATTTAAAATTTTACTAATTTTAGTAATCTCCTTTTCTAACGCATTAAAGGATTTTTTTATCTCTCCAGTTAAGAAAGTAGTTGATCTACTATCACTATTTTTTAATTCCTCCTCTGTTTTATTTAATTCTTGTTCTAATTTCTTAATTACACTGGACATTATATTTTCCAAGGAAATATATTGTTGATTTTCTTCCAAAGTGAGTTGGTCAATTGTTCTACTGTTAAGAATGCTATTTTGATTTCTTTTTTTTTCATCATCTAACCTTTTTATAAAAGTTCTTAATTGTTTAATTTTTTCCTTGTGTTTTTCAATTATTACTTCTCTTATATTTGTTTCCATTATTTTATTAATTTTGTTGATATCACTTAATTTTTTGTCTTCCTTTTTAACATGTTCATTTAAAAATTGCAAATCTTTACTTATTTGATTTAGCGTTAGCAACTGTTTATTAACGTTTTCAATTGAGGTATAGCATCCTTTAATCTGGTTCTCATACTTTAAAAAATTTTCATCAAAAACCTTAAGCTTTTTAGCAAAAATTTCATTATTTGTTTCATTTTCACCTAATCTCCTTTTTAAATTATTAATGTCACTTATTCTCTCTTGATTTTGTTTTGAAATATGGCGTCCAAATTTATCAACTGTCATGTTGAGCTTTCATTAAACAATAAATATGATTATATTTGATAGCTGTTATTTATAGTATTACTTTATCTTCTCTTAATTCTTCAATAATAGAGATAATCTCGTTACTATGAGCATTATTTCCCGCATCAGTTGATGAAATTAATAAACGTAGCCTATCAACAATTTCGTTAACATTATTCCAGTATACATAGTCTGTATTTGATCTGTTTGTTTTCAAAATTAATCCCTTTCCTGTAGATTTGGCTCTAGTTGTTCTAAACGGAGGTTTTGGTTTGTTAAATGCTGTAACTAATCTTGGCAAGGTTTTTGTCTTTGTAATCCCCTTTCTTTGTAAATATGGTCCTATTATTGTAACATATTTGTGTGATGTATTTCCTTGAACTTGTTCATTTGAATCAAAATTCCTACGATATACATTTGTTTTAGCTAGAATGTTCATGTAATTATCTAAATCTTCCTTCTTATAACCTTTCGGTTCTTTTTTGAAAAGCAATTCGTATAAACCTGGCGTGCCTGTGTACGTTATTCCTCCCACTTTAATGTCTTTTCCAATAATTTCTACCGGTATCTGTGTTAAACCAAAAGAAAACTTATCCGTTTCGAGGTCATGAACTATTCCATAATAATGGTCAAATTTATGTTGTGTATCTTTCACACCCTCATCAATATATGATCTGGGTAATTCATGAAAATCTGCTAAGTAATCTTTATATGATGGTGTACCAACATAGGTTTGAATTGTTTTTCTAGTTTGTTCCAATATGTCTGACAAGTTTAAATTTGTTGTTGTGTCACTAGAAGGATCTGAAGTTTCTGCTATAACAGTTGATGACAATGGTTGTACTACAGGAGAGGAAGAAGTGATACTACTGTCATTTAAAAATGTTGGTAGTTCTGTAGGGAGTGACGGAGTTTTTCCTGTTTTCTGAATATTTTTCGTCGGAGTTGATGTTTTATAAAGCTTTGTAGGTGTTTTGAAATCTTCATACTTTGAAACTCTTTCTTCTTTTAAATCGAATGGTTCGGATTTACCAATACTTGAAATTAGCTGTTTAAGTGGTTGTGTTATTGGTCTATAAGTTTGTTCTAATTCGGACTGAGCAGTAGAAGTAGCTAATTTCAAGCTTTGATATTTCTGCTTCACGGCTTGTCTGGATCTTATTAATTCTCGAGCTAAACGTTTATCCATGCTGTACAAGTTTTAAATGAAATAAAACTGCAAATTTTTTACTTTTATAAATATATAAAGGAATCGAATTTACTCCTATATCTGCCGTGATTTACTTCACAATCTTTGTCAATTACAAGAAAGCCATATGGATCCATCCAACAGTTAGCACAAATATTTTTAAACTGATCAAATGTCATATCTAATATACAGTGGTCATTATATATATGTTTTAAACTCAAACAGTCCTGTTTAAATAAAATTAATAAGTTTGCATTTTCTCGAATTAGACGTTTAAGGATTGAGGAATATCCTTGAAAAATAAAAAAACAATCGGTGTTTCTATGCCTTCCATGCGTGAAATAGTCCCTAATAATAGATTGATTATGACAAGGAATATCATCAAAAATGATAACGGAATTTGGCTTTATCTCATGAGGTGAAATAATGTTCTCATCGCTATCATATTCAAAGTATCCAATTTCTTTCATAGGTTTTAACAACTTTCTTAAATATTCATATTTTGGTTGATCTAATGACTTTGAATAAACATAGACATTTTCAAACCTAATTCCATTTGGATGCTCGAGCAGTGTAAGCATAACGTTGGTTTTACCGCTACCACTGCAACCAACTATAAGCCCTCTTTTTGAACCACCGCAAAATAAGTCACCATGCTTTCTCAACTGTTTACTTAAAATTTTTTCATCATGATTATTTACTGGTAATGAGAATTTTTGTTTTTCAATCCTCATTCTTAATCACACTAGTAAATATTTTTAGCTGTAAAAGTATTTATACCAGAAAAATGTCAATGTGCTTTTAGTATAAAAAGAACTTCAATGACTGTGGGTCGCCATAAGTTGAAAAAAACTATTAAAACACGTAATAGAAAAGGCTCTGGTTTAGTAAATAAATTAATTAGCAAACTACCTTTCGAAGTTCATATACCAGGATATAATTATTGTGGTCCCGGCACCAACTTGGAAAAAAGATTAACTAGAGGTGACGTTGGTATAAATCCATTGGATTCCGCTTGCAAAGAACATGATATATCTTACTCTCAGACTGAAGATTTATCAAAAAGACACATATCTGACCAAATATTAGAAAAAAAAGCCTGGGATAGGGTAAAAGCTAAAGATTCTTCTATTGGTGAAAAAATTGCAGCTTTAAGTGTTGCAGGAATAATGAAGGGTAAAAGAAAGTTCGGTTTGGGATTAAAAAATACAAAAGGGGGTAAACTTAAATTGAGAAAAAAACGTATCATTCGAACGCCCAAAAAAATTGGAGGATTTCTACCTCTTTTGTTTCCCATTCTTGGCGCCCTGGGTGCACTAGGTGGAGGCGCGGCAGGAATTGCTAAGGCAGTAAATGATGCTAAAGCAGCTAAACAGCAACTAGAAGAAATACATAGACATAATATTGCAATGGAAAATGCTTCTAAAGAAGGGAAAGGATTATATATTAGACCATATAAAGGAAAGGGACTATTTATTAGACCTTATAAAGGAGGATCCGTCAAAATGAAAGCAATCAGACAAAAAAAAAACTCAAAATAAGTTTTCCAAAAAGAGCACTTACGAACAATGATATTATTAAATATGTAAAGCTGTTAAAAATAACTGGCTTTAGAGGTGTTTTTATGCTCGATGAACTTCCAAAAAAAATTAATGTGAAAGAATGTGGTATTGTAAATTTGGATAAAAAACAAAATAAAGGATCTCATTGGACTGCTTATATTAAAAATAACAAAAATGTAATATATTTTGATAGTTATGGAAATTTAAAACCACCTTTTGAACTTCTCAAATATTTTAATTCGAATGGCAAAGTGGATGTATTTTATACTTATGAAAATAAACAAAAATTTAATTCATATAACTGTGGTCAACTATCCCTAAAATTTTTGCAAAAAAATATATAAACTCATTATTTATTGTAATATCTCATTCATAAATAAACTGCAATGTCTACCACAATTGCCATATCAGGAAACAGTTCTGTTTTGTCTGCTGATTTTAATCCGCCCATATATTTAGAGGATGAAAAACAATATTACCTGGGTTTAGCTGATTTTGAAACGTTTATGACTATCCCCAATATAAAAGAAGGATATAATAAATTTTATATAGATAAAAAAGTAATTGTTATTCCCGACGGAACTTATGACATTACAGATATAGAAACATACATAAGAGAAAGTATAGAAGATTTATTTCCAAATGAAAAAATTTTTTTTCTTTTAAAATCAAATGTTAATACTCTAAAAACTTTTTTAATGTGTAGTAGAATAATTGATTTTACCAAGGAAGATTCGATAGGAAAAATGTTGGGTTTTAATAGCAGGATACTAGAAGCTATGAAAGAGGAAGAATCAGATAATGTTGCAAAAATAACTAAGGTGAATGCTATTTGTATTGACTGTAATATTTGTGTCGGTTCTTACAATAATGGTAAACCTGTTCATATTATTCACCAGTTTTATCCAACTGTAGCTCCAGGGTATAAAATAGTTGAATCTCCTTTGCCCATTTTGTATTTTCCAGTTAGCGTCAAAGCAATTAACAATATAACAGTTAAAATAGTTGATCAAGACGGAGAACTTATCAGTTTTAGAGGAGAAACTATAACAGTAAGGTTACATTTACAAACAAGTGAAATATAAAATGGTTGTTAGATATAATAGAGCCCTTGGGATGAGACTTGCCCCTACCACTATCAACAAAGTAAAAACTTATAAAAAGAAAAAGCCTAAACAACAGTTCAGTATCAAATCCAACACCAACAAGTTAAGACGAGATAATCGTAAATTTCTCACATCCTTGGGTTTCACTGTTTTAAAATAATGAACATATTAAACGTAAACGAAAAGCTTTATGTAGACAATTCCATCGTCAGTTCTGAGCTTCACACATATCAACCATATATTTCTTCAAAATTCGATTACAATGATGAAATAAGGATCCCAATTCAAGAACTCGATGCTTACACTCTACCATCAGATAGTTTACTTTATATCGAAGGAAAATTAACTAATACAGAAGGTAAATATAAGAAAGAATTGCTATTTATTAACAATGGTATAGCCTTTTTGTTCAGAGAAATCCGCTATGAACTAAACGGAATTACTATAGATTCAATAAGAAATGTTGGATTAGCATCAACCTTAAAAAGCTACCTTTCTCACAATACCAACGAAAGTTTAAAACTGGAAAATGCAGGTTGGTTTCCACATCGGAAAGAAGGTGATACAATTTTAGTTGATAATGATGGAAAATTCTCCGTATCCATACCACTAAAAATGCTTTTAGGATTTTTTGAAGATTACAGAAAAATTATTATGAATATGAAACAGGAATTGGTTCTTATTAGATCAACTGATGATTTAGATGGTGTTATTTTCAAAGAAGATCCGGCACACCTTGTTACTGCTCCTGACACTCCATTGGTTACTTTCGATAAAATTTATTGGAAAGTTCCTCACATTCTAGTTGATATGCCACAACAACTTGCTCTATCAAAAATATTAGAATCAAATAAAGATATATTGATAGGATTCAGGAGTTGGGAACTTGTTGAATATTCTTCTCTAACCGAAACAACCCGTCACACATGGCCGGTAAAAACAACTAGTAAACTAGAAGCTCCTCGTCATGTTGTGATTGGCTTTCAAGAAAACAGAAAAGGGAAAATTGTTAAAGATATGAGTAAATTTGACAATATTACCTTGTCAAATATTAGAGTATATTTAAATTCTGAAAGATATCCTTATCACGATTTGTACTTAAATTTCGAAGAAAACAAATTTTCTGCTTTATACGAAATGTTTGCCAACTTTAGACAGTCTTACTATGGTGTTCCAAATGAACCCATTTTTAATCCTGAACAATTCAAAAACATTAGTCCTATTACACATATTGATTGCTCCCATCAAAAAGAAACAATTCAAACGGGATCCGTAGTAATGAGAATTGAATTTGAGACACACAATGCAATTAAAAAAGATACTTCTGCTTATTGTCTTATTTTACATGACAAATTATTTAGCTACAACCCTCTTACTAAAATTGTGAAACAATTATAAACTTTATCCCCACTATTTTCATATTTCGATTTAATTTAAAGAAATTTTCAAAAGCTTTTAGTTTTAATCATGACATCAAAACTACAACTACAAATTGAAAAATTTATTTTTAAAATTAATCAACTGAAAGAAGAAATTGCAAATTATTCAATTAAAAAAAGTCTCATTAAAAAATTTGCTGCTTTGAAAATATGAGATTGGTTATAGATATTCAAGGATTCAAAGATGAAAAAAATAAATTTATACCGAAAGAGCTTGCAGCTTTTGATGGTTATGAAATGACTCATTACATTTTTAAAAAGCCTTTTCCAATGGAGTTTCTTTCACCTGATTGTCACAAGCAGGCGGTATGGTTAACGAAAAATTATCATTGTATACATTGGAATAATGGATTTACTCCATTACATCATTTCCCAAAAATAATTGAAACACTTACGAAGAAAGCAGATTTTGTTTTTGTAAAAGGAAGCGAAAAAAAGGATTTTATACAGAAATATTCTAAAAAGCATGTGATTGAAATAGATGAACAACCAGCGCTAAAGCTAATGGAACCAAAATGCTTCTATCATTCAAAATCACCTTGTATGTGTGCTTTGACAAATGTGTTATTTTTATATGACAATTGTTTTATGAATGAATAAAAATATAAAAAAAAACTTAATTACCTTTTTATTTTGCATTAACCAACCATGATTGAATACAATTAATATGATACCTTAAATCTAATTTTCTAAATTCATTTAAAAGTTCATACTCATTTTTATATTTTAAATAATCATTACAAAATTTAGCGGCTAATTTACATTGTTTCATTCGATCTATATTATTAACATATGCTGACAAATCTTGTGCTTCTGCGTCTTCTTCGCCTACAATTGATAAATATTGGAAGTATGCAGCAGATATAATAAACTCTTCATACATTTCAGTAACCATTTGCTCCATTGTAAATATTATTAAATTTATTCTTCCTTTTCAATTTCTTGAAGAATAGTATCCTCGTCAATAAATTGCTTCAAGTCTTTTAAATAGTAACCAAAGCCAATATCTTTTAGATCTTGAATAAGTTGAAAAAAATTTAATGTTTCAATGTATTTGTTGCAAAAGAGGGCAGCCTTTACGAATTCCTCAGATTGATTACAATAAAAGTCTATCCACTCCGGACCACTTGCCATACAATACGAGAAATAGGTTTTTGAAAGATTACTAAATTTCTCCTCTAATAATTTAACTGCAATCAGCAACTCAGCCATTTCATTTATTTAACATAATATTTTAAATATGTAGGGGGACGTCTCTTGCGAATAGGATTAACTTTCTTTGATAATACCTGTTTTTTATCTTCGTATAATTGAAACCTCTTTTGGGTTGCAATAATAGCAGGTATAAATTGGCAATCTTCTCCTATAAATTCTATTAGGTGGCTTAATTCTCCTACAAAGTATGATTTCCCAAATGTATTGAAAAACGTAGTAAGGCTTATAATTCCTTCTAAATAATCATCACAACAGTCAATTGCTTCCAAATAATCTCGTTTCAGTGGATAAAACAGCTTGGTGTATTCATCTTTCGAAATCACTTCAAAGAAATTGAGATATTTAACTTTTAACTGTCTGATAGTTGTAGTTAATTTTTCGCGATTACACATAATTCACTTATTACTTGACACATTTTTTCTTTTTGTTTTATACAAAATTGGTGGAAAAATTCAAAAATAACTTTTTACGCAACTCGAGCACAGCTTAGTAAATGTGTCTCGGCATACTAAAATGATCATGATGCACCTATTTATAAGACTTAAGAATGCAAAATCAAATGTGGGAGAACAAAGAGAAAAAATTAAAAAATATGATGCGAATGAGAATAAAAGGGGAGGAAGTTAAGAATGAGGGACATGAGAGAGAGGAAGAGGAGGAGGAGGAGGCGCTCCCCTCTTATAACTACTTATATATATATATATAGATAGATAGATATATATATATATATATATATATATATATATATATATATATATATATATATATATATATATATATATATATATATATATATATATATATATATATATATATATATATATATATATATATATATATATATATATATATATATATATATATATATATATATATATATATATATATATATATATATATATATATATATATATATATATATATATATATATATATATATATATATATATATATATATATATATATATATATATATATATATATATATATATATATATATATATATATATTATATATATAACATTCGTATAACATATATCTATACTATATTTACGCTTTAAAGAGTTTACCGCATCTCGCACTTGGTTAAAACTAACAGGTTAACAGTAATTAAGAAGTTCCTGTGTATGTGGCTCACCGAGAAAATCAATATGATTTTTACTTGTGTTATTGATCTTCGATAAGGTTTCTTCCGCTATATTTGCAAAATAGTGATTGAATTCGGAGGAAGATTGACCCTGACCCACCACTGACCCTACCCCTCTAGACTCACTCACTACGTGCCATGCTGTTTTTATCATGTTGGAAGAATTCATGATGTAACTACAATATGATTCTTTTTTAGCCCTTGTTAGAACCTGTCGGTACTGCTTTTCAAAATTCTTAATTGTGGTTTTAAGTAGCTCAGATGGTTTAGAGTTCTATTAAAAATCTGAGGGTTTCCCTCATATTTTTTAGGTTATTGTTAAACCACTGGATTTTTTTGGCTCTCTTAATTTTTTGGTATTTAATAGGTAAATGCTCATTCATTCCATTCACAATTATACTCAAGAATTTATTAAATATAAAATCAATACTTTCACTCCCATCTTCTATAAAAGTTCAATCCTGTACTCCCAAATATTCATACATCTATGACACACATCTACTTGTTATTGGTCTACTTATGTGAAAACCACAGTCCAAGTCCTGCACAGACAGGTATATGCTAATATCGACAGCTAGTTCATCAGAAAGCAATGGATCAAAAACAGATGTAGTGAATTGCACAATACCTGAAAAGTTGCTGAAAATGTTATCGATACAGTTCACAGTGTTGGTATTTTGAAAAATATGATGAGACATGTTGAAGCCACCCATCAGATCAAGCAAATCCTTTTTTCTTTGACTATTCAAGTTAAAAATAACATTAAAAATGACAACTAATTTATATTTCTCATTAGCAAATTGCAGCACGTCTTCTAGAATCTTTAAAAATAGATCATGGCTTCCATCAGGAGAACGGTAAGCTGTTATGACGTCCAAGTTCCTTTTCTTGACTTCAATGGCAGATACTGCTGACATGTTGACTAGGATCAATCTTGTTTATCCTATTTGTAAACGATGTGGTGTCTTGCTTCAAGCATTCCGATGTGGTTCTGTATGCTGATCACCAGAAGTTTTACAGTGCTTTTGACGAGAACAGTAATCACCTTCAGCAAGACTTCTTCTACTGACTTCTCTGACTGGTGTAAGACAAACTATTTAGCTCTGAACGTAAAAAATGGTTCGTTTTTCGAGACGCCACTCCACCCGGGAAGTGGTTTATTTAATAGATGATAAATTTGAACACATTGAACAAATGGTGATGAAGGCTTTTAGAATACTGGGATTCGTGCCATTACTTTTATATTTAATTCATATTTATATTAATTTGTATGTAATTGTATATTATATGTACCTATATTACTATATTAGGACTTAATTTATGTTTTATTATGACAAAATTAACTTGATTTGTCTTATATCCTACCTTGTGGAGGGAGATATTCAAATCTGTGCTTAGTTCTGATGCTGCTTGTAGTGGGCGCCACTTACGGTGCATTAAATCTCTTTAAAATAAAGTAACTTTTTTGGGTCACGGTGTATTGGCCCAAATGTTAAAGATTATGTATTTTCCACTTCTACGCAAAAAAAGGTATACTTTGAAAATGTCCCTCAGAGTGGCCGTTTGCAAGATATTTGCGTATAAATTAAGTGGGATATAGCCATAACCTCGTGATATTGTTACAAATTTAGTTATTTTTTCATTGTTATTATTGTTTTCAATTTCAATAAAAATATTTTTATTTTCTATACATTTTTCATTTCAATAATTATTTCAAAAAAAATTTTAATAAAAATTTTAAATTTTGAAATTTGAAAAGGTGGTACTGATTAAAACTAATCAATTTACCAATTGATTCCAACATAATACTTGATGTTTATGCAAAACTTGAAATAAATTGGATAAGCAGTTTTTTCATAATAATTTTTTTAACATTTCACTACGCCGGATTTTTACCAAAATATTACTAGGTCATACCCATATGACCCTTCATTTTTGATAAAAATTTAAAGTCAATCGGGTAAGTAGTCTTTAAGCTATGCCGCGAACTTATAGACAGACATACCGACAGACGAACCGACGGAATTGATAAAACATATTTTTTTGACATCTAGGGAGGCTAAAATGTAAAGACGTATAAAACCTGAAAGAGCGATTTTTACATACTTTTTATTTGGCCGCCATTTTGTTCGGCCACCTTGAATTAGTACCAGAATTTTACTAGTTTATCCCTATACCACAGTTAGTTTTGACACACAATTTGAAATCAAACCATTAAACAGTTTTTCAGGCTGAATTTTTAAATTTTGTTGTTCCAATATAATATTTGATGTTTCTTGCAAAATTTGAGATAAATTGGATGAGTAGTTTTTTAATATTATTTTTTTAAGACTTCACTAGATCGCCATTTCGTTTCGCCGTATTGGATTTTTACCAAAATGTTACCAGGTCATCCTCATATGATTATTAGTTTTTAACCAAAATTTAAAGTAAATCGGGTAAGTAGTCTTTAAGGTATGCCGCGAACTGACAGACAGACAGATAGACAGACCGACAGACGGACGGAAATTGATAAAACATATTTTTTGGCATCTAGCGACGCTAAAACGTAAAGATGTGTCAAACCTTAGAGGGTGATTTTTCACGATTACAAACATGTTATTGGCCGTCTTGAATTATTACCACTATTTTACTAACTGATCCATACACCACAATTAGTTATGGCACACAATTTGAAATCAAATCATTGAGCAGTTTTTTCAGGCTGAATTTTTAAATATTTTATTATGCCGCCATTTTGTTCCGCCATCTTGGATTCGTACCAAAATTTTACCACTTGATTTTAACATAATGTTTTTGCAAAATTTGAGATAAATTGGATGAGTAGTTTTTTTAATAATAATTTTTTTAACATTTCACTAAGCCGCCATTTTGTTTCGCAGTATTGGATTTTTACCAAAATGTTACCAGGTCATCCCCATATGACCATTAATTTTTGACCAAAATTTGAAGTCAATCGGATAAGTAGTTTTTTAGCTACGCCGCGAACAGACAGACAGACCGACGGAATTGAGAAAACATGTTTGACCCTGAAACGTGAAGATCTGAAAAAATCTCGAAGAGTGATTTTTTCACAATTTAAGTAAGTAAAGTAAAAACAATTTTTATAACCGAGAGAATTTGCATTGAAAATGTTTAGTTCCTAAATCTCTCGTAGTAAGGAGGTACCAGGTCTACCTTCTATATTCTTTGTTAAACTGAAAACACACGTCAAAATGTTCCTTCATTTTGTTTAAATGTTAAGGAAGGTGTATTCCTTGCACCTGTTCAAGCTTACCTCGTAGTTTCGCGACGCCGGCTTTATATTTTCAGAGCAAATCTCTGCTCATAAAAATCGGATTTTAAAACTTTTTTTTTCTCATGCTGGTACAAAAAAAAACAAGTGGCAATGACAAAGTGTTATCTATTTTAAAATTTTTCTTCAAATAACTTCAGGAAAAAATAAAAACGATTTTGCAAAATTTAGAAATCAATGCGTAATTCCAACTAACTTCGATCGATTTTCTGTTTATGTCATTTGTAAAAGGCTGCGCCAATTTTCACCAAATATAAAATTTCCTTTTTATGTCATTTGTAAAAGGCTGTTATAGTTTTCCTTAAAACCCTAAATTAGATTTTTCACTGGTTGATTCTAATATGAAAATAGTGGAATTCTTAAAAACAATTTTGATATGAATAAAAAAATAGCCAGAAAAAAAAACTGTCTGTTTAACGAAAGCGTAGGTCTTATCCTCTCGGCTGCCTTGATTCGCGAAAATACGCTAGGGTTGTCAAGGTAACTCATAAATTTTTTTCATTTATTTACATTGCGATTATAATATACTCCTTTGAAGGAATATACCCATTCTGCACTCTAAAACCGTATGATTGTATTAATTAAATTACTGGCTCTTTATACGCACTCTGGCGAGGATTGGTAGAAGGTCGTTATGAGTCTTCTTAAGCGTAGCTATTATTTTCTTTGTTGAAACTGATAAAATAAAACTATCAGTATCCATGTATAGCAACTTAGCATTAGCGCCATATTTTTCCATAATGAAATCGTAATTAAAACTACGAGTATACATTATGGTTTTTGAAAGTTCCAATATATCCACTACTGTATTCATCTGAATCCCAACAAAATCATTCGTAAATATCGATACATTCTTAAAATTTGGTTTTGAAATTAATGCCTCAGCGTCAAGTTTTTTACCAAGTTTTTCCCAGTGGGTAACTAATCTAACATCAGTTCTTTTTTGAACATTCTCCATTGTCTTACCAAACACAGCATTATTCATTAACATATAAAAATCGCGGTCAAATTTGCTACAGGGATGTATTTAAGTCAATACATTTTTTTAACCAAAGACTCTGATCAAAAGCTAAGAGACGGTGAATATTCTGAAGATTTAAACCATGTTTTATACACTGATTCAGATTTTGATAATGAATTATATATCGGGTTTTTTAACACAAGTTTGGTATTTGTTTTTGGATTTTAGATTTAGAGTTTTGGTGGAACAATTGATTCAGGAAATAACGGTAGGGGTCATTGTGTTTGTCATGTAAATGTTGCGGATATTCAAGATTATGATATACCCCTTGTTAGAATTTTTTGGAATGAAATTAAAATTTTTGATGTCATCCTCTGAAACCCAATTAAAATTCCTTGTTGGTAAATATTGCGACATCGCAGCCTCATATAGCTTTGCAGCATCAAGATTGTAGAATCATACGTAGAAAGATGGGTGTTGTTTCCAACTCCAGCTCTTGTACTGCATCGACTAACACGAATCCCCTTTTGTAGAAAATGTAACATATCTATATCAGTGAGTAAATCTAGTTCTATATTATATCTTTTTTGCATACTCAAGCCAGGTCAAGCCCGGACTCGTGAATACTTGCGCAGCATCAAGGCCATTCGTTTTCTTACATACATCACAGAAATTTTCAAAAACATCAGTCAGAAGGAGCACATCAGATTTTAAATATACATCCGATAATCACCTAATGTCCTGCATTCAAACAAAGGCCATACTTCTAAAGCACGCAAATAATTCTTCTCAGGCGCACTCTCATTTTTAAACGAATTATAAAATGACTCGTGACTAGGCATTTTAGAAAACGAGCCTACATATTTATAAGGAAATACGCCTCTCTGTCTAATAAGCTGAAATTTCTGGGGATTAGAAAAATATTTAGACACTTCTCGGCATTGCTCGTTTGTTAAATTTTCACTTAATTTTTCCTACTAGGTAAAAATCTGAAACTCTCAAAAAACCTCAATTTAAAATTAATTCGGTGCTCCTTATCCATGACGTCAATAAATGTGTCTACTAAAATTTCTTTGCTGAAGGATATATATTTTTCCTTACTTTATGCATTGACATCAATTTTTGTCTTATCAGAGGCCATTTGACGTATGAATAGATGATAATCAAAAGATAGATTGTGAAAAAAAAACTGAGATTAAATTTGGAATTTTGAAATTCAAATTACAAATAGAATGAGCGGCATCTCGAAATTTACCTGTCAGATGGTCGTAGTCTTTAACCCTCACATACCCTGCTTTAAATGGTCTCTCACAAATATGGCAAAGTTCACTATTGTTAAATTCATCCAATTCTTGTAATATTAGAGGGATCATGGGTACAATATGCTTATGCTTATAATAAATATTCTTACAATCTTTTTCCAAACATTCAACAAACTGTTTAGCAGCATCCTGACCTCGATATGTTTGAAATTTGGAAAGCGAGTCGTCATAACTACATTTTATGTAGTAAGCAAAATAATATGGCTCTAATTTATAGATTTTTATGAGAATGCGCTCTTTCCGAATCAATTTTATCCATATCATGATCTAACAATAGAAGAAATTGTCTATATTTCTCAAAGAGACCTAGTTTTAATAATAAACATAGAAAATGACTCCAAGTCTCGGTCTCAGTAAATTATAATTTTACATTTTACAACAAACGTGACACGTGTTTCGCTCTTTCGAGCATCATCAGACCTACAAACAACAGAGAGAACCTTAGTAAATAATCACACTCACAAATCCTAAAACAATAACTTACAAATAGAATAAAACACACTAAAGCACAATAAAACAAACAACTACTTACACATATTTGATTGACACTAAAATTCGCGTGAGACTTAACCTCATTTTAGTGTTAAGTATATATAAAATTAATCAATAAATATAAAGTCGTTTTTTCTACAATATAAAAATATTGGATTTTCTACAAAAAGGGATATAGTCATATCGAATTTTTATAATTATAGAAACAGCTAAATACATTTGTTTGTTTTTTTATAACTATGAAAACTTTTGATGGTCGTTTCTAACCTCAAATCCCACAGGCAATGATGACTCTTCCGCCCCTTATTAAGATTTCACTATTCGTCAGGGGCGTCCGGTGAAATTTGGGACAAAGGAAGGAATCTTTCAAAACTTACCTATTTGTAATGTAGTTGTATTCTATCTTTTTTGCAAACTCATATATAATTTCGTCGTAGAAACGCGGATGCTGCGACATGCTCTGTACAAGATTGTTTTCAGTCGTTAACAGGGACAAATCCGAAAGCCGATCTTGTCTTGTCGAATTCCGCAAATAAGCAATTGTCTTATATATAACTGTTAGTTCCGAATGTAACAAAACTAAAGCATAATGACGCATCAAACATTTTAACTGGGTTTGCGGAAAATGTTTTCCCTTAAACGCGTTAAAATTATACAATTCGAGAAAGTTTAGATCTTCAAAGTTTTTAAACCTGTTTTCTACTTCTTGATAAATTTGATCCAAAATTTTGAAAAAAAGTCGTCGTTATTAAAACGTGTTATCGTTTTAATAACGCCAAACCGATACTATTCATATTTTCCCAACATTTATCAAAGTCATCTCTTTTTTTTAAACTTACAATTTTATTACACAGAATCCGACATCGTTTGTTTTACATTGTAATAAATTAAACAGGTTATCAGAAAATGGAAATATTTTTGAAAAACAAAGAAGTAAAAAATTAAAGTTAAAATCGTTTTTTAAACTATCTAAACATCCTTTAGAGCTATTTAAAGTTTCTGTATCTCACTTACTATTCTCCAGTATACTTTCAAATAATTCAGATAAAGAATCGCGATGTTCAAAAATTGTTAATACTAGCCTGCCATTGTAATTGTAATTCCAGCGCGTAGCAGCAACTTTCGGTAGTCTTAGCTTTACAATTGTATCCAATGCTTGTGTGCGTTTGGTAGATTTGGAAAAAAAAAGCAGCCATACCACTCAAAGTTTCATTCTTTTATCTACATCACTGACTGAGACAAAACTAAGTTTAATTTGTGCGCACAACAGTGTATAAAAATCGCACACGGATAAGTTTCTCGCACTTTTACTCGAAGACCGCCTAAATGTCCAGCCATCACAGCAGCACTGTCATAACTTTGAGCAACCAATTTTTTACAAACATTAATAGTTTTAATAAGTTCACATACAATTTTATACAGTGTGTTAGCAGTTCTATCTTCTGACACGTTAATAAATCCTAAAAATCTTTCCTGTAGGTTTCATCAGTCGTTTCGTGCAAAATAATAGCCACAAAACGCGTTTGCTTAATTTCATCTTTAATTTTGTTAAAAATAACAGTCGAAATTGCAGAAATTAAATCATTTTGAATTCGATTTGAAGTGCCTTGAAACACACTGCCTTGTTCCAAATGATCTTTTAAATAAGGGTCATACTAGATAATAGCGAAACAATGTCTAGATAATTGCCTCTACTTGCAAAATACGTTGATTCATCGTGACCTCGAAACCCAAGTTCATGGAGGGCAAGAAAACACACATCAATAAGCCTTTTTAGCACATCTCTATTTTTATTAACTAATTCATTATGTTGTTGATGACTAACTTGTAACTGTTTATCTAAAGCGTGTTCGATTCGTGTCTTTCCAAAAACTTTTTCTTTGCTTGCAAGTCATTCTTAAGTTTTTATAGACACCTAGTAGTTGTACAAATACTTTCATCCTATCGGGACTCATCAGTGCTCCGATCGTAAGAGAGTAAGTTCAAGGTAAGATGAAAAGGTATTACAAAAAAACTTCCTGCACGTCCGACTTTAAAAAATTGCTATGTATAGGGCAATTTAAATTATATTTTGGTTAAAAACAGGTTCAAAATAGTTCACGCGCTGCAGAAATACAAAGACACGAGTACGATTTAACATTTCAAATTTTTATGTAGTTAGTTAGACAAAGGACCAATGCAAGGCGGTACAAATGGACAAATCTACTTCTATTTTATCATTCTAGATTTGATTTTTTCGTAAAAAATCGAATGAGGCATATATATTTCCTTATTTAAATCACATTGAAGCTAATGAATATCTCTTAGAGTTTTAACATAATATTGTAGCGACGGAAGGCTTGCAAATGATCCATAGTACTGCGTCCAGTCCACCCTTAAATTAAACTACCAATTACACCCTAAAATATATGTTAATGAAAATAACGATTTTCATTTGTGATTCACGATTTTATATCTCCGGTCCTATTAATCGTAAAAAGTTTAGTAGGTCGCATTTTTTTTTCGCTGTAAATCTATTTTCAATAACATTCTATTAATTTTTCTAATCCGAAATACCGGGAACCATTGCATAAACAAATTTTAAACGATTTTTTCATATTCCCGACTAACTTTAAACCGCCATATTATCTCCGCGTTCTGCGAGCCATATTATTTGTTGTTAAATAAATAAGAGAAAAGTACTGTACGACTTTGACGAATTTTTGCACAGTTTTGTTTGAATTCATCAATGCATTTTCAGATTCTCCCAATTTACATTTAAATGAACCCATTAATCTATAATCTTTATTTTTAATTGTGTAATGCTGATAGGTTAATTTTCGTCCCTTATGAACTGACCTATATAGTATATTAATAATAAGGGTTGTATACAGGGAAGTAAAAGTAGCTTTATTGTCTAATAATGTTACAGTCATTGCTGATAAAGCTTGCTATACAACGGATTAAAAACATGTAACATACAAAAATAAAAATATACGGTCCAAGAAGTTGTTAAATTTTTGGAATTAAATAAAAGAAACCAGCTGATTAATTTTTACAAATTTATTTTTGAAATTTACAAAAATCTTTTTGAAAATGTATGTTCTGAAGATTACATTGTCTAAATATTTCCATAATGCGGCTGCAAGTGTCTGGAGTATGGTTTCGATTTCTTGCCGGATATTGTTCTTTAGGACTTCCCGAGTGGCGGGGCGGTTGCAGTACACTTGACTTTTAAGATATCTCCATAAATAAAAATCACTGAGTCTTGTCTTGTTGGAACCAAGTATCATGAGGGAATCCTGAACAGCAGGGGTGAAAAAGTTTTGAAGCATCTCGATATAACGATAAAATCTCGCCCCATGCGTACCGATTCACAAATTAACCGTTACTGCGTGACCTTGTTGGTCTTCGAAAAAAAAACGGACCGATGATTCTGGATCCCGACATTGCAACTCAAACTGTGACCTTTGGGCTATGCACTTAGATGTTTGATTTTAGGATTTGCTTCACACCAGTAGCGACAATTTTGAGTATTCACATGGCCATTAAGGTGGAAATAAGCCTCATCGGAGAATAAGATGTTGTCGACTGCTGGAACTCCGTTCATTATTTCGTTAAGGAATAAAAGTCTATCAGCGGGGTCCGTCGGCTTTAATTCTTGCACCAACTCAATCTTATACGAGTGCATGTCTAAATCTTTATGAAGGATGTGAAGCAGCGACAATCTCGTGACATTTAAAGCAGCTGCTCGCTTTCTTGTCGATAAGTTTGATTGTTGACGCACGGACGATCTCACTCTTTCAATGTTTTCATGTTCTTGCTGACCCTCGATGACCGTTGATATACGCGTTTATTTAACATTAAGCCGTTTTCTCAAACTTACGAACTCATTGCCTAATCAATGGAAGGCTTGGATATTGCTGTATATCAAATTGAACTGTTGTCGAAATCGACGGCACGCAATAGTGGCAGAATTATTGTTGCGATAATACTCGCGCACAAGAAACGAGTGCTCCTCTCCCGTATAGGGCTACATGTTAACTAAATTTCCCTGAGAACTATCGTTTAAGACGGATCCTACCATTCTCCCCCTCCTAGCCATTTTTTTACAGGCAACCAAATATTAACAACTTTTAGTACCACTCCACCTTTACCTACATAAACGAGTTTTGTGTTTAAGTCATAATAAAGCAGCTACACATAGAATATTTTTAAAAAGTATGTAAACAAAGAAAGAGTACACACTGTTTACAGAATACACTTTAAAATTATATCGTACCTAATTCACATTTATTGGTCACTAAAAATTTGGATATTATCATATGCTTTTTGGACTAATAACGTCTTACTTCCACATGATTTGGGACTCATCATCGGTAACCTCATCTGTTAAGCTTGTCGCGTTTTAAAATCATTATTTTTTTAAAGACAGTTTGCTTTCATATTTTTAAGTACTAATCAAGCCGTCTTCAGTATTCAATATAAAAATGCATCACATAGTCAAAACAGAGTACTTTAAGAATAACGCATTTATCTTTCCTCTCAAGCAGAAACTAATCCATGCAAGGTTGACTTTGGCAGATATCATATACAATCGCGACTTGGGTCTTTTGATGATTTAAGCCTGGGTTATAAATTGAAAAAGTTTGCGTCTTGCGTCATCCGTTTGAGCTAAGTGTTTACGCTGGTTCTTAGCCCGAGTTATAGATTGAAAACTTTTGCGCTTTGCGTCACCTGTGGAACTAACCTTACTTTAATGTTTTTATATTTATCGCCTTTTTGTCTTGTTTGTTTTTCAGTTATGTGCGTTTTTTTAATTTGTTGAGCATGGATAATCAAAATCATAGTAATTATGCCTGGTAAAGACTAGGCATTGTGGATATATTAATGTGTTCCGCAGCTGTACGTTGTTGAAAAGAAGTCGGCAAAGAAGATCGCGAAATCAGCCTGTTAATTGGGGTAGAAATACTCATAACTCCTACCAGTATTTTCTTAAAATTAAAAAGACAATGAACCCAAGCAGTTTTTTTAATGGACGAGGATGTTATATGTATATATTAATGTCAAATTTATTACGGGACGAACGTTTTAAAAGGCCCTCGAAAATTCAGCAATTTCATTGGTTGTCTGTGCTCAGGATTGTCAATATGCTGTTTTGCCAAGCGATTGTACTTTCTTCCAAAGACACTAGTTATAATCAAATTTACAGCTATTTGAAATATAGAATGAGGAAAAATACTGCGAAATGCGTTATGATCGAAATCTCAAAATCGTCTTTGAAGTAAGTGGTATTCTATGAATCAATTTATTTTTTTGTAAGTACATTCGCTGTCTTTGGCAGTGACTACAAACCGGAAAGAAATTCTTGGATTCCTACGTGCTTCCTCTATTAGTCTGTACTGTATAAAGTTATATAAACTCCCTGCAGCCACTTTTAAACGGCTCATAGGCAAAGAAAACATTTGTTTGTTGCATAATTTCCTTTGCTTTTTTACTAACAGAAGTTAAAATTCGTTCTATATCCAGTACCAAAAAGTTCTCGGTTAACTTATAAGGAAGTACTATATCCACACTGCTTTTAAAATTCAACTGTTCCGAGCGCTTTACGATGTTCCCTACAGACAGATGATTTTTTGGATACTAACTATGGAACTTCGGTAACAAACTGAAATCAAGCTCAAGCAGTAAAAATTACAGCTATTTTATTATTATTATCAGTTACTAGCATTTATGTGTATCTGTTCCTTTGGTCATCTCGTAGGTTTAATGGTTTGTAGTGTCGGCTTTAGGGTGGAAGAAATCCGGGCGGCCGTCCGGGTGGCCATGTAAGAAGGAGCGGTAAGCGGGTCGGCGCCTCTGTTGTTTTAAACTTAATATAAACTAGGGCGCTAGAAAAAATCTCGCCCCATGCATACCGATAGCTAAGGCACTAATGGTTTGAGGGATTTTCTTGTTGTATTACTATGAAAGGTGTTGTTAGATAGGTAGAGTGTGACAGAATAAATTTTATGACGAAACAACAATATGGCCGCCACTGGTCGTTATTTATTTACCAAGTGTGTTTTACGTTCGGCCCTATATCTTCTAAATGTTTGATTGTCGATGGATAAAAACACATCGATGAAATGTTAGTGTTAACTTGAATTTACTGGTCCGGTACGTTCCCGGGTTCGTCATTGCCGGTTATATGTCAATCATCCTTTACTCCTAGATTCTCCCGCAAATCCAGAATTCAGACCAATTGGAGTTATAGCTGAATGACAATGTTAATAAATATATGCTAGAAGCTCTAGACTCTTATTACAAATCGTGTCTCTAGATTTTTTCCAAGGCCGTGTTTCGATGGTGTTTTGTTATTTATTAGCTGGTAGCCCCAGGGGGTAATTTTCTTAGGTGGATATTTATATGTATGTATAAATGTACAGGGGGGCGCTTTTTCGACGTGCTTAATGGGGGTTTGCAAATTTATAAGAGATAGAAAAAATCGAACAAGCACACCCCAACTCGATTTAGAATACAAATGGATTTCTTTTATACAGATCAAGACTATTAGAAACGCCACGCCATAAGGTTAGAATATTTTGGCAGGATCAACAATGGCTATGATACTGGTGGGTTTGAATATGTACAAGTTCTAACGAATTGCTTATCAGTGGTACGAATGCGTAATTGATTAGAGCGATGGACTAGTGATCCAGAGGTGCGGGTTCGATCCCCGCTCGTACCATACTTTTTGCTGTTGATTATAAATATTTCTAAAAATATATTTTACAGTTTAAAAATAAACTGATAAAATACTTCTATTCAGATCAAGGCTACCTTGATTTGTCATTTTTGAATAACCTCTGTCTCTTGGTTAATAATTAAGATAGAAAAAACTTCATATTTCTAAATTTTATTGATACTTACGTGGACTCCAGTGGCGTAACAACTTTTTATTTATCTTTTATAACTTTATTTCGGAAATTTGACTCAAAGTTTACCTTTTCAAATACCACACACTTTTTTTACAAAAAAGTTAATTACTCATATAATTGTTATAAGAAAAGAAACAAAAAATATAATTTGTTTATTTATGAATGTATTATTATTTGTTAAATAGACAAATAAATAATCTTTAATAAAATAAAATATTCTTCCTAAAAACACATAATTTTATCAAGGTTGGTGGAAAAATATCTGAAAATTTATGTTTTTAAATGAAATTTGCTTAAAGGAATTAGTGAATAATAAAAATTTGCTGTCATAGGATAAACTTTGAATTATTTTAAAAACATCGGCATTTGATAATTAAAAGAGTGCGATTGCAATGTTACATCCTAAACTCTATTACAAAAAAATCGAGTTTTAGTAATGTTTGAGATGCATAATGTATTCAAATTTAATATAATTATGGTGCCCCCCGCCCACCCAAGCGTAATTTCTGGCAGCGTCACTGGACGAAAGGATTGTATCCTTGCTTCCAATTTGTATTCGACGAGATATTCCTAACATCAATCGAATATTTATTTAATTAAAAGTTCAAGCGAAATTTAGAAAAAATGCCTAGTCAAAATTTTTTTTTAAATTAATGTCATTTGAATAAACTAAACTTTAAGACATTTTTCTATTGACTACTTGACAGTTTATTATTATAGAAAAGTATTATTTGGATTTGCATTTTAGATTTTTATTTTATTAATTTTTAGGAAAAAAAAATATTTTATTTTAGACTAATTCTTTGTTTATTTAATAAATATTAATACATTAATAAATAAACGATTTTCTTTTTATAATACATTTTTTATAAAAAATTACTGTCAGGAAAAATTGAATATTTTTGAAAAAAAAAAGGGTGTGGAATTGATGGAAAAGTAAATTAATTTGTAATCAAAATGTTGAAAAATATATGAGAGTCTCATTTAGCAAACCCAACCTTGCGTCAATTCTCCGAAATTAAGTAAAAATCTATAAAATGTATTAACTTAAGTTTATTAAGTTTTTTTTCTATCTTGATTATTAACCGAGATACAGACGGCATTCAAAAATGACAAAGTCTGAAAATCGACTTGTATATCAAAAACAAATTAAGATAATAGCCTTAATCTGTTTGCGGGAAACAATTTGTATTCAAAATCTGTTTTCGGGTGTTTCGACGAGGCGACGCGACGACCGAGCCAAAGTTGTCAAAGTGAAATTTTTAGCTGCTAAGAAAATAGCAGCTATTTTTGAAGCTCATAGCAGTTATCATTTGCTACGAACTTGAGAGCAGTAAAAAAAAGCAGACCGCTATTTAGCAACCCATCACTTTTTGATTTATTTCTTTCTATCTTGTATTCACAAAAGCGACACCCTGTACAGTACATCCTCTTTAACTCAACAACTAAATTCAAGGGGGTTGTCGGATTAGCGATTTCGAGTTACAGGCTAATCAAAAATCGTATCTATCGTTCTTAATCTATCCGTCTTTACTAAAAATTTAATATCAAACCAAAAGTTTATGTGCGTTTTCTCAAAAGTAATAAAACTCATAACTTGTATGCTCATACAAATTTTTCATTCACAAATTTTGTACTTAAAACTTATAATTCAAAACTAGGATTTTTATCGGTTACGTTTAAAGAGTATAAAAAATTATTAAAAGTCATTAGAAAATTGAAAATACATAACCTCTCTTTATTTTTAATGGGACACCATGTATATTATTATTCCATATCGATGAAAAATATTTAACAAGATATGAAATAAACAGCAACGGAACATTTTAAAATACATTATTAATTCATGTATTATTTTGGAATACATTCTTAAGTAAATAGTGATTATTATACCGTGCGTGTCTAAAGTCAGGACCCCCGTTAACTTTTGAATTGTTTGGTCTGTTTCCATAAAAATTTGAGGACTTTAGTAAGGCAACGTAAACCAAAATTTAAGCAAGAAATGGCAGATAAAAATGTCAAAGTGACAGCTTAGAAAGAAAAGATAGAAAAGAAGGGTTGAGTAATACCTTATTTAAAAGGCCTTTCCACCTGTATTTCATATCCAAACATAGGTCCCAAAAATCCTTTGTTTCCTTCATACAAGGTGAATATCGTTTAAAATTTTGTTTGGGAAAATGACAGCAATTTCAAATCTTGGGAATAAAATACAAGTGAAAAGACCGTTTAAATAAAGTATTACACGACCCCATTTTCTATGTAATTTTCAAAAATGGCGCCTAGCTGTCAGTTTCAGATTTTCATTTGTAATTTCTTGCTTAAATTTTGGTTTATGTTGTCTTACTAAAGTCTTCAAATTTTTATAAAAATGTACCAAACGATTCAAGTTGAGGGGTGTTCTGACTTTAGACACGCACGGTATATTATAGTCGATTTGTAATATTTAAAATTAATATAACTGGAAAATAATCTTAAAAATGATCATTTGGGAATCAGGTCTTGGAATAAAAAATTCTATTTCAATACAAAAGTTGATCCTTCAATAAAAAAATCTAGGCGAGATATTTAAAAATATAATAATACAGTAATGGAGAATATTCGGTAAAATCTTTTAAAAAATTGGTCACTTTAGGTTAAAATAAATATCCATCTAATGTAAGTTATTTAAAAGGCTCTTTTTAATGCTTCAAAATAAGTAAACTTTTTTTTTAATTTTAATAAAAGTATGCGGTATCTGAAATTGCTATTCGGCGTGTCCTCTCTCCCCCTCCGGATTAACGAGGTGCGTTTGGACTATGAGTAGCGAAACTTCTATAGATTACTACATCTCTGGATTAAAGTTGATCATTTTTCATCTTTATATTGGCTTTTCTGATTTTGTTTTGTTTCCATTTTATGTAATTTTAAACTTTACGTGATTTTATATATTTTTCTTCTTTGCTTCCCTTTATGCTTGACTTTAACATTTATGTTTTTTTTTGTTAAGCTGTTATTTGCCTTACCTTTTATCGCAATAATTTGGTGTAGTTTATTTATCTCATCTAACAGTTCCTTCTTATACGTCTTTAATATTTTTTTTGTCTAATTTTCATTTTTTCTAACAACTCTCAAAGTTTACTTGTTTTGTTACAAATTTCTCTTTTCAGCAACATATTACATTATGTTTAAAAAAAGACACAGTTTATCTTCTGTTCTCTTTTGATATTTTAATTTTTATTTTCGGTTGTGTTTTAAGTTTTTATTCCCTATATATTTCTTATTATTGTATCCCGTTTCGTTTATATTGTTTACGTTTTCGCTGTTTCACGCAGTTTGTCTTTTTAATTTATACTTCTATTTTTTTTTATTGATTTTAGTTAAAAAACATTGCAATATTAGAATACATTCATTCATTATGGTTGGAGACTAGTTTCTGTAAAATATACCTGTAGACGACAGGAAACAGCATTATCCGACTTTGATGCTCCTAGTAAATTAATATTTTTTATCTGCTAGAGATATATAAAACCACAAGAATATTTTCATCTATGCCTCTTGCGTTGTTGCCGTCACAGATCTGTAAAATTTGATGTTTGGAGGCCAAGAGGCCACGAAAACCTACGGAGGCGGAGCGTACCCGTACACATTTTGTGTATATAAATGTATAAGACACAAACGCCACCTAGTGAAAGATTCCTCGAACTAACTTGTATGTTTGTTGATGTATATGACTTTTTCGCCTCAAAAAAAAATTGCCAAACGACGTGAAAGGTCGTGCTATAGCGATGAAAAGCAGGCAAAACGTCGTCTGTCTCTCTCTCTCTATATATATATATATATATATATATATATATATATATATATATATATATATATATGTCCCACTAAGGGCGGCCGGGTAGGTTTTCTCAGAACCTATGAAAGCTACAGCTTCGCGAAAAAAAATTCATAACTAAAGTGGTCAAGAGAAATTGCTTTGTCTTTCACAACTCAATAAAGATATCTAACTTATGCGCTAAAACAAGGAATATTTCGATATATAATATAAAGAATATTATTTAGACAAAAATAAGATATTGTGTCATTTACATTAAGTTTTTCTAGACGCATAGCAGTTATACAAGTGCTTTCATTCTGTGGACTCATTGATGAGACGAAAAGAAACAGAAAAGCATGTTTGTGTTGTGGAGTTTTTGAGAGTTGTGAGTGTTATTAAATTAGTTAATGTGTTTTATGTGAGGAATAATATTTTTTATCACTTTGGGTACCTGTATAAATGAAAACAGGATGTAGACCAACAAGAAAATACATCGAAAAGTTCGAATATTTCTTAGGATTTTTTTATTTGTTTTTGTCGGAAACTTCCCGCCGAACTATTGACAGTCGATAGAATTGACAAATCCTGACCTGCCAACTTTTGGCATAAACGCAGTGTGGATACAAACCGGCAGCGTCGTAAAAGTCTGAGACTATAAAATGCTCCGAAATTTTAAATTTTATCGAAACAAAGGCGTTACTAACTACTGTTGCGTAGTGTGTTTCGGTGTTTTTGATCATAGTTGTTTCGAGTGTTTATCTAAGGCGGTTGTGATTGGAGGGCATAGGATTTACTGCTCTGAGGAATGTCAGGAGCATGCTTTGGCAAGGGAAAATGAAAGTCAGCTATTTTTAATAGAAATTTACAACTTGAAGCAGGAATTGAAAAAAAGAGACACCCATATTCGTCGAGTGAAAAGTAGCAGCGATGTATTTGAGGATGAGGTAGAGAAAAGGTTTACCGCAGAACTGGATAGACAGAATAGGCGTATAGAGGAGCTTCGAAATGAACTGAAATCTCTAGAAGGTAAGAACAGAGGTTTAATAGCAGAAATAAAAAAACTGCAGAGGAACTGAAGATAAGTTTAGAAATGAAGTAACAAAGCTTACTAAACTTAGTAACAGTATGATCATCACCATCGAAGCACAGAAGGAAAATGAATGGTATGTAAACGATATAAAGAAGCCAAATCAGACAGTATTTTCGGTTAACAGGGAAATGCGCGCCATTGAGACAAGCGATAACGCAGATTGTGAAAAACATCTAAACAGAGAAGAAGTCAACTTTTAATTATAATTATCGGTAACGAGATGGCTAGAGGTTTTATGAAACTTTTTAGAAAACACAGTCACAGGAACTATGATTTGATTTGTCAGTGGCGTACAAGGTTCCTGTTCGAGGAACTGGTATCTGAATGTCTTATAGTGCCAAATTGGCATAGGGTAATTGTATTGTGTTTTCCTGCGGACCAGAAAATGCTACTAGAAATATTCCAATTGAAACAGAACAAGTTGAACGTCTACTGAAAGCTTGTTCGTCGCAGTTTTAAATAACTTCATTCGTGAGCAAAATTTATTCTTAGATCAACTTTCCCAGAAGCAGTACACTACGATGAAAAGGCAGAGCTAGTCAGTCTTTTGTGTTATATTAGAGTACTACGGACAAAAACCGTTGAAAGATTTTTAGCTATTGCAGTTTCAGACTGATTGTATCGTTTTTACAGAAACCTGGCTTAGCGATGATTTATCCAGCTTCACAGGGCCGTAGCCACGTTGCTTTCACTAAGGGGGGGGGGGAGAGTGAGACTCGGCGCTCCCTAAGTGCTGGAGCCTTTTAAGCGCCCTATATCACTGGTAATAATCTAATGGCGAAAAAAAATGTGTAGCCATGCTCAAATTTTATTAATTTTAAGCAAATGTGGATATGCTTATTATAATTTTTGCATTACCATATCACCAAATATACTTTTAGTTTTTTTCGGGTAAAAATAATAAAATTTATACTCTTATAAAATAGAAACACCGAATTTTTAAACATATATTCGATTCTTCTTTCTTTAAGTCTTGCCCAAGAAAACAGAAGGTTTTCGATATTTATTTTTATCAATAACTGTTTTTGACATCTTAATAATAAAAGGTCATTTAATCTTTTATCGTTAATTGTGGTTCTTAATAAATTTTTAAGAATTTTTAATTGACTAAGGGTCGGTTTATAGTGCTCTAAAGTAGCTCTTGGTTTCCTTGTAACTATCAGTTATATGGTTTATTAGCCTTGCTAATAAACGATTTAAATGATAGAACGAAACCAATAACTACTTTAACTTAGCTGAGCACTGATAAACCGATCCTAAAACCTTTCATTAGTGGTGCTTACGTAGCCGGCAGTTACAATAAAACGGAAAATTTAACTAATTCTCTGTTTTCTGATTTCTCCACTATTATTCTCAAAACCGACAGATGACAGTGATAAATTGACAATTGTTTTTCTGATATTTAACATTTAATTAACATAATATATTTGTTTTCTTTTAAACTGAAAACCGGTCCTCTAAAAAATAAACCGTAACATCATTTGAATTTAGAGTCTAAGTATTTATATTTATGTACTATTATAAAATAAAATGCTTAAAAGAATAAGTAATATTGGAAAATATTTTGATCAAAAAATAGAAAAAAGAATATCTCATTATTAAATCTCCCCACCATTATTAAATCTATAACACAAACCTGAACTATTTGGTCACCACTTACCTACTGTGAAACCGGGCCTTAGCAGTCCAATTGATTAAAACCGTAGAACTATTATTTTAAACATATTTTTTATTACCTGATACAGGCCAGAATGTTATCTTTTATGTTTCTTTTGAATTTTATTTATCGACTAAGTTTTGAACTGTGTTACTTATTTGAATTTTATATTTTTTATGAATATTAAGCAGTGTTTAGATACATATTATATTTTAAGTATGTTGTAATTTCATTGTAAATACGCCTAAACATTATATCATGCTTTCATATTTATAAATTTGTTTGGTAATTTGCCAACAGACGTTTTCAAATCAATCATACCACCATATCCTGCAATTTTTTGCTTGGCTAACAAAATGGTGTTTTTGCTTACATTTCTCTAATTTTTTTTCTATCACGAAGTCGAGTAAAAATTATTGACTTTTGTTCCTCCGTTAGCTTCGGCATGATGTATAAAATGTGGACAAATTAGGTACATATTTGCTTTCAAATCAAAAGCAAAAGACTGCCAAAATTAAAAAAAAAATTACTTTGACATTCCAATCCTAGGTTAACTTTAGCATTGCTATTCTAGGTTAACTTGTAACAGTTCAGGAGAGTAAAATGGATAATTTTTGT
The DNA here is from genome assembly GCA_030620095.1 of Kuschelorhynchus macadamiae. Lineage (NCBI taxonomy): Eukaryota > Metazoa > Arthropoda > Insecta > Coleoptera > Curculionidae > Kuschelorhynchus > Kuschelorhynchus macadamiae. Next base: position 411,102 of record JAUTXW010003178.1, read on the forward strand.
CCCAGTTACTTTTAGTGACGATAGTACCTACCTGTTATGTTATTACCTATAGAAAAAAATTTCCTAATTGCGGGTTTCTTTCTTTCTGGTAAATGGCCAATATTGTTTTGTTTTGGCGCACTCCGTATTTCGAGGAGATAGAAATGAGTTGAATTACGCGCCCTGGTTGCGTTAAAGGCCCACTTTATTTTTTGGGTCTGCACTGATATGCACAGCGCGATTATTTTAATAGGTGTGGTTTATTTCCCACCAAATTCAAGTGTTGAGGCTTATCAGACTTTCTGTGACACTGCTGAGCGACTACTATATCATAGGAATTCAAGAATGATGTCCTATAGTGGATATGGGGACACGAGGGCAGTCACCTCACTCCTCTATAGTTCAATATTACGGAAGCCGAATCACTGCTGATTCATTTGATCTGGTGGAGGTACGTGTGGCAGATCGTCCAATGTCAAAAATTGATAATCACCACCCCCCATTGGACATAGATCTCATTCTAAAATCTATACCAGAAAATAGAGAAAATATTCCAGTCCATTTGTTTGAGAGAGAGGATTACCAGGGCATCGAGGTATTATTGTTGTCGGTAGATTGGAGTGATGTGTTCCATTTAAAGGATGTTGATAGCGTGGTTCAGAGATTTTACGATGTCGTGGTGGCCATTGTGGACCAATTTGTTCCAACAAAAACTATCCACCATGAGAAATTTCCAAAATGGTCCAGAGTTGCAAATGATATCTTTAAAGAATAGACTGCATAAAAATATAAGAAGACTGGTCATAGAGATGACTATAGGAGATTCTCTGAGGTTAGACGTGAAACAAAATACTTGATTGATCTATGTTACTTTCTATTTATTACTGAACATATGATACCATCCAATATTAAGTATTTCTGGTCTCATGTTAACAACTTGAGGAAGGATCATGACGTACTAAAGTGTTTAGAATAAAATAGCTCAGCCAAAGAAACTATACAGGAAATTACCGTCGCCTTTGCGGATCACTTTGAATCGGATCACAATTGATTAAAAAAAAAAACACTCTTTTATCGACCCATAAGTTTACGACTGAGGGGATACTACATAAACTCCAATCCCTCGACACTATTAAGAGTGCTGCCCCTGATGGTTTCTCCCCTTGCTTCCTCAAAAGATGTGCTTTGGCTATGGCTGAGCCCCTTAGGCTTATTTTTCAGAGTTCCTTTGATATGGCTTGATTTTCTGCGCTTTGGAAGCAATCAACTCTTTTTCCCGTTTTGAAGAATTGATCTAAGAACCAAATTGATAACTATCGAGGTATCTCTTTACTTTCAATAATCCCCAAGGTATTTGAGTCAATAATCACAGATGAACTATAAAACACTTTTAAACAGTATAGTGTCACTATAAGTCCCAAGCAGCACGTTTTTTATAGGGGTAGGTCTACAGTCACACATTTAGCAGAGTTACAAGATTACGTCAGCGAAAATATAGAGAAGGCTTTCGAATCGATTTAATTTACACTGATATGACAAAAGCATTCGATAGGGTATCACATGATTTGCTGCTAATGAAGTTGGACGCATTTGGATTGAATGAGTCTTACTTTGGTTGGATTAAATCATATCTAAGAAGACGAACTCAAAGAGTAAAATTGAGTGGTGTTACTTCGCGAGAAACTAAAGCTATCTCTGGAGTGTCACAGGGATCGCACTTAGGTCCAGTGCTATTCCTGTTGTTTGTGAACGATGTTGTCTCTGCGTTTAAGGACTGTGTAAGGATGTCTTATTAAGCTGACGACCTAAAATTATTTCTCATTGTTAAAGGTGTCGAAAATTGTGAATTTATGCAGAGTGACATTAACAATTTTAATACATGGCGTCGCCATAAATTTCTCACCCTGAACAGTACCAAATGTAAATATATCAGTTCTTTCCGTTTAAAAGAACCATTTAAATTTATTTATCGCCTCAATGATGTTTTTTGTCTGAAGTAGAAACGATTAATGCTTTGGGAGTAGTTTTTGATACAGAACTCAATTTTAATGCACATGTCGATAACATCATACTCAAATGCTACAGAATAATAGGTTTTATCAGAAGAAACTGTGATAATATTAATGACACCAAAGCTTTGAAAACCTTGTATAATTGCTTAGTTCGTAGTATGCTTTAGTATAATTGTATAGTGTGGTCTCTTATTACAATTTACATATTAAACGCCTTGAAAATGTACAAAATAAATTTTGCATTTTTTTATATCTAATGACTTTTCCTTATACAGATATTCTTTATCAAGTAAGAACTCTGTTGGTTGTATTGACACCGCTAGAAAGGAGACGGTGCACAGTTGTTGAAAAAGGACTATTTTCGGAAAAAAAAATATATCTCCGAAATGATTTAACGCAATTTCTTGAAAATTTGCACATACTTTTTGTACAACACAAGAAATGTTTGAAAACATTTTCTTCCATCACCACCCATGTTCTAGCCCTGTAACAGCCTTTATTTACATAAAGTCTCAACTCCATCACAAATTGTTATCTATTTAATAATTGCCTCAACTTCCACAGAAGATAGAGTAGCCCAATTTAAATTGAAAATTAACCTAAATAGCATAACGCGCCGCTGACATATTAATATACAGGGTTGTGATTTAATAACGGACAAATTCATTTAAAGGGCAGGGGATTTTTTTTCAGTTAAATCCTCGGACACATCAATTTTTATTTTCATTTCTGCATTTTTATTATCTTATACTAGTATATACAGGGTGTGCGTAAATGTAATACCACGTCAACGTAACTATTTTAAATGGAATTGATTGAAATATTGAAAAGTAAAAATCTAGATATTTCGAATTTGATAACACGTAAAAAAATCAAAAATAATAAAAATAGGCAGACACAAAGCTCAAAATCAAAGTCAGATACAAAGTATTATGAGGAAACTAATGTTTTAAGGAAAATAAAATTTTATACTATTAGTACAACTGCTAAGTCAACACAGTTGTTTATAAAATTAATAACAAATTAAACGCAATAAACAAAAAGAGATCAACATAATTGTAAATATATATTTTCTGTAGAAGTACAAACAACCTGACCCTTCATGGTAACAAAAAAACGTATGTTTATATTAAGTTGATGATAAAGGAAAGATGTTTGTTATTTACACAAGATAAGCCGACCTTCGTCTTTATCATTTATGTCCAGCGGGGTTTAACACTATGCGCACCTTATTCATAAACCCAATTACTTATGGGGTTGAAAGACAAATCAAGCTAGAATAATATTTATGGTTAATATTTTACACCGTTTACTACCCAAGTAACACAAATTAGCTGATGAGCTTTTTTGTCTAATAGTTTGCCATAAAAGGCACAAGTTATCTAGCAGTCACTTGCTGAATATACATTTAAATTGTTTAGATTGCACTTTTCTAACTATATACTGTATGCTTTGTATTCTGAATGGCAGTCAGTTGAACATATTTCTAATTATAATATATAACGATATATTTTATACTTTAGAAAAATAAATTGTTTTTAAAAAGCTATTCGCGTAGATCGATTAGTTAACTGGCGCAGTCGTACGGTATTTTCGGGATCGGTTATCGATTGAATATCGGAAAAATCGAACTAACCGAAAATATAGAACCTAACAGAACTGTTCATTGTGAGGTGTCGGAACATTCATTTTGAAGCTGTACCTTATAGTGATCGAAGATTGGCCGAAATTCGCCCAATTCTTGCAAAAGCCAGGACGTTTGTGGGAGGACCCGACCAAGACCCTGACCTTATAATATAGGAAATGTGGAACAAAATCTTCTGTGTTATGTAAGCGCAACAGATGTCTTTTTCTAACGAAAATGATATTATTAATCAATTAAACAATTTAAAAATCCAACAACCTTTAACTGACTCTGCTTCTAACCTTTCAGAAGTAAATATTTTATTAAATAGTACCGCAGGTACAAGAAATAACTTTTTATCTGAAAATAATAGTAATAATATGGCTCAGTTTAAACCCGAATATTTAAATTGTGTGCCACAATTTGATGGCAGTCCTAATGATCTTAATAGATACTTAGCTGTATGTCAGAGTATAATAGATGCTTTTTATAAACCCAATGAACCTGATAATTTTCAAAATATTTATTTACTCAATTCAATAATAGGTAAATTATCAGGAAATGCAAAACTAGTGTTAGGTACCCAGAATGTGACAACTTGGAACGAATTAAAAAATATTTTAAGCAGACATTTCGCTGATCAGCGTGATGAAGCTTGTTTAAACAGAGATCTAGTAATGCTTAGGCAACAAAATAACGAAAAACCTTGTCAATTTTATGATAGAATATTACATATCCTAAACCTACTTTGTTCATATATAAATATACACGAAGAAAGTGATGCTGCAAAAACTTTAAAAAGAAATTTGTATAACGATTTAGCTTTAAAAACTTTTCTTTCGGGTCTTAAAGAACCATTAGGTACGACAATACGTTGTATGCGTCCAAGTGATCTCCCTCAAGCCATGCAATTTGTAACAGAGGAATATATCACACACTATTTTCAAAATGTTTCAAAACCTAATAATCAAAAACCACCTACACAACATTCTAGGCCCACATATAATCAGTTTTATTCTCCACCCTCTAATTTTAATAGAAACACACAGTATGACACATTCAACATGCATACACCACACAACTTATTTTATAATAAACCAACATTTCCTTCACAACCTATTCCAGTAAGACCTAATTATAATCAAATACCAAGAAACTTTCCAACAAATTCACAAGTATTTAAGCCTCGATCGAATAATGTAAATGTATTTAAGCCTAACCCAAATCAGTCGTTTCCAAAGCCGACGCCGATGAGTATATCGACAAGGCAGACAAATAACACATTTAGACCAACACCTGGCAATCGTCAACCATCATACATTAAAAATTATTTTAAGCCAAATCAGCCCCAGAATTTTATAGCTGAAGAACTCTATAATACGGATACTATCGAACAAATCAACGAAACCCCGTATTATGCTGATAATATGGAAGGTAAAAATTATAATGACGACGATGAATATGTTACTAATATGCCACAAAATATAGGTCATGAAACACAAACAAGCAACGAGCTACATGTAGGTCAATACCCAGAAACATGTGATCGTGAAGGTTACGCTTCCTCGAGTAGCGATGGAAATTTTCCATATGCGACTCAAGACGACAACGAAACATAACGCCCGAGATAATATCACTTAACAACACTAATACTTAGATTTAAAAGATGTCTCACAAAACTTATTGACGTAATAGATAAAAATGAGATTCCAGAAATTATAAAAAATTACCACGAAAGTAAGACAAACCATCGTGGGATAGAAGAAACCGAAACACGTATAAAAGGAAAATATTACTGGCCTACTATTATATAGTATATAGCTTATATATATGATATTCCCTGAATATAATTTAAAATTTTTAATAGATAGTGGATCAACAAAATCATTTATTGACCCTAATCTTGCAAATAAATTTTATTCTAATTATGTAGTTTATGATCCATTTATTGTCTCGACAGTTTTTAACAATCAGCACACGAATACAGTGTAAAAATTCCGGCGTCTCGCATATTTAAATTACCAAGAAATAAATACTTAAAGTTCTACTATTCAAATTTCATAATGTTTTCGATGGCTTAATAGGACTCGACAATTTACGAGAATTGCAAGCTAATATTAATTATGACAAAGGTTTCTTAATAACTCCAACTGCTAGGATTAAATTGCAATTCCACAAAACCCAAAGCCAGATAAATAATATTACTATTTCGGCACGTACAGAACAAATCGTGAAAATTAAAACAGATATACAAGAAGGCGAGATAATAGTCCCGTATCAAATGTTACATAACTGTGAAATCCCAAATTGTCTAACAATCGCAAAAGATGGTTATGCATTAACCACTATCTTAAATAATACATACCAACCGATAACATTAGATGTCTCCGAGCCTTTTAGTGTGGAAAAATTTGATATGGCAAATATCGAAAATATTAATTTAAATAACTTTGATGATCAATTGACACCAATTAATTTTGACCCTAACCAAATTCGTACTAGCCATCTTAACGAAGAAGAAAAATCGAAAATCTTACAACTCTGTAAAGAATTTTCGGACATTTTTTATTATGAAAACATGCCTTTAACCTTTACAAGTAAAATAAAACATTCAATTAAAACTATTGACGAGCAACCTGTATATACTAAATCTTATAGGTACCCTTTTGTACATAAAAAAAGAAGTCGAATCACAAATAAATAAAATGTTAGAGCAAAAAATAATCCGTCCAAGTAATTCTCCGTGGTCTTCACCAATATGGGTGGTACCTAAAAAGGCCGATGCGTCGGGAAAGCAAAAATGGCATGTGGTTGTAGATTTTCGCAAAATTAACGAGAAATCAATCGATGACAAATATCCGTTGCCTAATATCACCGATTTGCTAGATAAACTTGGCAAATGCCAATATTTTACAACCCTCGACCTCGCCAGCGGGTTCCATCAGATCGGAATGAATGAAAACGATATCCCAAAGACGGCATTTAACACCGAAAATGGCCATTTTGAATTTACGCGCATGCCTTTTGGTCTCAAAAATGCACCAGCGACCTTTCAAAGGGTCATGGATAGTATACTTCGAGGAATACAAAACGAAAAGTGTTTGGTATATCTCGACGATAATATCATATGTTCAACATCACTACAAGAACATGTTGAACGACTTAGGTCAGTTTTCCAAAGGTTACGCGAGTCTAACTTTAAAATACAGTTAGATAAAAGTGAATTTCTAAGACGGGAGGTAGCATATTTAGGTCACAAAGACGCCTTATAGTGCAATTATCAGAAAATAATTTCGAGAATGACATCTTACAGTTTATTAAAGAAAATGTAGTACCCGATAAACTATACTCCCTGTATTTCGAAGACCCTTCCACCTACGAACCTTTTTGTGAAGTGGTAAGAAAACATTTTAGATGGCCATCTCTTAGATTTAAAAGATGTCTCACAAAACTTATTGACGTAATAGATAAAAATGAGATTCCAGAAATTATAAAAAATTACCACGAAAGTAAGACAAACCATCGTGGGATAGAAGAAACCGAAACACGTATAAAAGGAAAATATTACTGGCCTAATCTCAAAAACTCAATACAGACATACATTAATGAGTGTGAATTTTGCCAACAAAGCCAATATGAACGACATCCAATAAAAATGGAAATGAATATTACTCCAACTGCCAAGAAACCCTTTGATATTATCCACCTAGACACGTATACCTTAGACAAAGAGAAGTTTCTAACTAACATTGATAGTTTTTCTAAATATGCACAGACATATCATTTGCAAACATTATCTGGTACAGAAGTATCGGATAAACTAATTACTTTCTTCTCACATCACGGAATACCCACCAAAATTGTTGTTGACAACGGGACAGAATTCAAAAATACTGTTGTAACAGAACTATTACAACTTCATAAAATAAAAGTACATTTTTGTTCTCCGCACCATCCACAGTCCAACGGTGTCATCGAGAGGCTTCATTCCACCTTATCTGAACACGTAAGATTACTAAACAATCCGGGATTTCTTAAAACACCAATTTCTCAAAAAATAAAATATGCTATTTTAGCATACAATCATACTATTCATTCTGCAACTAACTTCAAACCGATAGACGTGATAAATGGACACATTAGCCCCAATGACCCCTTTAACTTAACGTTAGATCAGTTGTTGATAACAGATTATGTTACCGAACATAAAGATAAAACAAAACTCCTCTACGCAAAAATCAATGAACAACTAATAAATAAAAACAAGCAAGTAATAACAAAAAATTAATGAGGACCGTGATAAACCAAATATATTCACACCAGAACAAAAAATATATGTCAAAGAACATGTACGACAAAAACTAGGCAATACATTTTTACCACCCACACAAATAGAAAATATCGACTCTATTCGAAAAACAGTAACAACACCCACACATGCCAAAATACATATGGATAATCTCAAACGACCCCTTAGAAATAAATACAGTTTCGACACATAACATTAAATTACCAAAATTAAATGAATTACACATGCCCACGTACTATATAAAACCTCACTAAGTATTACAAGATATGACTCAATAACTATAACATAACTTTTATTAAAACTATAACAAGAAACACACAATTTTAACACCAGCTATTATATTTCAGCATTGTGCATGCATACTGCAGCCAAGGACAGGTTAAAATACGACGCTTGGACGATAACCCCGGAATATTACCCATTAAACTAGGGAATGCAAAAATGAAAGACTATACCTACACCATGATGCATTATTACGATTTAAATTTGATAATTACAGAAATAAATAAACTGAATCTCAGGTCAAAAAACGTGACTTCATTGCTAGACACACATACCGAATATTATGTTGATGTTAGCAATTATTTAAAAATACTGAATTTAACACAAAATCGAGTAGAAACCAAATTAAAAGAATTATTACCTAATCATAATAGAATTAAAAGAGGATTAGTAAATGGCTTAGGACTAATATTTAAAGCTGTGACAGGAAACCTTGACGCATCCGACGGAGATCACTATGAAAACCTTATTCAAAATTTACAAAACAACCAAAATAAGTTACAAGCAAGCATTTTGAAACAAAACTCACTTTCTTTAACAATAATCGAAAAATTTAACCATACAATAGAACAGATAGGTAATAATGAAAAACTTTTGGATTCAAAAATAAATCAAATTCCATTTATCGTTCAAAAATCTACTTACAGAGAAAACTCTCTTTATATTAAAGATGTAATTAATCAAATTATCAATGTATTTGAAATAATTGATTCGATTCTCCAAGACATAGAAAACTCTTTAACATTTTCGAAATTGAAAATTATACATCCAAGCATAATAAGAACGGAGGTCCTTTTTTCCGAATTAAAATTTTTGCAAAAACGTATAGGCTTAAAACAAATGCCTATACCAAAAAGCCAAAAAGTAGAAATATCTGTCAATTTTGTTGCCACAACATAACCAGATATATTCTAGTAAGTATTGAAGTTAAATTATAGTAAGCATAACTGTTTAAAATGCCAGAATATGGCATTTTTAATCAATAGAAATCGAGGTCAGAATATAATCAATAAGTAGGCATTTTTTCCAAATTCCAACCAAACATATTTTAGCAAGTATTTAGGTTTAATTATAGTAATAATAGCTATATAAGAATGCCAGATTATGATATTTTAAGACAACAAAAATTGAGAGGAAAAAATGTGGCTTTTATTATCATATTTTTGTTTCAAAATTAAACTAAAATTGGGTAGTTTTATTTCGCTTATTTTTGCTATAATATTGCCAAAATATGCCACATTTTCAAATTTACATTTATAACCTATAAAACTATACTTAACCAAACTGAGGATATATTTAGAAAAAAGAAATATAAATTATTTACCATACAAAATGTCTAATAAAAAGATTAAATATTCCACCACATCTCATAGAAAATCGCCGTCTTGAGGTAATCGTCGTTTAATTTTGTTACGCTGGCTCCTGCGTCTTAATTAGCCATTTTTTAGCGAGTACTAAAAGAAAACCAAGTAGGCATCTTTATTGGCAAATTTGTAGTAAATATTGCTGCATTTTGGCTACATTTGAAAATGATTGCCATTTGATAAATATTTTCTTACAAAGTGGCCAATTTCAAGGAATTAAATTAAAATTTAACTAATTTCCTAGCAGCCATTACTTAAACAAACATATTTTTTCTACCTATAAGTACGTATTTTCGTGCATGTTTTTTTACGTCATGAACCTTTGAATCAATTTTCTTAGTAAAATACATTTCCAAACTAAAAAAATTTAAAAAAATATTTGTAGAAATCGAAAATTTTTAGTTTCAAGAAGGAGCGCGTGTTTTACATGCCTATCTTAGATTCTTTTAACAGTAAAAGTTCCTTCGCAAGTGTTTTTTGTCCCTCCCAACCGTCAAACTATGATTTGTTATCTTTGCATTTCCTCTTGGCTCATAAATTCTTACACTGATTGGCTCTGTCAATACTATTTCTACATAATTTGAAACAATTGTTGATTTATTATATAAACGAAGAAAAGGCAAAAAATGAGAAATTATTGAGGTAAATTTCGGAAATAAATGTTACTCAAATTTTGGCGAAAAAACAAGTCAGAAATCAGCTAAAAAAGCTCTGTTTTAAAGTCAAAAAGTAGCTAATGAACTCAACTATAAAATCAAAAGAGGGAGTCGTATAATTGCCAATTGGCCATTTTTACTACATTATGGCAAAATTATTATTCCCCACTTAAGCCATATTTTCGTCTTTATACTGTAATAGAACTGTTATTTTGGCTAGCCATTTTAGCTATTTAGCTAGGGATATTAGGCAATATCACAGCATTTTAGCCCATTTATGATTATATGTGCTACTTGGGTATATTCTTACCTCCTATTTAAATCCCAAACATTGCTTGGGAAGTTTTGTCCCGCTAAATATTTAATTCACCACGTGATGGAGAGGGGAGAGAGGGGATATTTTTATAATTTTCGATCTAAAGAATAAAGTATCCTCCCCTAATACAAAATTCAGTAACTGATCATGTTAGTATTGAATCACCAACATAACTCTCAAACTTCATGATTTTCCGGGTTACATGTACCAATGTTTAGAAGAATAAAAACAAAAGAGGCAAAAACGGGCAGCCAAATTTGGTATAGATAAAAAGGGGAAATCGTAGATAACAAAAATTAGGTTAATTAGCTATTTGGGGCAACTTGTGGCAAAATAGTTTTTGATCCAGCGAATTTTTTTTTAGAAAAAAATTTGAATTTCTATGATTTTAACTTTTTTTAGATGAAAAGCTGAAAATTTTCTATTTTTTTTGTGATCTGTTAAGTCTAATTTTCTATCTTTACAAAAATGTAAACTCTTTTAAAATATGTTTAGGCTAGCCGGATCAGACTCCCCTAAAAGTATGTTCCGTTTAGCAAGAAAATACATTCAAAAAGTAATAAATTTTTAGTTTGCAAAACGATTTCTCCAAAAGTAATGCAAATTTTTAAATAATGTTATATGCTTAAAAGTAAAAAAATAATCTGTGTGTCATTTATTGAATTTGAATTTTCGTATTTTTGTTAAGTAGTGAACTTTTATGGAGAATTTATTTCAATATAACTCGTAACAGATATCTGTTTTATGAAAGGCCACACCGTACAAATTACGGATTTAGAGTGACTAATCGACTTGTAAAAACCTACAATGATTATTATAACTGTGATATTTTTGGCTGTTCCTTTGAAAGTTTTGAAAATATTATTTTAAATGTATAATTTTTTTTTCATGTGATTGTTTCCTTAATGGTTTTAACTGTACTGTGTCACTTATGTTAATACTTATATTGTAAGTATTTATGTTTTTATAATTTTCTTTTTTGAATATTTCTATTTTTATTTTTATATAGTCAATAAGTAGTAGTCAACTACTTATTGACTATCTCACTAAAGTGTTCTGTATTTTTTACATATTCTGCGTTGATATGTTGTATTTTATATGTACTTGTGATCAATGTATACCACTTAGAGCTTTGCTCTGTAAAGTACTGTTTGATGCATAAATAAATATCTAATAGAAAATAATTGATTTCAAAATTTGTCAGTCTGTTTGACATGTAACGTAGAAACAAAAAATGAGTTCCGAAAAAGCCAAAAAGGAACCTTATCATTATTTTAATCGCCAAAAAAATCTGATTATAGATGACTGCAAATTATCAATTTTTTGTTTCTAGGTTACATGTCAAACTAACAAATTTTTAAAATTTTGAAAAATATTCTCCTCTATTAGAAATACTTTTCTCTATCGACGAACTGACGAGTCCCTACAGGATGAAAGCACTTGTACACTGCTGTGTTTATAAAAACTTAAGGGAAATGACACAAGTTTTTATTTTTGCTTAAATCATTTTCTTTATATTATGTATCGAAACATTCCATAGGCAGACTAGTCTACATGTTGATATATTTATGTAATTTTCTTAAATATTTGTTTCAATCGAATTAAAGTTTTCTTCTAATTCTTTATTTAAAATTTCTTGCCTACAGTGAGAAAGTAAGTAAGGTTTCTTTTTAAAAGGTTTGTGATCACCAGTATCTAGTGAATTTAATTTTATTTGTTCTAACTAGCCTATATTCTATTTCTATAAATAATCAATAAGATACAATTTGCTGTTGAGGGGACAGATCTAATGAACAAAGCTTAGGAGAGAGAATGTTTAAGCAAAGTTTACAGAATAATATAAGTTCCGACACTGGAGTTGGTGGCCTTTGGTGATTTTTTCATGATTACAATACAGAATTTTAATTATAATAAATTAATTCTTTGTTTAGTATTTTACTAGTTTACAAAAAAAATATATTTTTTTATGAATCCAAAGCTCTCTCACGTAGTAGTCAATAACTAAAAAATTAAACTGACTTAAAAAGCACTGAGAAGTAAAAATTATATTTTATGCCATCACAGAAATTAATGCCAGCATCAAAAATTTACAGTTTCTATTAGTTTGGCGCCGACTTCATGAAGTTAAATTTCCAAGATTGAATTGAGTATATTTTAATTTCCAGTGTTTTTTAATCGGTTTTATTTTTACTGTAATTTTTTTATTTAATCCTTTTAAGTTTATAAAAGGAAATAAAAGAGAAAGTCTTTTGGCATTTAAGGGGTCCTTGAAATAAAAAAAATACAATTAAATATTATTTTGTTTTCAAACAATTCGCACTGTATTTTTAACAGGCAAGTGACAAGCCAACACAGTTTTAACGTACAAATCAAGCTTGTATCAAAAACATAGAGCGAATCGTGCAATGGTTTAGGTATTGCGATTTCATAGCCTGATTGGATCACAACATGCCATAGGTAGTCTGGACATCATTTAAAAAAGTCATGTTTGTTCGGCAACTTCAACCTTTGCCCAACCAGAATGTAGTCCGCAAAATTTCTAAATACTACCAACAGTTAGCTAAACAAAAAAATACAAGAGTTTTTTTACTTAGATGAATCAGGAGGCAATAAAATCTTGAGGAAGCTCAACACAATGAGCGAAACGTTGATTTACAGTAAGAAATTTTTTTTCGTTGTTAATGTAACCCAAGAAAATAAGGTCCCACATATAAATATTTGGTTAAAGAAAAATTCTAATTTATAAATAAAGGGTTGAAGTTGCCGCACAAACATGACTTTTTTAATCAGGAGGCAATAAAATCTTGAGGAAGCTCAACACAACAAAAATTGTTGTGCTTTTCTATTCAACATGACAGCTGATTTGAAACTTTTAAATTAAAATAAAATAACACTCAAAAGCTGATATTCTCAATTTATTTTATATTCGCGGAGAATGTTACAAAATATTGGAGAGAACATGCCATGTTTTTAATGAAAAACATCCTCATTTATCGCCAATGAACAAGAGAAAATTGAAGAGGATTGAAACGAAATTTTTTCGTTTCGGAAAAGTTAAAGTTATAAAAAATGTAATAAATTGTTTACATTATTTTTAACCATATCTACTAAGTTCGAGACTGTTCTAAACTTGTTTTAGTGAACTTAAAAATTATAGCAATCTAACAATCAACAATAAATAAATAAAATAATAAAATTGAATTATAACAAATGTTCTATATGCTGTCCGTTCATTTGAAGACACATTTCAATTCTTCTTTGTACAGTTGCTGTGGCCCGTTGAATTTGTCCGTTTTCTAATTCGGCAAAAGCTGTTCGTATCCTGTCCAGTAAATCTTGTTGGTTATTTACTGGGGGAGCATAGACTTTACCTTTGATAAATCCCCATAAATAAAAGTCTAGGGGTGTTAAATCAGGCGATCGCGGGTGCCATCTCCAAGGGCCATTGGGACCAATCCAGCGATCTTTAAAAATTCGAGATAATTGGAGATAAACTGCAGCGGAATTATGTGCTGGTGCCCCATCTAATTGATACCAATAATTTCGCAGCTCACCAATAGGAATTTCTTCTATAAATTCAGAAACCGTCCCTCGTAGAATTTCCAAATACTTATCACTGTTTAAATTGTCTTCATAAATACAGTACCGCACCTGATCATTTAATACTATACCGAAAACATTGAAGCTAAACCTCTCTTGAGAACGCGTTTCGCGTAAAGCGTGCGGATTTTCTGCTGCCCAGAAATGTTCGTTTCTTCTATTTGTTACTCCTTCTCTAGAAAATTTCGCTTCATCGGTCCAAAATATTTTTGAAAGGAATTGAGGGTCCTCTTGAATTTTCAAAAACATGAATTCGCAAAATTCTACTCGTCGGACGTCATCACCAGGTCTCAAGGCTTGCACGTGTTGGAAGGAAGAAGGGTGCATATGACGTTCGCTCAAGATTCTTTGGACAGATGAAGAAGACATTCCCAAATCGTTTTCTGCAGACGGTATTGAACTTTGCGGGTTTGCGTGGAAATATATATATATATATATATATATATATATATATATATATATATATATATATATATATATATATATATCAACGTCAACGTACGGCATAGCTTAAAAACTACTTATCAGAGTGACTTCAAATTTTGGTCAACAATTAAAGGTCGTATGGGGATGACCTGGTAATATTTTGTAAAAATCCAATATCGCGGCCCAGTGGAACGTTACAAAAATTATTACTGAAAAAACTAATTATCCAATTTACCTCAAAAATCAAGTGTAATATAGGAATGAACTGGTAATATTTTGGTTTGAATATAACATAGCAAAGCAAAGTGGCGGTCTTTTAAAATATTTGAAAAATTAGCCTGACAACACTAACAGACAGACAGAAAAACCGACAGACGGTCCGACGGAATTAATAAAACAAATTTTTTGGCATCTAGGGTCGCTAAAACCTGAGATGATTTTTTCACGATTACAAATATTATGTTTAGCCGCCATTTTGTTCCGTCATCTTGAATTAGTACCACAATTTTACTAGTTCATCTGTATACCACGATTATTTATGGCACACAATGTGAAATCGGCCCGTTTAGTAGTTTTTACAGACTGAATTTTTAAATATTTTACTCAGCCACCATTTTGTTTCGCCATCTTGGATTCGTACCAAAATATTACCAGTTGATTCCTACATAATATTTGATTTTTGTGCAAAATTTGAAATACATTGGATAAGTAGTTTTTTAGTAATAATTTTTATATTATTTCACTAGGCCACTATTTTATTTTTCCATATTGGATTTTTATCAAAATGCTACCAGGTCATCCCCATATGACCCTTGATTTTTGACCAACAATTTAAGTCAATTGGGTAAGTAGTTTTTTAGCTATGCCGCGCGAAGAGAAGGAATTGAGAAAACATGTTTTTTGGAATATAGGTATATATATACATATATATATATATATATATATATATATATATATATATATATATATATATATATATATATATATATATATATATATATATATATATATATATATATATATATATATATATATATATATATATATATATATATATATATATATATATAAATGTATATATATATATCTATATATAAATGTATATATATATATATATATATATATATATATATATATATCTATATATATAAATATATATATATATATATATATATATATATATATATATATATATATATATCTATCTATCTATATATATAAATGTATATATATATATATATATATATATATATATATATATATATATATATATTTATATATAAATATATTAGAATTTTTCTTTAACCATATATTTATATGTGGGACCTTATTTTATGGGTTAAATTAACAATGAAAAAACATTTCTTACTTTAAATCAACGTTTCGCTCATTGTGTTGAGCTTCCTCAAGATTTTATTGCCTCCTGATTCATCTAAGTAAAAAAACTCTTCTATTTTTTTGTTTAGCTAACTGTTGGTAGTATTTAGAAATTTTCCGGACTACATTCTGGTTGGGCAAGGGTTGAAGTTGCCGAACAAACATGACTTTTTTAAACGTTGTCCAGACTACCTATAGCATGTTGTGATCCAATTAGGCTATGAAATCGCAATACCCAAAGCATTGCACGATTCCCTCTGAGTTTTTGATACAAGCTTGACATGTACATTAAAACTGTGTTGGCTTGTCACTTGCCGATTAAAAAACACTGGAAATTAAAATATAATACTCAATTCAATCTTGGAAATTTAACTTCATGAAGTCGGCGCCAAACTAATAGAAACTGTAAATTTTTGATGCTGGCATTAAACATTAATTAGGTCTTAGTCGTAGTCGAATTTCTGTGATCGAATAAAATATAATTTTTACTTCTCAGTGCTTTTTAAGTAAGTTTTATTTTTTAGTTATTGACTACTACGCGGGAGGGCTTTGGATTCATAAAAAAATATATTTTTTTTGTTTACTAGTAAAATACTAAACAAAGGATTAATTTATTATAATTAAAATTCTAATAATGGTATTGTAATCATGAAAAAATCACCCTCCTAGGTTTTTTCAGATCCTTAAGTTTTAGGGTCCTGAGATGGCAAAAAACATGTTTTCTCAATTCTGTCGGTCTGTCTGTTTGAGGCATAGCTAAAAACCTACTTATTAAAAAATTCAGGGTTATATGTGAATGTAAAAAAATTATTACTAAAAAACCACTTATCCAATTTATTTCAAATTTTGCACAGAAATCAAATATGAGGTAAGAACTGACAAAATGTTGGTACGAATCCAAGATGGCTAAACAAAATGGCGGCTTAATAAAACATTTAAAAAAGCCACTTATTAGAATGATTTTAAATTTTGTGCAAGAATTAAGTGTGATATAGAGGTGAACTGGTAAAATTCTGGTACGAATTCAAGATGGCATCTCTATATGCCAAAAAATATGTTTTCTCCCCGATGGTCGATCTATCTGTATATATGACATTTCGCGGCATATCTGAAAAACTACTTACCAAATTGGTAAAAAATTAAAAGTCATTTGGGGATCAACTGGTAAGGTTTTGGTAAAAATGTAATTTGGCGTAACAAATTACACGGTCTAGTAAAATGTGAAAAAAAAATATTAATAGAAACCCAATTATTCATTTTGCATTAAATTTTGCACAAAATTCAAGTGTTGTATAGGAATAAACTGTTAACATTATGGAACAAATCGAAGATGGAAAAACAAAATGGCGGCCTAATAAAATATTTAAAAAGTTACGAATTACAGATTTTTGCACAAACATAGATGTGATATAGGGATATACTAGTAAAATTTTGGTATGAATTTAACATGACGGAACAAAATGCCGCTCTAACGGAATTTTTAAAAAATCAATGTAAACTATCTAATCTATCTTAAACTATGCTCAAAAATAAAGTGTGGCATACATAGAAACGTGTTAAATATTGGTGCGAATCGAATATGGTGGAACAAAATGGCGTCCAATATAAGTGTTTGAAAAGACAGTAAATATGTGTTACTATATAAACAACTATGTGCGAAACTAAGTTGGGTCACACTTTTCTGTTCCCAATAAAGGAAAAAGTTGATAACGAGAGAAGTTTCGGGTAAATGAAATTTACCGATTTTTGATTTTGTAATTTTAAAATTCTTATTCCACTCTGAACGTGGTGACATATTTATTTTTTAAAGAACCACCATGCATATCCAATCTTGATGTTTTATTGAAATTTACTTTATATTTATATTATTTATCTCGTGTTTGTCGTAACTGCAGATTAATATTCCTAAGAGATCAAAATTGAATAATACGAAAATCTCTTATAAGCAAATATACCTAGTTATCAAGGCTTATTCGGGCCACATTCATTTAAAATCTTGCTATAGTTTCATATTTAAACAGAAGATGGCTACTTATTACAAAAATCTTGGAATTAGTATTAATTTTTTTTTCACTCGGAATTATTTGTTTAAAACTAAAATTATAACTCATGTCGTGTTTAACCTGGAAACTGTAAAAAGTACTAATTATTACATAAACACTTTCTCTATTCTCGCCCTTTTAAAGACTATTTCAAAACTAATTGGTTTGGGGGACAAGGAAGTCTAATTCCCTTTTTAGTAGATATAGAACCTTTTTATTCAGTAGCATTTATTAAGTGTATTATAAATAAAAAAAAAATTGTTTTCTTTTAGATTTTGCTTTCTTTACTTAAAACGTTTGACGGCATTTGTTTTCTTACCCTTCTCACTTATTTCTAATATGTATATTATTTATCAACCAGCCAAAAAAAGATAAACACACGCATTAGGTAAATGGATAATGTAAAAAATGTATAAACATATTTCACCCCTATAAGGGTTGAATTTTGAAAAACCCTTCCTTAGTAGATGCATGTTATATAAGAAAACCCTGTTCACAATTCCAAGTTTCTAAACCAGATTATTTAAAAAATATAACTCACAGCCTTATATAACTTAAAATCAAATATCAAATTTCTTTCGATACCTCATATGCTTTGCGAGATAATTGAACGTTTTCATACATACATGTCACCCTGTATATACACAGGCGTAGATCAAGTTCAAAATTGTAATTAGAATATCTATCTATTAATATTAATGATCGATTGTAATCTAATATAATCATTAAAAGGAAATATGAGAAACCAAAAACTTGGAGAATACTAGAATCTTCTCGAATTGTGATACACATAATATCGTCAGTGATTTCTAAATTTATTGGACATTGTAGTTTACAAAATAATATAAAAGTCCAAATGTAACTTAAGAGCGGCAAAACCTCTTCTACCTACGTTCGACGATAGGTGGTGATCGATATTAAGAATATTAAACATTTGGCCCTGAGCGCGAGAGTTAGTAGAACGTGTGTTAAAAAAGGGTTTTTGCAGTCAATGCTTTTGGTAATTTATTATACAGGATATATATAAAAAATACAAAAATCTATAAATTAAAAAAAAAATATTCTGCTCTATACCATTACAGAGACACTCCTGTATGCATGAACTTCTTGTACATTTCTATTGTTTACTCTAGTATGCCATCGGCAGAGAGAGGCGGAGACTCGTACTGATCATATTCTATTAATAGGCCAAACTCTCGTGAGAGAATATCACATAATTCCATTCTACTCCCCAGTTAAGGCAAAATTTTAAAGATTGTTGTATTTATTACTACAGACACCCTGTATAGTGAAGTGACAAAATATCATTCGACAAATTCAAATTTTCAAAGAAAAGTTCCAATGTTTCATATCTGTTTTCCTTTTATCTACGTAAAAGTGGTATCTAGTTCTACCAAACAATAAAAACAAATTTTATGTTTTCCAATTTTCACAAAAACACAAGATAATTAATTTTGTTAATGTGCACAAACATTTTCACATAGCCTGTATATTGAGATTTGGTCAATCTAAAGCCTGTATAGGTGATTATTAAGCCATTTTTATTCCCGTATTGCAGATTAAAATATATTTTGCTTTAAGAAGTCCCACATGAAGTTTCGGCTCGTTATAGATATGCTTAAGTTTTTGTGATTAGTTTATTTTAGATCCCTATAGATATAGTACGTATAATAAGTTGGATAAAAATTGCGAATTTGTGTTCCTTCACACAAGTAAAATGTGAGTTTGCAAAAAGTTTTTGCTCAAATGACAAAAAAAGGTAGTCACGTGATTTCTTAGCTGCTCAATTTGACATATTTTCGAAAAATTACAGAAAACCGCATGTTTTCTGCAAATTTTGAAAAATGATAAAGGAAAGAGTGGTTTCTTTTTTGATTTTATAGCTATATATAAAATTTCATGGCTATCGGTTACCGCCATTTTGTTGTGAAAACAAAAATGAATCCAAAAAATGTCTTTTGGTAAACATAACACTTCCCCACTATACTGTGTACATCAATGGTTGGCTCAAGTTGAGTTTTAAAATATAATAGTTTATTTAAAATTTCAAATTTGTTTTTAAGGAGCTTTTTTTATCCCCGTAGGTTAACGTTTTATAAAGAAAAGAATTGCTATGTAGCAAAAAAAAGGCAATAAATATGCCTCCTTTTACAGTTTTTAAAAAAGTTAAGCGTTATGAATATAAAAAATATATTTGCATTTTTTAAGGGACTATTGTATCTGCTAGGGATACCCGTGTACTGGAAAACAATATTTTATATACAAATACTAATTGTTTTGAAGAAACTTCGTTTTTTGGAAGCTGCTTCATATCCAGATCAATCCTGAATAATAAAAAAATGTGTTTATTAAAAAAAATTACGTGTTTCACGTTTCACCGTGTGTAACCTGTATAATTGAAAAAAAGGTCTTTAAATAAAATAAATACATTTGACGTGTTTCACGGTTTTCTAAGCATGCTAAATGCTTGTAATTTTTTTTTATTTTCAGGTGGCGGTTTCATCCTTCTAGAGCCACCTTATATAGCTGAAAAAGCAACTTTAAATAGAAAAAATAAAATATTTTTCGTGTATCACTGTTTTCCAAGCAAGTTAAAAGCTTCTAAAATACATTTTTTTTATTTTCACGTTGATGTTTTATCTACTTAGTACTATCCTGTATAGAATACAGGATAGTACTAAGTAATATATATACAAAAAATAAAAGAAGTCGCACATGTTTTACCGTTTTCTGAATGATTTTTTTCGTATCCTAGGAGCAGCCTCATTCCTTTAGGGCTATCCTGTATACTGGACAAAAATAATTTTCTTTATAAAAAAATAAAATAAATTTGGCGTATTTCGCCGTTTTTCGAATTATTACGTTAGAAATATGTTATCGAAGAACATATCAAGTATTTTCGCCAATGATTTCTTTTTTTTTTAATGTCAGAATATTTACCCAATCTATTTCTGTTTTCAGTTTGACTGCTATCGGTTCTCAAAGTTTTACGGTTTTATACCCCTTAAAAAAATCGAAAATCTATGCCCATGACATCCAAAATCTAATCCTCGCGTTTGACTGGCCTATTCTATTGTTGTTGCAAATTTAAAAAGAATCGGTTAGACCGTTCTCAAATTATCGTTCGCGCAAATTTTGTTCACATACACACACATCCGATGAGCCTTTTTTTTATAAATATCTTTTTTCGAAAATATTTGGGATTCCAATACCACTTTTTAATCAAAACAAAACTGTTTTTTTTTTTGTTCTATATTTCTCTATCGGCCTCTCTAAAAAAATAGAATATTTTGTTAAAGGATTGAAATAACCAAATAAAACCTAAATTATAAAGTAGTTTATGTAAACAACTGATTCTATTAATAAAAGTGCAGGGATAGATTCATGATTATTCAGGTTTACTTACATTTCATTTTCTCTAGGTAAAAAACCGTAAATTAAAAGAAAAAATGAGAATATTTTAAATTAACAGTTACAGTTGAATTTTGGTGTAAAAATGAAACAGCATTTTACTCTACCATATTTCGAAATTAAAAACATTTTATGAAAAAAGTCAAATTTAACAGGTAAAATAATTCACGTGAGTAACTGTTGTATTGTCATTTTGCATTATTTTTTAAGCAAAACTTTCTGTAAACTCAGTTTTTAGTTTGGCCAAATTTAAAAAAAATCTCATATGTCTTCACTGGTCACACTGTACATTGGGAATGCTCTCCCAAACTGAAAACTTATCCTGTTTTTCAGAAAAAAATGATGACTGGGATGAATTGTGAAAAATATAAACTTCAGCGATCAAAACAAAATAAACCTTTATGTACATCGCAGGTCATCTTGGAAGTGATCTGTCTGGGCGAGAATTCACGTGTTACTGTATATGTATACATATGTATACATTGTACATATATACTATATGTACAAGCACAACTCTAAGGCACATTTATCTAATATATTTTATATATTAAGTAATTGCGTATATTTTAACTCCATTAGGTTTTTTTATTTTAAGTATTGATGTATATATCGGTTTGAATGGAGACTGCCTCCATTCGAACGCGGAACAGAAAGACTCGACAATGCAAATGCTGTTCAGAGCCAGAGTAGTAAAAATCAAAACATCAAAAGCCACACTATATAAGAATCTATTTTCATTAATTTTTATTAGGTGTGGTTCTGGCAATGTAAACATATTAAATATATCCACTTAATGATGTTCTTCTGAGAATTACGTTGATCCGCTGAATTACACACTAAACAGATTTTTGTTATTATTTCACTAGAGTATTTTATACCAAAATTCCTTGACGACGAGCTGTTTTCTACTGGTAAAACCACTCGCCTTGACAAAATCAACATGTTATGCTTACAGCGAGAAAATTTTGTTAAACTAGATATTTTGTATTTATTCCCATAATAATTTAAAGTGTATCTAAAGTAAATTGAGACAGCGGAAAATTTGGGGAACGCTCAATTTACTACACCATGTATATCAAATAAATGTATTTTTATTTAGTTAATCGGTTTACAAAAGTAGGTTTAAAATTTTCACGCCGCGCCGTCCATGCTTCACAAAGAAATCGCCGACTGTTGACGGATATTTAGTTTTTATGTTGTCTCAATTTACTTTAGATACACTATAAAAATTATTGATTAAATATTTTGGTGTTTATTGTTTATTTTTCTCGTGAAATAGTCATATCGAATACCACTCAAGAAAAACATTTTCAGGGAAAATGTTTCTTTTGTAATATCAATTACAAAAATATCATTCGCAAAATTGCCTTGCAACAAATTTTTATAACGATCGAAAAAAATACTACTTCTATTTCCAATAATTTTTCCCCGTAGCAACGGCAAAGTTCCTGAAGTAGTGGTTTGTTGGGCCTTTTTTAAGATATAGTAAAGTTCATACTCGAGTGCAATAAGTGCAAAAGTCCAATAATATTGATAAAAAATTGAGGAATACTTCAAATTTAAATCTGAAAATTCTTTAAACATTTTTAGAATTGACAATTACTTTTTCTAAATCGTTTTTTCTTCTATTTTTAGATTTTAGATAATTAAAAATTACCCTCGTATTACATAATTAAATAACAAGTTTTTATGTTAATTTTTTTTTTAATTAGGTCTTTATTCTCGTCTCGGACCATTCTCGGTGAGACGAGCAGGCCTTCTTTCGTCTTGTCTCGTCTCGCGGCATCATTAATGTTTTGCCATCTGAAATTGGAGACGAACGTTTAATCTCATTGATATGACTTAAATGTGAAAAGTACTTGGAAAGAGATAAAATTGTCACGTCAATCGGTCGAAATTGGAAACAAATAGGCCAGTAATGATGCTCTTAAAAGTTGATCCAAAAAATTATAATCCCCATAGGTTCATCCCTGCTTTAACTTTCGATTTAACATTTTTTTTTTCCTACGACTAATAGTCGTAAATAGTAATAATAGTAAAAGTACTTATTACTACTCTTACAGTGAGTAATGACTTATTACTTACTGGCTACAACACCCAATTACGTTCCTCCAAATTCATTACTTACGCTGGCTTTGACGAATCGTTGTCGGCTTCTTTAAACTGGCAACTGTATTTTCGAGTCGTACAAAAGGTGGTAGGGTGTTTATTTTTTGAATTTAAGAAGATGAGAAACAAGGAAAGCAGCCGCTAGCTTTTCAAAAAGACAGCGACGTTATATCGATCACAATACTTCATAAATAATAAATATTAGAGCGCAAGAGTCAGGTAGTTTCCAATGTCGACGTAAGTACTTTCTATAATTTTTCATATAAGAATTTTTTTTACAAAATTCTAGAATCGGCCTCAGATACAGACCTTATCAAAAATATTGAGTGTGCCCTGACCTAATTTGGAACTTTTGCATTTGTAGAACAGGAACATTCTCGGACTCCTGTGTTTATAATATAATATGTCCATCGGCGTCATCCGACAATATTCTACTTTTCTAACTAGACGCAGGGCCGCTGAGAGCGCGTAAAATTGGTACAAATTATCGAGTTCCGGGCTCTGAGTGCCAAAACATATATCTCTAAAGGGTTGCATAAAACAATAACAATATTTTTTAATTTCAATTTTTTATTTCAAAAACCTACTACCAAAAAATTAAAAAATAATATGGATTTTGCTAATGCCAGTAACAAGTCCTAATCTATATTCTTCCTATTATTAACAAATAACCGTTAACGTTGCATAAACATGAATCTATGATGTAGCGGTAGGATTAATGGAAAGTCGCGAACAAATAACGAATTCCCCGGAGGTACTTCTATTATCATTTAATAGCTAGACGTAATCTATCTTACCGCAGGGATATGATAAAAACAGGGATTTGATCAATTTTCTAAGAGAGCTGATAAACTTACGGAATATGTTAAAATGACAATTATATGGTCATTTTGATCGAATCACTTAATGTATTTAATGAAATGACAAAAATATCATTTCTAAGCTATTATTTAGAAAACCAAACATTCATTAGGTGTATTTAATACAGCAAAGGTTACTTAGTTTATATTCTAAACAATCTGGTCTATGTAAAAAAATATATCTTAATTATAAAGAACCCTATGAAAATCTAAAAATAATTAGTGACAAATGTTTAAGTAAAAATTGAAAAAATAATGCATATTTTATCATACTAGCATGATAAAACCTTTTGTTTCAGATGCTTGTAATATACTTTTCATATTAATTCCACCATACCTTAAAATATTATCTAATTATCAACTGTTTACACGGTCAGACTATGATAAGCTCGGAGAGGTAAAAATTTCCGTTTCAGACATTACCTTTTTAAATCATTCAAATCTGTCATACTATATCGAAAATTCTAATTCTCTATATAGAATATGCTCTGGTTCCGCCGCTTCGAACCGCAAGAATTCACGATGCAAGTAGTGACGTCACCGGCTCAATGGTTTGATCTGTCAAATTATTTATTTTTATTATTAAATATATGATTTTTATAGTCTTTTAGTGTTGTCTCTGGTTCTGTGTTTGATATAATTTGGGTTTTTGCATGTTTTAAGGTTGGTGTTAAAAGATTAATGAAAAATGACAAATTACTTATAACAGGCAAAATATTACTGTTAAAAAATAAGCTTCTGCACATAAATTGCTAATTGTTTTTCCATATTTGTTACTATTTTTTTGCAAAATCAAAACACAATTAATCATTTACTTTAGTTGCCGCTTGAAATCGGTAACCAAACGTTTTCACCATGTTCTACACATGACGCAATCAAGACGTCATTATCTGACATACCAGTGCTAGATGTTTGAGACCAGCGGTTAGTAGAATTGGAGCATGATGAAAACACTTTATATGAATGATCGTCTGACTTGTATCATAATGATCGGACCTCAGAGTTTGATAGGACCTTCTGTCATAATACTTTATCTATAATAAAAAATGCAATTATTAAAATTCAAGGGAAGAAAGAAACGATTGTGGAAGTTCTTGGATAAAAAAATATATCACGAAATAGGAGAGGGATTTTTGACGACGCACCCTATGCATTTAATTATGCATCATGCATACCTGATACTGACAATGCTAAATTTTATGATCAAACAAAAAAGTCTGTTACTTCAAACCATGAAACGTAAACTATTATACTGAAAACGCAAATTGGTATTTCAAAAGTATTCAAAATTCTAATGCAAATATTCAAGGTCAATGAAGAAGTTTTGAATAGCAATATAAAATTGTTCAACTAATTTAGTAATCAAACTGTTAGAGAATTATATAAGATTAAGAACTTCTATTAATTCCAACTTAACCCTGTTAGCTCAATTGCTAGATCATTTAAATGAAGAATTTCACTTATTAATATCAGCTATAACTCTAACTGAACGTACTATATTACATGCAAAGGTTCTAAGCCCAAAGGACCTCCTTAACGAATTATCTGATGTTAAATTAACTGATGGTTTACAATTATCGCTTTGTCTTATTCCGTTATAGATAAATATTTCGAAATTAGTAAACTACGAGTTCTACGTTCTGGATCAATTCTAATTTTTGATAATTCTATAAAGTCAATCGAAAAATTAAATTGGAGACTTTTCAAATTACCCCCTTTACCAATGTCCCATAATTCATCAAATTTATATTCTTACATTCAACCTAATTTTCCTCATCTCTTATTAAGTACTAGTAAGATTATATTATATTACAAAGCATTATAATATCTATCCAAATGCATAAGTAACACAGGCAGGAGCCAGTGAAGGTAACCAATCTGAAACTAGGTGAACTCATTTACGCTAGCCATAAGTTTAAGCAACTAGATGACATCTTGAATGAAAAAATTCAATACACTAAAATGGTGAGGATTGTTTAAACTTTTTAGGAGACACCTTTTTTGCACTAATGAATATCCCCTATACTTAATTATAAATATCATAATCCTAACTAAGAGTGTCCAAAATTCAATGCCAAATTTGCTAAAATATGGAAATATATAAAAAATGGGACATCATTTTTTTTCTACTATCAAATATTTCAAAAATTTTAACGGTTTCGCAGGTATTTGTCGGATTATTACACATGGCTGTTTCAACACTGAGATACAAGATAAAAAATCATAGATGGCTTTGATAAAAATTAAGCATTATGCAAGTATGTTTTATGATTGTCGGTATCCTGAAGGAAGGCATTCTGAAGAAGTTAGTTTTAAAAAACTGCTTGAACGGTTTACTTATACGGGAAATGTGATGTACAAATTAACTGTGGAGGAAAATCCAAATTTATCACAGATGTTGGCGAACCAATTGGGATAGGTGAAAGATCGGCTCAATGATAAACATCGTTACCATCTTTACCACATTCAACTCCGTCAAAGTCTGACTGAAGATGGTTTTCAAAAGCGTATCAAATTTTGTAATTGGGCAAGACTTAGACATTAAGAAATGCTCTCTTTTTTATGGAGGTTTTATTTTCTGCTTAAGTCATTTTACACAAAAGCGGTTGCATCAGCACAAATGGCCGTTGAATGTCTGGGGTTGAATTATTGGTGAAACTGTAATAGGTCCACATTTTTTTAATGGCCATCTTACTAGCCAGATATACTTACGATTTCTATGAGATGATTTTATGACCGAATGTGGCTACAGCGAGATGGTGCGCCTCCACATTTCTCGCGTGAAGTAAGCAAACACCTTAATAACGTCTTTCCCAAACGTTGGATTGGACGAAGTGGACCTGCCGGCTGACCAATCAGGTCTCCCGACTTGAATAAACTAGGTTTTTTTGGTGGGGATACGTAAAAGGAATTGTGTACAAGGAACTTCCTACGACCGAATATTTAAGTAATTTCGTTTTTGGTGGTTTGCAGTGGTCCGATGTTTTGTTATTTATTTATTTTTGGTACTAAGAGAGCTTGGAAGTTAACTTACAATATAATTATAAGGTAATTAATTTTTATCAAAGCCATCTATGTTTTTTTGTCTCTTATCTTAGTGTTGAAAGGGCCATATGTAATAATCGGACGAATATCTGCGAAATCGTTAAACATTTCGAAATAATTATGGATATAAAAAATGTTAATTTTTTAATTCTAATTTAATCTAACAGAAAAATAATATACGGGATGTATCATTTGAAAAAACGAAGAAAACTTGTTTTATATTTTAGCAGGTTTGGTATTGAATTTTGTACACCCCCTACACGTTTCGATTACGATACTTATAATTAAGTGAGTAAAGTTCGACTGGTAAATACTTAGCGTAGTTTTCATTTTAAGACGTTTCTTGTATTTTTTAAAAAATATGGCAAAATATTTTTTTCTTTAATTAATTAATTTCTCTAGGATCCTAGGATTGTAAAAAGTACTCAGAACCCAAAAATGTAATGTTTTAATGTTCCATTTAAAAATATCACTCCAAGCGACTCACACTTTTTAAGGCACCCTGTACAAGCGAACATATTTTCCTGAAATACATCCTAGTACCCAGTTAAGATCTGCGCTTAAATAGAATCCCTAACTTCTTTATTATAGGACCTATAGATGTCCGACAGGACCTTGTATAATTATTCGGTATATAACCAATATTTGACTAGATAAAACTGTTCTCAACAATAGTCATAATTTTTCAGAATTATTCCTCTAGGGATTAAGGTTTCTTTAGAATTAAAAATAGTTTTTGTAACTCAGAGAAAAATAGATTGGCGTTGAATAAAAAAGTTTTTAACAGTTATTACGAAGCTTATTTTCCAAAAAGTAGTTGTTACGAGAAGCTAATATTTCGTAAATCGAAAACGAATACAACACTGTATCAGCATCGGGTTAACACCAGGTTAGGCGCCGGCGGATTTAGAGGAGAGCGAACGAGCATCGCCTCCATCCTGAGCATACCCAGTGATTTTAATCTTATGTAGGCTTTTTAAGTAAGACCTCTTGAAACATATTGCTTAAGTCTCTCAAAAGTTGGGAATTTTGGACACCAAAAGGCATTACTTTGAATTGGTACAAATCGCTACCGGTGGTCAAAGCAGTTTTCTCCTTTAAATCCAAGGTGGAAAACCATTTGGATCCTGAAAAAGTGGTTAAAGTATCGTAAATTTTTGGGAAGCTGTCCTGATTGATGACGACATTAAATCTACGGTAGTTCACTCAAAACCTCTCTCTGTCTTCGATACGAGAACTACCGGTTCTGACCAAGGGTTATTGGACTCTTCGTTAACCCCATCTTGAAGCATTTTGTTGATTTTCAACTTCCTCTTGTTTAACAATAATTGGTAACCTACGTGGCGGTTGTCTAATCGGATATTCAGTGTCGATTCTATGCGTTACTAAATTTGTTCTTCCGGTTTGGGCGTCTCCAATTTCAAATATGTCGCCTTCACTTAATATAAAGTTCTTGGCCTTGTGAAATTCTTCTTCTGGCAAATGACCCCACGATTTTTCCATAGCTTGTAAAATATCCTTTGCGAATCAGATTTGGGTATGTCACAACTATCCGCGCTTGATTGGTTCGAAGGTCGTGATCACCTCCTTTTTTATTTTACTAGAACTAGAAAAGTGATCGCAATCCAAATTAAAATTTTACTGTCTATAAAGTTCAGGGTCAAACGATAAGCTATGTTCTTTAATCAAGTCAATTCCGAGAATGAATTCATCTTCTATATCGGTCACTATTTATTCTTGGGGTGGTAAAGTGGCGCCAAGTAAAAGTCTGAGACTAATTTCTCCATATACAGGCGCTGACTCTCAAACAACACTTTTTCTACAGATTGTTTTACTTTAGTTTCTGACCAGAGAAATCGCTGCTCAGGTGTCTACTGAAATCCTTATTGTTTTTTAGTTGATTGATTACTTCCTTTACTGACAAACTTTTAGAGGATTTTCTAAACTTTTATTGGAGACAATTATGGGGGCTTTGCTTTGTTCAGCTAGCATTCCCCACTTTCCCTGCTTGGTGATTGGACTGTATTGCCTTGTTTTCTCCGGCGACACACAGTGATACAATTCACCAATCTAGGATTTCAAAAAGCAAATTTCTCACTATTTTTAATTTAAATAAAACTCAGTAGGCTTTGACGACAGATGTATAAACATATTTTATTCTTTGACACATGACTTGTCTGTGACATTGAATTAATATTACCTTAGGTTGATTTTCTTAATTTTGAGATATTTAATATAGCACAAATATAGTTAATGTGCAGATGCATGGCTGTGAGTATTATAATTTTTCGCAATGTTTATAGTATAGGTAGTTACGTTTTAAAGAAATATAATGCAAGAAAATTAAAAACTAGAAGAATTATCTGTTTTAGTAGACTTTTACAACTTTTTTGCGACTTGTTACTACTCCATATTTTTACCTTCATACTTATTTTAGGGTATTTCCCTTTTAAATCTACATAAATCTAAATTACATATTCTCCTTTTTTAGATATTTTCCATTTTGCAGGAAATAACATGGTATAAGACGATCTGACTTATTTGAAGTTTCAAGATTGAAAATTCTGCTGCATCCTAGAAAATGTGAAAACCAAAAATTATTAATTGATCATGTTTTACACATTGCTGGAGTTCAAAATATTACTGCTGCTGTCAATGCACTACTTCTCAACCGTTGATAATTTTACTACAAAAGGATTATATGAAAGATGGAAGGAAGTCCGAGGAAAACTAAAAATGACAAATAACCTCAGGAGGAAACTATCACTTCAAGTGCAGTTGCTAACAGGGCAAATAATAATTGCTTATCGATTTTGGGTCGCCCTAAAGTTACCTTTGCTGCAGAAAGTGCAGAAGACTTCAAATAGATTTTTCTTTCAAGCCCGAAGAGGAGCTGTGCTTCCCTGCAATAATAAAGTTGCGTTCTGTTGAAAAGCGAGATGTAGCCTCAGTATTTTCAAAATACGAAAATCGCTAAAAAGGGCAACGCGTTTGAAAAAGTTATAAGTTTACAGGTCAAGAGCTTTTGTCGCTAATTAAATATTAAACCATACCACGACGCGTATTCTCCAAGTTCAAAAAGAAGTAATTTCAAACACTTTTCCGGATATTTGCACACCTTAAATACCCTTAAAATGTATTTATAAATGGGGATCGGAAGGTGGAAACCAAAGTAAATATAAACAAAAAGGTAGAGGTGATGAATTACATACTGTGGTGCCATTCATTACAATTAAGTTTTGATATTAACTCAAATAGCCCGGTAGTTTTGTGGCGAAAACAGTTTTTAAAAGAAACTTAAGAAATTATAATTATTAAGAATTTTCTTATAGCTTTTATCAACTGAAATAGATAAAAAGGAATATATTATACACTACAAAATGGTAAGGTCTGTCATTCTTTGATGTCCACTTCTCAAAAATGTTTTTATGTAAAACCGGATCAGCACAGGTTAATAGCCTGGAATACCTCAAATCTTTACCCATTACCAAGATGCTCTTAATTTAGGACTGTCATCACTTCATGCTTATAAGATTTTTTTAATGTATAATTCATTCGTACAGAATAAACTTTAAAGTTTGGCCGATTCTCATAAATTTTAAAAAAGAGTTTAATAAAACGAAGGAAAAAATTGTTGAATCTTTTAAAGAGCAAACTGGATTATTGATTGATATTTCTAAAGTAGGTTTCGGTAACATAAATGACGGTAATATTGTCAGAAGATTTTTGTTGGTCCAGAATTGACATCCCAAATAACTAATGTAGATCAAAACTTGATTTATGTATTTAGTATAATTAATATAATATTAAATACTTTAAAATGTGGTTACAAACAAAATAAATTCTTTACTTTTTGGTCAGTGCGCTTATGAAACCGCTTAGTTGTAAGTTAAATTGTACGAGTGGCATCCAATGCCTCCTGCTTCTTCTTTTTCTTCTTGCTCTTATTTTAGGCCTCAGGCCTGTATTTTCCAACTAATTCTCATTCTCTTGTGATGTAGATGTCCAGGAATCCTTCCATCTTTTAGGAGGTCTGCCCAGTGGTCGGCGTGTATGTTGAACAACGTCTCGTGCAATACAGAAATAAAATATTACAGAGAACACAATATAAAAAAATTTCTCCTGAGAAAATAAGTAGTTTAGAAAACTAGTTTAAAAATTTAACCGCCCAAACATAAATCGTGATCATTAATCTATTAGTTGCCCCTGACCTTGATAAAAAGTAACTTCTTTATTATTGTTATTTTAATCATTTTAACTGTTAATGTAGGTAAAATAAATTAGAAATTAATAGATCAAATGACTTACCTGTAAGGAAATTTGATCCTAATTACACGAACAGTTTTGTCCGAAGTATTACATAATTTTTTACACATAGAGTATTAGCTTCGTCTGCAGGATTCGTGCGACATGTTTAAATATTAGAAAAAAGACAGACAGTACGCTCTCATATCCCCAGTCCTCGGATCCCATTGCGTCATTTAGTTTAAGGATATCTGATAGCCTTTGGGTGGGAATTGTATTTATGTAAATGGGGGTTGGGTTATGTAATACTTCGGACAAAACTGTTCGTGTAATTAGGATCAAATTTCCTTACAGGTAAGTCATTTGATCTATTAATTACACCTCACATTTGGTCCTCGTATTACATAATTTTTTACACAAAGAGTAGCTGTTTAAAGATCAAATTCAGGAGTAATGGAAAACAAACATTTATTTTTATGCATTAAACTAAAACAAATTTAATTTTTCTGGAATAAGAATTTCGAGCCTATCCTCAAAAATAAGAATGTTCATCTGGTCGACGACGAAGTCGAACCATAACCATTATATTGCAGATAACCAACCTAATTCTGATTACGCATTTATAAACAAAGCCGGCAGTCGATGTTTCAAATAACCGATAAGCTCTCTCGGGCTAGCGGGTCCAAAGGTCGAAAACAGATTCGACGCTTCGGAGTTTTTTGCAAACTCAGCATTATGCCAATGAAACTGTGACAACCAATTTTCTTGAAAAATTTTCAGTTATTCACTGTTATAGGAAAATATTACTTAGAATTTCACTTACTACTGTCTGAAGATGATTCCAGGGCTCTGCGTAATTTCAGCAGTTTTTTCTTTGATTTTTTTGTCGCGTTTGCGGTTTTTTAATCGACCCATATTCACTTCGCGTGTGTCACGATCGCACGTATTCTACAGCGACAAAACCAAGAATGACGCAATGGGATCCGAGGACTGAGGATATGAGAGCGTACTGTCTGTCTTTTTTCTGGTATTTAAACATGTCGCACGAATCCTGCAGATGAAGCTAATACTCTATGTGTAAAAAAATTGTAATACGGGGGCAAAACTGTGAAGTGTAATAGATAATACAATGGTCCTGGTTGGCTAAGTATGGTCAAATATGGTTTAAGCTTAATTTTTTATGAACTGTAGTATTATCAGCTCTTAAACTCGGTTTGTGTCTCTTAACCCCCTTGGATACATTTTGATTAATTTTGTCAGTTTTGTGGATTAATTATATTGTGCTTATAAACAGCATACCTAAACATATATATAATTTTAGAGATTTTTTAGATAATAATTTTTTTTTTCCTCTAACCAAAAAATTTTTATTGTAGGATATTTCAATTAAAATAAGAATGTTGATAGCTGCCTTGGAAAAATGAATTATCCTATAGATAAAAAATAAAAATTCCTTTTCTACCAAGTAGCTTTAGCATTTGAATTTTCTTTTATAGTTTCTGAACTAATATAGTGTCTCAAGATAAACGAACCACCCTGTATATAAGTATATAAAAACTGCTTATTCTTATTACTATTTCTTGTTAAGAGTCTACATTAAGAATCCTGGGATTTAAACATGTTAATTTTTTATTTGTTAATCTGCAAATATCGATATCTAAAAATTTGAAGTTAAAAGTGATATTAGAAATGTGAAAAACGTAAAAAATAAGAGTCTTATTAATATATTTGTTTTATCAAATCTGGGGTTATCTTTGATTTTAGCCCAAGCTTCCAACTCTAAAGCACGAACAAGTACGTTCTTGCTTGGGCAAAACTTGGTCATTATTATATTTTCTGGAATGTTGGGATCCTGCGTGTCTTCACCTGATGAAGGAAACGCTAATCTTTTTAACCTTTAATGTCAAACTCAGTTTCATAAAGGGATTTACTGTTGAGATTCCTAGTTTTAAGCTGGGCTCTGTATATTCCTTGATGGTACTGATTTCCATATCGAAGCTCTAATGAACAAACAACAAGGCTCTGAAAATTTTGCTAGTAATGCTTTGTAATAAATCAAATGCCGCCTCTCTTAACGGGACTTTCAGAAAAGTGGCCTTCATTGGTTCAACAATTAGTTTTTGCTGCGGCCTCAAATTGACACACGTTTAGTTGGGATCACTAAAATTCAGGCACCTGTATGAAGTTTAGTGTCATATTTTCTAAATTTTGGTAAATCAGGCTTGTATCACCTGCTTTGTTCTAATTAAAATACGATAAATCATATTTTCAAAATATTTTTTATCTTAAACTGTATAAAAATGATAAATGGATATGCTGCTCCATTATGTTCCGTCACAGAAACCTGCTGGACATTAATTGAACTAAATTCCTAGTGAACTCTGGAGTTCAAGCTTTTTGAAATTTTTGAAAAGGAGTCTTCGTTTCGTAGACGAAAATCGTTGGTACTGTTTGTTTTCCTGACGAGAAAGCCTTATACCTTTTCATATTAATATCTGGACTCCTGGAAGCGCAAGGCAGAACCTTGAAGGTGCTTCACGCAGTATATAACAGTCAGTTATATTGTTAAAGAAACATCATTATTTTTTGACAGACCGGTACCTGCGATATATACAGGGTATGTCTTCTTTGTCGTCTGACCTGTATGTGGACGGTACTTTTCAGAGCCCCTTCCCTCCTGTCAGTCCAGCCCTCTTCAAGCACTTCCAATTATATTAGCTTTTTCAACTTTTGATTAATTCGTCAATAAGTCAAAAGATTTTACTTTGGCATTAATCATAACCAGGTAATAATCGGGTATTAAATGCTGATTATAATTACACTAAAAATAAACAGTTGTCCGAATTCTAGCGATGGCAACCGTACATGGTCCAGGAAGTTGACGACTCATCAAATTCTGGAAGTTTGATTTTGTCGCTAGAAACTGTTATTTGATCAGCAAGAGTTTGCTTTTTTTACTTCTTCAAGATGTTTAACTTTGTTCTCCATGTTGTCGCGAACCTCTTTAACTTTTGCTTGAACTTGTTTTGCCTCAATATGAACTTGTTTTTCTTTTATTTCAAGATCATTTTTTCACTTTATTCACGTTTTCTTCAATTTCTCCTTTCACGTTGTTTATTTCTTCCTTCCTATGACATTTTGCAAGCGACGTTGTTCTTTTTCAATAGCATTCTGGACCCAGTTCTGTGTTTAATGTAGTTCTTGTTCTGTTCTAGTTTCTTGTTCAGTTAGAGACCTCTCATGCCCATCCTATTCTTCATGTTTTTCTTTTTGTCTCTAGGGCTTTTTGTTTTATTGGATGAATCCTACTTTTAGAATAGAGCTTTCTAGAACTGTCTTGAAGTATCTCTTTTGTCCTAAACTCTTTGGAATAGTCCAATCACCACAGATATTAATGAGTTTAGAAGATCTGTCTACAATTTTCTTGAAAATGTCTTTAGTAGGTCGTCTTGAGGTATAACTATGATAAAGACAAAACTCTCTGATCTTGTTTAGCTTAGAAATGGAATTTTTTAGAATTTTCTTGGAACGGCTCTGATAAGGACTTCTTGAGGTCGAACACGATGACAAAGTCAAACTTACAGATCTTATTTGGTTTCGAAACAAAATGTTCTAGAATTTTCTTGAAATAACTCTGTTAAGATCTTCTTGAGCAATTGGTGTCGGAAATGAGATGTTGACCGAAAATTAGTGTGAACATCGGAACATTTGAAACGCCACCAGTGCCCGATAGTAACAAATTTTGGAACTATTTTTTTTTTTCAACCAGAAGCCGTCTGTGAAAAATTAATTCTGAATGTGACCTGATTGTGGTTGCATTGTGACTTTTTTCCAAGAGGTTCTACAAAATTCGATTCAGAAACTAAATAAGACCTGTTAAGTTTTGACTTTACCATCGCGTCTTGATCCAAGGAAGAGTTATAGGAGCAATTTCAAGAAATGTCTGGAACATTCTATTTTAAAACAAGATCCGTAAGTTTTTATTACGGGTTCTCTTTAATGATGAACACTTCTTTACAACACTTTTATTTTTTTCAAAATAAATACTCCTTATATATGCACTAGGATTTCACTATTATCTTCCAGAAGGTTCTCGATATGGATTGACGTGTTTGTTTACTTTTAGTTCATGTACACAAATGTTTGATAACTCATTTGGCTAGTTTTCGCGAAATCGTCACGATATATTTGGTATTGGTTTGCTTAGAATGTATACTTTTTAAAAAGATATTAAGATTTAAGGGTGCGGTGGCTAATGTCTAAATCTGAAATGACGCCAAAATCAAAGTCATTTGTAAAGAGCATAGACATAAGAACCGGGAGACCCAACAACTTGTGCTGTTTTATTCATATATGTGACCTGTATGTTTTGATGCAATGATTAAAGTAAATAAACGTGTATTGCAAGTAAGTGTGACAAAAAATAAAATATCTCTTCCTTGTCGGACACCACAAAAGGTAACGCTGTATGACAGACTTCTTTTCTTCTAGCTGTTGACTCATAATATATCCATGCCTTTGAGCGAAATATTAGAAATATTTATTTCTTAACCCAATTGTATAACAATCATTTAACTTCCAATCATAATTGAAATCTATTATCACAGCGGGCATATTTAATAACATACCTCATCTTTTTTTTACATTATGCATTAAAACATATACATAAGCTCGTTTATCTTTGTTTACTTTTTTGTTACTGCAAAACAACGCAAACCTCTCAAAAGGTATTTTAAAATAATTTATTGTAAGAAATTATACATTTTATGTCAAATATGTTTAAAGAGACCTATGTATATATACAATATACCTATGTTCTTTGAATCTGCATACATTGGTTTTGGCCTCGGAACTTATGAATATTATTATGTAGGTTAAGGAAAAAAAGCGCAGGTGTGTAATTTTGCTGCCTAAAGAACAATAAAATATCAATTACAGGTCTTATTAACCATTAAAGTAATTAACTGTACTGACAGATGAATAAATATTATGAAGAATCTCGTACTGTAATAATAATTGACCCGAGAAAAGAAACGTTAGTCCAAATGTTTGCACACCACGCACTTACGCACCATAATGCCCAAGAACTCGCACAAATATTATCAGAAAAACTCGCAAAAATCGCCCAGAAACAATGCTTTTTTCCAAAGCAACACCCGTTTGTTCGGTTTTTAGTACAGTTTTGTAAATTGGTGCATACTGCCATTCAAAATTATTTGGAGATGTCGGTTTTTAAGCAATGGCATTATAATAAAAAAAGACAGGTTATTTGAATAATTATTTGTTAATAATAATTATATATAGCAAATGAAATACTACATAGGTTATTACAGTATTAGAAACACCTTAAAATTTAATTTTAATTTTACCAGCAAGTATAAATTTTATTCCAGCCATTTTATAGAAATCATTGTGAGCGCAAATAATATAAGTTGAATTTTTTGCCTTTTAAATGCCCTCAGAACATACAAAACATGCCTGAATAGATGTGTGTGTGAATTTGCACGCACGATAGTTTGATAACCCGTTTAAAATTTACTTCAAAATAGTCTAGGTCAATAACGGCGGTAGTTTAGATCTGTATGTCATGGGCATAGCTCTTGGATATTTTTAAGCGTTATGAAATGAAACAATCATTTCTTGGGAACGCACAACAGTTTTTGGTCAAAAATAAATAATAAAAAAATTGCCATTGGTGTAGGTTTAAAATATATTTTTATTCGCTATACTGTTAACGTTTAACAAATAACGCGAATTAAAAATGCAAGTATTTTTATTTCCAAACACCTAACTTTTCAAAAACTGTAAAACAAAGTAAAATCAATGTTTTCCTTCATATAGGGTTAATCTAAGGGGGTGAAACAGCTAAGAGCAGTCGCATAAAATGCTAACATTCAATAAATAAACTATTAATATTAAAAAAAAAAAACGACCAAATACGACAAATTTATTATATTTTTTTCATATAAATCTTAACGTGAAAAAAACTATTGTACTATGTTTTCCAAAACACATTTTTTTAGTAGTGATTTTTGCTAAGGAACTAAAGGTATGATTATTTAAGGTGTTAGGTTATGTTCCGTTTGGTTAATCCCGATTAGGTTAGGTTGGGTTTGAGTCTCAGGATTAGAATAATGAAAAAAAAATGTCTTCAGAAAAGCCCCATTTTTATTTCTATAGCGTAAGCGCTCATTTCCCTTTACATGTTAGGAGATTAGGTGAGGTTTGATTTGCTGAAACCGATTAGGTTTGGTTATGTGGCTTTATATCGTGTTTTGTTATTTTTTACTTAATTTAATTGTATTAAAATTTATTTATTTCCTTGACAGAACTAAATTTTATGATGTGTCAGAATAATGGAAAATTTACACCCTGACAACAATAAAAATATCTTTGTTAAAGTGTCAACAAAATAAAAATTTCCTTAGAAAAAATTCCTTATTACATCATTCAGGAGGCTGTACAAAAGTAAAAAATATGCGAAGAAAAAGTTGATAAATAAATAATTTTTTTTTATTTCCACATTGGGGAGTGTTTATAGAAGTCAAAAAAGATTATTTTGTGAAAACATATATCACATTTTGGCTAAAAAAAAGTTGAAAAGTAAATATATAAAAAAATAAAAATTGGGTATTTCCGTAAATTTTTTTTTATCATTTTCGGGCTTTATAAAAGACAAAAAAAAACATTTCATGACTATATGCCATTTTGTCTAAGAAAAAGTTGAAATATAGATAGATAAATAAATAAAATAAAAATAGGGATTTTCGCAGCAATTTTTTTTAGTGTCACATTCGGGAGAGTAGAAGTAAAGAAGATAATTTGTGAACATTTCGGCTAGGAAAAGGTTGAAAAGTAAATAAATTAAATTTATTATCCCATTTGCAGAGATTTATAGAAGTAAAAAAATATATACATTGTGAATATATATATTTTGGCTAAAACAAATTGCCGCAAAAATATTATAGACCCCTGTAAATTATTGTAGTTCTCTAAAAATTTTGTTCTCCAATACATTTTACTAAATAAGTCGTGTGCAATTTTTAGTAATGAGATCTAGGACAGTAATACTCACAAACTAGGTAACATATTTATTTTTTTAAATAATGTAACTACAGCTTAATGTTATTTGCTGTCAATTTAATTCAATCCTATATGAAACCAGGAACCAGATCCAGGACTAAATCTTGCTATATTTGGATTTATATTAGTAAGACTAGAACTACTATTATTTATGCAGTTTATATGAGGTAAACTACTTGTTAACATATTAGTATTTGGTGAGTTTGGAACGTTATTATTAGTTTGATTAACGTTTGGGTTCATAAATCCGCCATTAGCATTTGCATGGAAAAAATTGCTGATTTGTTGCACATATTGTACTTGTTGAACTCTGGCTTGTTCTATACTTTCGATATTTTTAACTTGAATATACAAGGACTTGCCTAAATATCCAAAATCTTTGACATACGATAGTCCGCCATCGTTAATATTTCTTGTTTTGTATAAAATAGGAGCGCAAATCGTGACCATAATGTTTCTAACATGCTTGGCTTCATTCATTTGTTGTTTCTGATAGTCCATGTAGAAACCATAAATGTTCATTTCTAATATCTTGTGGATTTTGGTGCTTATAAGCATTATATTCGGAAGCAAGTAAGTTTTGACTTCGCCTTCTCCAAGGCTACTTAAACCCTTGATTGCCCCGTAAGTAGTAGCCAATCCTTTATTTATATCTGTTATTCCTTTGACATAGATGTCTATAACCCTTTTTTTGATGTCGTTTAATTCATCTGAATACGATTGACAAATTGAAGCAACAACAAAAGCAGAAAAATCTCGTAATGTCCAGTGATTATCACTGTAATATTTACTAATTTTCTTGGCCAAAGCACACGACAAAATTGCTGGTAATAGCTCGTGAATATATGATTTGAGGTAAACATGGTTATTCGCCAACAAACTTTTGGTCATTCGGACAGCATAAATCAGTAATGTTAAATCGGTAAAAACTAAATTGCAGTGGATAGTATTTCTAATAAAACTGCATAGGTAAGGCACTATTAACGTTACGTGATAATCTGTTGCAAGTTGCTTCAGGTGTTCATTTCTTACTTGTTCGCTGTACCCAAATATTCCTTCTGTAATATTTCTAAAGTACATTTGTTCTTCTTTTGAGAGGAAGTGGATAGCTGGTTGAAGATTTATCAAAATTGTGTCTGGTTTTGGCTGAAACTTACTATTTTTTATTATTTCATTAATTTTTTGCTCCGATTCTTTTAGGTCCTTGCCATTTTCTTTGATCATTGTGCTCTGAAGCTTCTGTCAAGTTACGTGTCACTTAAATTTTCACGGCAGCCCCTGATTTTATTTTTAATGATTTCAATGCATCTTCGAATTTCCCAAAACACGCATGGTCTTAAGAATATTTGGATACGATTTTACACAATATGTATACAAAAAGTACATAATGTGGAATATATATATATATATATATATATATATATATATATATATATATATATATATAGGGTAAACGGTCTGTATCAGGGCTGGTTAAAAGAAGACTTTTCTGCTATGCCGAGCTTTCGGAAATATTTATTTCCTTCTTCAAGGCTACAATTTTATTTTCCATCAGCTATGTATTGTTGCTCTGAAGAAGAAAATAAAGATTTCCAAAAGTTTTACATATAATGTTAAAATACAAATTAACCCAAGAATTATTTCACGAATTGCGACAAACATTTTTTGTTGGCTCACAACACACGAGAAAGCTATCTATACTTATTACAAAAACATCTCTTTGACGAAATGCCTATTTTTTAAAGTAAATTATCTGCCCAATTAGTCTGTCGCATAACGTTTACAATTTTAATAATAAGAGAGATAAAATATATATATATATATATATATATATATTTGTTAATAACTAAATGCGAATGAACTACATTGTTTAAAAATTCCCTTTCTGTTACAGGATACGATCAAAAAACGTTAGTACGTACAGTTTAGGCAAAATTGACCTTCGTATATGTTGTCTATAAACAAGGGTCAAAATTAACATTATACTTTTTTAATAGCATAATGTCTCTCCAACTCCCTTATATGATAATTTTAACAGATCTTAAGGTGGTTACGAGCTACGAGCTAAACATTTTATATAAAACTTTTTTGTGAAAAAATTATATAACAATAGGCGACAGATTCAATTATTGATATACATAGTTTTGGCTAAGCTAAAAAATATAGACAAATTACATATACAGGGTGGAATAAATATTTTTTTCATTAAATATACAAAATATTGGATTTTACAATCGTTCGCCTCTTTATTTGTACATTAGCTCTTATTCGGCTGTCTAAAATATTTGAGAGGCGATCTTAGCGTATTTCTGATAAAACGCGCTTCCACTTACTCAAATAATGAGCTTATTAAATGTATGTTCAACAAAGTTTCGCTTTTCCCGGGATCGAACCGATGTCCTTAAGCGCCGTGGCAAACACATATACCACTGTGCGATACGCTCGTATTTTAATGCATTATGATTATAATAACATCAATTGGTATAGGTAAATTTTTTTTAGTCCTCTGAACCTAAGCTATATAAGGAGAATAATTCGGTTTTTTTATTACATGTATTTGTATATATGTACACTTATGTTCGGTTCAACTATATGTTTAACTTTTATCTCTAAAAATTAATTGGACGAGGCGTTTAAAAATATTTTATAGTTCGACCCTTACAGGTTAGAAAATTGGAATTCTTAGATTTTAATCTCGTGCAGTGAAGATCCCTGAAGATGAATCGTGCAATCGTAGGCAAAACATCGGAAAATAATTTCAATTTAATACGGTCTAAACTTAAGAACCATGATTTTTAAATTGATTCTAGCCCTGAACGCATTCACCTTTTTCAGCAGTCACTAAATATCGAGTCCCTTTATTCGATCTCGACATGGTTTCAGGTTTGGCTCAAGTTAGCATCAATCGGGATGTGAATAAAACGATTTTAAGTAAAGAAAGTATTAAAGCAA
Organism: Kuschelorhynchus macadamiae; assembly: GCA_030620095.1. Taxonomy (NCBI): domain Eukaryota; kingdom Metazoa; phylum Arthropoda; class Insecta; order Coleoptera; family Curculionidae; genus Kuschelorhynchus; species Kuschelorhynchus macadamiae. The sequence goes on from JAUTXW010003178.1 coordinate 452,794, forward strand.
GTCTTACAATATTATTGTATTAAAGCAATAAACAATTCCCAAATTGTAAGGAAAACAATTTGGAGAGTATAACATTAAAATCAGCAGGTATAATTTTACTTGTTTTTAAATATTTTTAGAAGTGGACGAGGCAATAGAGGTATTTAAGAAAATTCTGACCTTGGACCCTTACAGGTTAGAAAATTTAGATTCCTATTCAAATTTGCTGTACGTTCTGGAAAGGAAAACTGAATTAGCCCATCTTGCCCATAAAGTTGCTGAAATAGACAAATATAGAGTGGAAACATGTTGCGTTATTGGTAAGATTTCAAAAGGCTGTTACTTATTCATAGATTAATGATTGGTGTGTTATTTTTAGGAAATTATTACAGTTTAAGGTCGGATCACCCCAAAGCTGTTTTGTACTTTAAGAGAGCTCTTAAATTAAATCCCCAGTTTTTATCAGCGTGGACTCTGATGGGACATGAATACATGGAAATGAAAAATATAAACGCAGCAATACAAAGCTATCGGTATGCGATTGGTAAGGTAGTTCATGGATTTATAGTAATAGTTTTGATATAATAACTAGGTTTATTTTTTAACTTAGAAAACATAGTATTTACTTTTTTCTAGTGAAATAAAATGTTTTATTTATTTTTAGAAATTAATGCTAGAGATTACAGAGCATGGTATGGTTTAGGACAAACATATGAAATTTTGAAAATGCCTTTTTACTGTTTGTATTATTATAAACAAGCGCAACAATTGAAACCAAACGACAGCAGAATGATTATTGCTTTAGGTGAAACATATGAAAAGTTAGATAGGACAGAAAATGCACTTAAGTGTTATTACAAGGCATGCAGTGTTGGAGATGTAGAGGGATCTGCATTGATTAAGTTAGCAAAGTAAGTAACATATAGTAGGTACTGTAATTTATTTTCGTATGATTCTGTTTTATTTTCTTTACTAGGAGGATATAGCGAGGATATTGAATCGCGTATTCAATGAAAACGGTATTTGAGCTTCACAGAATATTTGTTTGGAAAATACGAAATATCTTGACGGGTATAATAAAAGATCGTTCAAGATATATTAATCTTTGACGAATTAACTATAAATATTAAATTATTACACTGTGTTTTATTTAACGCTTTTTCCGCATACGGCATCAACCAAGGTGGAAATAGTTCGCAAACGATGAGTGGAGTGTAGTATTATTTCAAAAAAAAGTAGTGTATTTTGTAAAGTGTGCAAAATAGTTTTCCACTTGAAGTTTATGGGGTCAACGGCGATATTTGATCATGAAAAAAAAAATACGATGAGGTCAAAGAAATTTAATAAGCTACGAGCCAATCAACAAGCCATGTAAGGACTAAATCAACAGGATAATACATTGAAGGTACGTTCTGGGGATATTTCCGTAAAGCCGACCACACTGCGGAATTGTGATAACCATCAGCTATTAAAGCATACATAGTTTACGCACACATGTCGAGCAGAGATCTTCCATCGTTCGTTTTCGTAGGGTTGTCTAACAGTGTGTTCAAGTCCAATAGCTCGGTTATTGTCGGAATTAGAAAAAAAATTGTACGAAAGAAAAAATTATTTTAGATTATACAGAGTTGAGGATAAGTTTACCACAAACCAAACTTACATTGTTTTAAATGGAACACCATGTATATTGTTTTATTTTTAGATTCCTCCCTTTTTGGCCATTCACCCAATATAGGGTTTGTGGGGGTTTATACAGAGTCCTTCAAGATTATATTAAAGGTACATTTGACGTTAAGAGACCACCTATTTTGACTACTGCGAATAAAATGAGGGTATTCAGTAATAATGAAAATTTTGTCTATTGACATTTTTATTTTGGTAGGATGTTGCTTCGTCAATAAATAACACAAAAAAGTCAGCAGAGGGCTTGAGTTTTGTATTAAAAACTAAGTACAGTTTCTGTTGTAAACGCAAAGATGAATTTTAATAGACAAGAAATGATCGATATCATTTATGTGTTAGGAGCAAGTGAAAAGAATTGTTTGTTAGCGACAAGAATATATTACGAAAAGTATCCTGATAGAAGACAACCATACAGAATCGCTTTTGAAAAACTGATCGAGTTAGACTTGTTTTAAATGAGGCGAACGAGTTAGCGGTAAACTTAAAAGTTAAATAAGACCCACATTACCCGTACTACATTCAACTCCTTTAAGAATTGTAGATTTACTAAACTTTGTGTTATTTACTGACGAAGCAACATTCCACAAGAATGGAAATGTCAATAGACATAATTGTCATTACTACGCTACTGAAAATCCTCACTATATTCGTATACTTAGTCAAAATAGGTGGTGTTTTAATAACGTCTAGGTGGAATTGTTAAAGAAAGGCTTACTGCACACCGATATAGTTTTTGAGGGAAGATTTTAGAACACACTAAATTCCTATTAACGTCCGTGATCAAATATGGTTTATGCATGTCGGTGCCCAAGTTCACTATACGGCTGACATTTATTCCTTTCCTAATGAACAATGTCAAGAACGCTGACTTGACAAAAATGGAGTTAAGAAGAAAAGTATTTTTGGTTTTTTCGCCACAATTGTAATACAAAATCAAAATATGTAAGAAAAAGTTTATTTATTTACTTTAGAACTTTAATATGCAGTATTTAGTTCTGGGTCCACTATGAAGGTACCCGAGGAACGACACTAAAAAAATCAATTTTCTTGACGTTTTGGAGGAAAGTCTACCTCCGTCTTCAGCAAAACTAAAAATAAAAAACTAAAAGCAGAATATTACTTATGTTTTGTATCAGAATGGCTAATCTCTGACAGAAGGTCAGTTTAAAGGTGTTATTTTTAATTGTTGGAATAAGCTAAAAAATATGTGTACATAGAGAATATTAGGATGAAAACAAGGTGTGCTCGGCAACCTGCGCATCTACGTCATATGCGAGGTGGCTTCCGAAAAAATATAGTAGGCTGTGGAAATAAACGTTGATAAACATTGTAGGTTAGCATACTAGTTTAAGAACAATTTTGATTTTTTTTTTGTGCAAAATAAATTTTACTTTGACAGGAAAAGAATTGTTAGATTAATTTCATTTGGGTATTAAGAATAAAGAATAATATGCCTTGTGCTGTTACTAGTTACTTCAGCCACAATAAAATGAAGTAAAAATGTAATATAAGGTTTCATAGATTTCCTAAAAACCTCTTAATCTTATATATATATATATATATATATATATATATATATATATATATATATATATATATATATATATATATAATATATATATATATATATATATATATATATATATATATATATATATATATATATATATATATATATATATATATATATATATATATATATATATATATATATATATTATATATATATATATATATATATATATATATATATATATATATATATATATATATATATATATATATATATATATATATATAATATATATATATATATATATATATATATATATATATACACCCTTTTGAATGATATTAGATACCGAATATGTTTAGAGTAATCACTTTGTATTTTCCAAACACTAATAAGGTTGACGGTGGAGTGGTATAAAACGTTAAATACTTAAAGGAATCTAAATAATAATCAAATAAAAAGTATATGGGTAATAACAACTGTCATCTCAACCACTAACTAAGAGAAAAGACCCCGACATATACACGTATATATATATATATATATATATATATATATATATATATATATATATATATGTATATATATATAAATATATATATATATATATATATATATATATATATATATGTATATATATATAAATATATATATTTGTATATATATATATATATATATATATATATATACATATACATATATATACACCCTTTTGAATAATATTAGATACCGAATATGATTAGAGTGATCACTTTGTATTTCCATACACTAATAAGGTTGACGGTGCAGTGGTATAAAATATTAATACTTAAAGAAATCTAAATAATAATCAAATAAAAAGTATCTGAGTAATAACAACCGTCATCTCAACCACTAACTAAGAGAAAAGACCCCGACATTTGAATTAGAGTAAGGTCAATAAGTAATCTTTTACTTATTTTTAATATAATTTCTGTGAACAAAAAGGGAACCCTAGGTATATTAGAATATCAAGTAAATCAGTACGGTGTCAAATGAATATAACTTCATTTTATGATATTTTGGTAATACGTACTTTTATTTTATATACATATATATATATATACATATAAATATATATATATATATATATATATATATATATATATATATATATATATATATATATATATATATATATATATATATATATATATATATATATATATATATATATATATATATATATATATATATATATATATATATATATTATATATATATATATATAAATATAAACATATGATTAGAGTGATCACTTTGTATTTTCCATACACTAATAAGGTTGACGGTGGAGTGGTATAAAATGTTAATACTTAAAGAAATCTAAATAATAATCAATTAAAAAGTATCTGGGTAATAACAACCGTCATCTCAACCACTAACTAAGAGAAAAGACCCCGACTTTTGAATTAGAGTAAGGTCAATAAGTAATCTTTTACTTATTTTTAATATAATTTCTGTGAACAAAAAGGGAACCCTAGGTATATTAAAATATCAAGTATTTGAACACCTTAGAAAAATGTACAGTTAGCTTCAGATAAATCCGTACGGTGTCAAATGAATATAATCTCATTTTATGATATTTTGGTAATACGTACTTTTATTTTTACCTGTTACCTAGGTTGCAACCATACGGATTGAGTGGTTTTAAAGGTATATTAAGGTTTTTACGTAACTGAAGGATTTGTTCTATGTTAGGGTGCTTTCAAAGACATATATTAAATTCACTTATACGGAAATTAGCATACAATTTCAACTTTTTGGGGAAATAGAAAAAACTTGGGCCCTCTTTGCGCAACACTCTGACTGAAAAAAGGCCGCTAATTTGCCTGTTTTGAGTGTAATTTGGATCGTACCGACAATATATATATATATATATATATATATATATATATATATATATATAAATTGCTATTGCTTAAGAACAAGGAGAATTTAACAGAAGTAACCTTTTTGAACATAAAACAAGCAAAATTATTTCTATATTTTTTATGGCAAATAAAGAGTTTTTTGGTCAAAAATGCTCAAAAATTCAACCAAATTAAAAAAAATAAATGTAAAAATCATTTATTATTTAAGTATCAAACAGTCAAGGAACAATAGAATATTTGCTAAGATACCTAATCTAAGAAACAACAACATTGCAACTTAAAAACTATTTTTGTCAGATAACTAGTATTTATTAGAGTAAAAACCTATAATAAACAAAGGAATAAAAAACGTAACATTTTCGTATTCGTAAAATAACCGTATTCGTAAAATAACCGAAATAAAAAAGTAGATAATGGCTTTAACTACCATTGTCATTAATATAACAAACTTTTTTTAAAAACTAAGTACAAAAAATGAAAGACGAGAAACTGCTCCTAAAATAAGAAAAGAAGAAACAACGTTTATTGCAGAATAAACTAAAACTTCTTACTAGAAACAACATTTACAAGTTTTCAAAAATACTTAGGTAATACATAGGCACACATTTTTTTTTAGATCTATCAGGCCATTCTTTTTTGTATCTGAAATACCAACTTTTGTTTTGTAAGCTGGCTTAAGGTTAATATCTTCGTTCTTGGCTTCTACGATTTTTACTGCTAATTTGAACTTGTGTAAATTTTTCATCGTATGAAGTTTTGTAGGATAAAGTTTCCACCTTATTTTTATCTAATTGAAAAACTTTAACATCAGAAAATAGAGAATTTTTTGGAAAATTAATTTGAAAATCAGATGCCAAAGCTTTTAAATCTTTTACATTTTGATCACATATTTCGTGTACAACGTATGGGGTGCCAGTTTTTTTAGTTTTGCGTGTAAGACATGCATACTGGGAGCATAAATCGAATTTGATTTTTTAGGATCTTTTAATTTCTCTGTCCATGGTCGCATGAACACTATCCCCTTCATTTTGAAATTGTCCGGTTATCAAAAATGTATGTGTAATGCACTTTACATTAAATGATTTTAATGCACATAGGTAACTAGCGAGGACAAACTGGTTTTTGTTTTGGCCAGCACAATTATCTGAATAAAAGATTATTTTCAATCCATCTCCTGTATCAGTATTCTCACACATCTTTTGAAAGAAATCTAAAATGCAGCTACCGATTTCGTTGGCTCCCCGATGGGCTTCTGCTTCATGCCATAGATAGCAGGTTCCTTCGCTACTCTTTATGTCACACAAAGTGAAGTTAAAAACATTTAATTTAGAAACATAATAAAAGGAGGATGCTTCTCCTACAGGACACGGTAATATTGCCTGCATATCATACACTATAACTTTTGTAAGGGGATATTCATTTTTTTTTATCTGCATCTTTCTCTATTCTGCTTAAATCCTTCTCTCTTATGTGTGTTTCATATTTTTCCTCCATAGCTTGTTTCTCTTCTTCACTCCAATTCTTGTATTGCAAACACAATTCGCACTGATCTTTTTTAGGTAAATGGGATGCAATATTAAACTCCTCATTAAAGATCTTGCCGTACATTAGATAGTTAGCAGCTGGTTTCTTTTGTTCTTTACATATTTTCTGGTAGTCGCGATGTAGATCTGCCATTGTTCTACTTCCGTCGATATATCCTTTTCGTATGAGAACGACAATAATGACTTTCAATACGTGGTATTGTCCGTATGTGGTCTCTTATATCGTTTTTTTATAACCTCATCAACTTTGTAATGATTTTCATACTTTCCACGTTTGTCGGTTTCTAATACGATTCCACTGTAGCAGTGTTTTTGTTTCTTGATCACAGTTTCAATCACTATTATTGATGTCTAGCGTTGAAATAAAAAAAAATTTACAGACTCTTACATTTGTGTTTCCTACAATAAAATGGTATGCATTATTTGGTTTCCGCGGTTTTCTACATTACTATATGTATATTTTGGCTTAATTGTTTGCAGGTTTGAAGAAATAAACTCTCTTTTCTGTTCAACACTGTGCAAATTCCAGTAATCTTCAGATATTTGTACCTTTTTATTTTCAGGTATTTTTTCAAAACACTTTAATCTGCATTTATTATCACTTGGGGGTTTAAGTGATCTTGCTGGGCGTTCTTTTTTTATTTTTTTTGTACCATCTCCTCTTCTTGTAATACTCAAATAACTATAACTTTCTCCTGCATTTCTTAGCTTTTTGTTTACTTTTTTTGCCATCGCTCAGGATTTTCTTGTTTTAGCGGTTTTTATAACTAAAGTGGGATTTTTTGCTTTTCTTTTCTGGCTGTTTGTTCAACAGACTCTTTATTATCACTATTTGACTCACATTCTAATTGGTATGTAGGATCACCTACGCTATCATCGGTGCCGTAAGGATCTGAATTAGATGAGGACTTTGAACTGGAGGAGGAACTGGATGATGATGTTGAACTCCTACGAAATCCATTCTGTGGTTTGGAATTTTGTGTTATTTTAGTAGTGGACTCACCAACGACACTAATGATGTTATTAGGAAGGTCTTTGGAAATCTCTTGACAGTCAGGAGAATGTTGTCCTAAAAGAAACAAAATGTCAAAAAATCAAATAAGTTTTTTATTTGTTTTTAATTTAGCTGAATTAATTTAGATAGAAAATCCTGTCATTATTACCCGCAGCCACTGTATCCTGAAGATCAACACTACTTGTCTTTGTGGAAGTTTCAGCAATGTGAGTAATCGTTTGTTTGTAAGTGGCATTAGTAACCTCTTGAATGTCAGAAGAATCGTTGCCTACAAAAATATATTGTTGGAAAACCAAATCAATTCAACAGATTGTTATTACCTGCAACCACTATCTCCTGAAGATTAACAACAGAAATTGTCTTTATGGGAGTTTCAAATATCGGAATATTTGGACGTATATCAGTATCCGCCTCATAAGAAAAGTTATTCGGGAGGACATTACCAACTTCTTGAATTATGATATTTATTTAATATCCGACTTTATTATTGACAAATAATGACTTTGTGTCAAAGTCAGGTAAATAAAAAATGATTCCGTAGGGCGTTATTTACAAAAATAATGGCCCCTAGGGCCATTATAAATAATAACCTGTCTTATTGACAAGTAGAGCATTGCTTGTATCTATAGTTACCATGTTTGTATTACATTTTTCCTTTGCTATAAGGCATAAGTAAATAATTGCTTTTGAAACTAAATTTTAGTTGATTAAAAAATATTTAAATTAGTCGAACATTAAACTTTTAGGGTACTACTGGAATTATAAGGCATAACGCGAGTTGTAAAAAGTATCTATGATAGAGCAAAAATAATTTGCAAAGATCAAAATTTTGTTGAAGAAAAAAAATTATATGAAAGATGTTTTAAATCAAAATAATTATCCTAACGATTTCTTTCAAAAATGTTTATATTAACTTGAGAATCCAAAGATAAAACAAATCCTATTTTGGATTTGGACCAATTACAAACCTCTTTATACCATACACACCTAACTTATCAGATAAAATAAAAGAATAAATAAACTTTTTAACGTAAGAACGATCTTGAAGACACAAAATACGCTTAGAAGCAAACTTACATAAATAAAACCTAAGAATGAACAAGAAAATACAAAAGATGTTCTTTATAAAATTCCGTGTCAATACAATACATTTTACATAGGGGAAACCTCCCATTAGCCAAAAGAATTAAAGAACACCAAACATACATAAAAAATAGGGAATTTCAAAAATTTGCCAACATGTACTAGATAACAATCATAAAATTAATTGGAATACTTATAGTATTTTGGCAAAAGAACCATGTTCCAAAAAACATAAATAAGAGAAAGTGCCTTAATATTGTTAAATAAAGATAATTGTGTAACCTCTTGTTCCGCTAATTTTAATAACACATGGTTAAATTTGCTAAATACTGACGTAAAAAAAGGACACCTCAGAATATGATAAATTAAAATGAATATACTCTATCTATGTCATGGTGGGAAGAAAACAAGGTGTGCCTACGCGCAAGTTTTGATCACGTCTATTGTGACAGGTTTGCCATGTTTTATTGCGTAAAGGCCTCAAAAGATTACAATAGACCTTTGCTAAAATTTATTAACGGAATTCATGTATCGGTTTTTTGCGGGTATGAGCGAACATTAATTTGACAGGTAGATGTTAAATATATTTCTATGATTTTTTTTCATACGTATTTGTGTGTTTTCGTCGAATTTAAGACGTATGATATTTGAAGATCGTTAAGTTGTTTATTGGAATAAGCTTATATATCGTTTGAAGTGTAGGTATGTATTATTTAGTTTTCTAGTGATTCAGTTATAATGGGAAAATTATGTAGTTCGTTAGGATTAGCATACCAAACTGTTTATTTCAAAAAATGTCTTAAGAAACTAACAAAACCTAAACCTCAAAATTCATTTGAATGACAAATTTATTTCCAATGGCGATAAGCTATAATTACAATATTCTTCACAATATTATGGTAGAGTTCTCCTTGCTAGTCCTTCAATAGATGATGTATGTAAATACACATAGTCATTAGACTGATTTAAAAAAACCCAAGACAGTCTGTAGAAATATTTTAGTTTGAACTAGTTCAAGCTACTCATCTTAAACTCGAGTATTTTAAAAAATATGTTTAGTTTCAAATGGTATATTAAGTCAAATATCCTAGGTGTAGTTGAATATGTTACTTCATATTCACAAGTACTTGAGTAATTACGTCGACAAATGCTGAAACTAGACCCCTATGAAGCTAGATAAAACAACTGATAGTAAATAAAGCATATTTCTTGCTATTATGTATATTATAATCTTATTTAAACATACATATATATGTTTCAATAGTTATTATATTTTTTTTAGTTTTTAGTAAAATTAGCGGAACAAGATTTTACACAATTATCTTTATTTAACAATATTACGGCACTTTCTTTTATTTTACGTTTTTTGGAACATGGTTCTTTTGCCAAAATACTAGAAGTATTCCAATTAATTTTATGATTGTTATCTAGTACATGTTGGCAAATTTTTGAAATTCTCTATTTTTTATGTATGTTTGGTGTTCTTTCTTTGTAAAATGTATTGCATTGACACGGAATTTTATAAATAATATTTTTTGTATTTTCTTGTTCATTCTTAGGCTTTATTTACGTAAGTTTGCAGAGTATTTTGTGTCTTCAAGATCGTTCTTACGTTAAAAAGTTTATTTATTCTTTTATTTTATCTGATAAGTTAGGTATGTATGGTATAAAGAGGTTTGTAATTGGTCCAAATCCAAAATAGGATTTGTTTTATCTTTGGATTCTCAAGTTAATATAAACATTTTTGAAAGAAATCATTAGAATAATTATTTTGATTTAAAACATCTTTCATATATCTTTTTCTTCAACAAAATTTTCATCTTTGCAAATTATTTTTGCTCTATCATATATACTTTTTACAACTCCCTTTTAAACCATGATTGGATGAGGAAATATTTAAATATCAGTTTGTGTGTGTAGGTTTTCTGTATACCTTCGTTTCAAAACTGTGTAAGTCTTTTTTAATAAGTATGTCTAAAAATGGAAGTTGTTGGTCTGTTTCTTTCTCAATAGTAAATTTTATTGTCGGTTCTTTGGTGTTAATATAATTTAAAAATCATTTAAATGTTGATCATCACGTTCATGATATAAAACATGTCATCAATGTATATCCACCAAACAAGTGGCTTATGATCGTAATTTTGATCATAATGTAACTCAAAGTTTTCCATAAAAGTATTACTTAGTAAAGGAGGTAAGGAGACCCATAGCCATGGGAAAATTTTGTTGGTAATATTCATTTTTATATTGAAGATAAATGGTTTTTACACAGTTAATAATTCTACAATAGTATTAATGTTTAATGTTTTATCTACAGGTACATTTGTAAAAAGACTAACGATATCAAAACTTACTAGTGTATTATTTATATTTATTTGAATATAAGACAATTTCTCTAGGAATGTTGTGGAATTTTTTATATATGAATCTGTAATCAGTGTTATATACTAGCGGTTTTAATATATTTAAAAGAAACCTAACTAAAGGATGTGTCAGTGAGTTTACGCTACTTACTATTAGTCTTAATGCATGGTTTGGTTTTTGAAGTTTGGGTACCCCATAGAAATGTGGTGTTTTAATGTGGTGTACTGTTAATTTAAAGGGTTTAATATCTACACATTGGTTTTTATATTTTTAAACATAGTAAAACTATGCAATAAAACAAAACGTTTTAACGTAAGAACGTTCTTTAAGACACAAAACACGCTTAGAAGCAAACTTACAAAAACAAAACTTAATAATGAACAAGAAAATACAAAAAATGTTATTTAAAAATTTCCGTGTCAATGCAATAAATTTTACATAGGTAAAACCTCTAGGCCATTAGCCAAAAGAATTAAAGAACACCAAATATACATGAAAGGGAAAAAAGGGAATTTCAAAAATTAAACATTTGCCAACATGCACTAGATAACAATCATAAAATGTATTGGAATGCTTCTAGTATTTTGGCAAAAGAGCCATGTTCCAAAAAACGTAAAATAAAAGAATATGTCTTAATATTGTTAAATAAAGATAATTGTGTAGCATCTTATTGCGTTAATTTTAATCACACCTCAAAATACGATAAATTAAAATGAACATACTCAAGGTACACATATTTTTTCACCTTATTTTAACAATTAAAAACAACACCTTTAAATTAACATTCATTGACATTCTGTCAGTAATATTCTTTCTGCTTTTGGTTTTTTACTTTTAGTTTTGCCGAGGACGGGGGTAGACTTTCCCCCGAAACGTCTAGAAAATAGATATTTTTCAGTTTCGTTCCTCGGGTACCTTCATAGTGGTAAATTATAGTTTTCTTCCTAAATCATGAAACCGCTACTACCATTTCGTAATTATTTAAAGATAAACACCTCCGACTACAAAAGAAAATATGAAGGAAAGAATCCGAAGTGTATTTAATAATATTAATTTTAATACATTTAGAGATGTTAGCGTATCTTCTGAAAATCGTTTAAATATTTGCGTCGAAAAAAACCCTGGTCAATTCGAACATCTAATTTTGTAGTTATTGCTGTTTTATACGATTTGTTACTTAGTATTGGTTTTTGATTGTTATTTTTTACATTTTAATAACTTTAAGGTTGTCTTCTTAACAACTAGTTTAAACTACTAGTTGTTAAATTGTCCTAGCTAAGTTCTAGCTGTCCTAACTCGTTTAAAACAGGTTTGGCTCGATCAGTTTTCGTGTTTTCTACATTTCCAGTCTCATTAAACCGTTGCATAATCTTTCAAAAGCGTTTGTCGTGTTTCCCCTCTATCAGGATACTTTTTGTGATATATTCTTATCACTAACAAACAATTCCTTTTACTTCCTCCTAACGCATAAATCATATCGATCATTTAACCACCAATTTTTATTACTAGATCATTGTAATACTATCATTTGTATTTGTGAAATTTTTAGATTAAATATTTTTTTATTAGTGATAATTTTTATTTTTTGAAGTTTTCAACTTTTTTGACCCATCCATGCTGTTATGAACAAATTAAAAAAAACACACGTTGAAAGATGAAAACTTTGTAATATTTTGCCGTAAAAATTGAGATGTCCACCTCTAATATTTTCGAAAAGTGGCCATAAATCTTGAATGGCTTTGTACAGACCCCATAAACCCTATATTGGGTGAATAGCCAAAAAGGGAGGGATCGGAAAATAAATTACAGGGTGTTCAATTTAAAAACAAATATAAGTTTTTAAGCAGTTTCTATAACTTTTCTAATTCCCACAATAACCGAGCTATTGGACTTGAACGCATTGTTGGACCACCCTGTATGTTGGGCGCCAAATTTAAATTAGTAAATATGTATTTATGTAAAACATCAATGTAGTAGTTGACGGCCATTTCTTTCACTTTCAACTTTCACCAAATCAACGCAGGCGTTCCACAGGTTTCAGTGTGGGCACCTTCCCTAATCCTCTAGCACATCAATGATCTGCTTTCTTCTAACAGCAATCCTATTCACTGTGCTGACGATACCACACTCCACTCCAACATAGTAGTTTTCCAACAAGCGGATACTGAAATTGATGGTAAGCGTAGGGTAATGACTTTATCCCTAACCGAGGACATCATTAAAATTATAGAAGGGGGAGCAAAGAATATTGTCCAATTTAACGCCACTATGACACAATCATGTTTACTATCTTACAATTGGGTTTCCTTTTCCGAGCTAGAAAATACTTTTCTTGAGCTAACTTGTATACCCTTTAAACTTCACAAATCATATCCAGCTTTGAGTATTGTTCGCACATATGGAAATCAGCCAATCCTTAATACCCTTGATTCTGTTCAAAGAAGAGCTATTCGCCTGATTGATGATCCAAACATCATAAGAAAGCTTGCATCACTAGAGCATCGTCGAATAATAGGGTTACTTTACTCCTAAAGATGTTTACTAAAACAGTGCGACCACCGTTGTTTATAAATCAAACACAAGAAAAATATAGACCTGAGAGACACTTTACGAAAGCTTTGTGTTTGTTTTACAGATACTACCACGGATTTTGTTTTCATGAACTATCATCAATTTATGCCCTTCTTACTTATTCCTGTCTGGCAGAAACGAGCATCGATTCACATGCATCCCTTCACAGTCCCCCTGCAAAGACTAAGGACCTCCCACTTTGTTCGCTCCTTTTTTCCCAGAGTGTCCCGATTATGGAATATGTTACCAACAAATGCCTTTCCCTCTTCTCCTGATCTGCAAGTCTTGAAATCCGGCATCGATAAACTTTCTCTGTCTTCACTTAAAGCAACCACAGCTTACAACTATATCTAGTACTTAGGCCTTCGGTTTTTGTAGCATACTCATAGATTTAAAAAAAATACATTTATTCGTGCTACTTTATCATTTCCAAACGGTCTCACTTCATTCCTGGTATTCTGAATAATTCTGCCATTTGATACTCCAAAAGTTAATTTAGCAACTATAATGCTGTGCTGTGATGTTAATCTTTTAGTTCTACGCTCATCTTTATGTCCGACATGCATTTCAACAAATGTTACTGTGACAGTCCTGGTAAAAAAGTGAGGTATACATTACTCGTATAGATACTGGGATTCTGCGGAAGTGGGATTTTCCTTTCTCGCTAATATAGGATAAATGTTCCTGTGGATTAATGTCCGGAATCGTTTCGTTTTCGATATATAGACTGTTTAATTCTTAATTTTCCAAAACTTTGAGTACAGGTTTTGAGTTAATTATGTTAAAATTGCGCGACATAAATGTAAAAAGCTAAAAAAAATCAACACCGTCTTTCTCGGAAACGAAACGATTTCAGACCTACGTTTATGAGGACTTTTTTAATATTTTGGCGAGATATACTTGCAGTTAAAACAAAAACCCCATTTTCGGATACAACTTGACATAATTAAGATGTAAAATAATTACCGTATTTTGAGATTTTAACCAACCAACATACACCGATATATCTTGTTAATAAACATAAATAAATAAAAAAGTAATTTCACAAGCCATTAAAAAAAGTTTGGATTTACTTTAGTTGCCACTAATTGTAATATATGCATTCACAACCGTTTACTCTCTTAACTTTTCTATAACAAGAATAATGAATATCTCTATTCTCATATGCTCTCCACTCGTTAAACTCTTCAACATTCCTAGGAAGGTAAAATTGTTTCTTTAATAATTATATTATGAATACGAGTTAAATGTTTTTTTCAGTTACTATGTTTTAAAAACTTCTGTTCTTTAATGCACAATGGGCAAGTAATATGTAGAGTTTTATCCTTTTCTTGAGGTACTTTAGGCGATTTATTGTGCATATTCTTTAGTTGCCTATTTTTGACAGGCGTGCTAGAAAATACTGACGAATTTCGCAAAGTAATTTTTTATTCCTACAAAAATTATTTAAATAATAAACTTGAACAACCTCAGAAATTCTGTAAATACCACCAAATTTACTTGTATCTATACGAGTTTTATTAAAACTTTTACTCCCCGTATTCACTAAAAAGTTTTAAGAATTAGACCAGGTCTAGTTGCCATGGTACTTAAAACTCTTAGTTCGCCAGTTGTATTTAGCTTATATCACTGTAATTTTGCAATTGTGACGTTTAGAAAAATTATTTATTTAATTGTTAAAAATGTCACCTTAAACCTGCAACTGTCAAGTTAGACCTGGTCTAAATTTAAACCCCTTTAGTGAATACGGGTGTTATGTTCGTTCGAATGTCCGCGCATAAAACGTATATATTTCTAATACCATATCGCATTAATAAACGTTTATATTTAGTATATTATATATTTAAAATATCCGTTTATATTTAGTATCTCAGATTTTGAAGATATACGTTTAAAAATACGTTTATATTTAGTAATATTTGGAAATAAATAATTTGCTGACCAGAATAAAAAACATGCTAGAATCGTAATTTATTGAAAAAACTTCACCTGTACTTAGCTTCACTAGTAGTACACGCTACCATAAAAATAATTATTTAATTCAGCCCTTAAGGGCAAGTTTACTCTTAACAAAATTAACTAAAATCGTGCGACCACCGATATTTAAAAACCAACCTTAGCGAAAATATAGTCCTGAGATACACTTTACTTGCGCTTTAATTTACCGTAAAAATAAATATTTAAATCAGCCCTTAAAGGCTACTTTACTCTTAAAGGTTTTTACTAAAATAGTGCGACCACCAATGACGTATAAAATGTATAGACTCAGCATTCCCATAAGGAAAAGCTTCAAAAAATAGATCAGTCATTGTTTGACAGATTTTGCATGAGTAAATGGCATAAAGGGTCCCAGCATCACGACCTGACTCACCAGTGGCGTAGTTTTTTTTACAGCAAATTCAGTTTTAAGAAGTTTTCTGTTTTATCATCAGAGTTTAAGGCGGTCGTTTTAAACCAAATTTGATTTTCTTCTATTTTATGAAGTTAACTACTGAAGTTCTCACGCTGTTGAAACTCACGAGTTAGAACGCTAGCATTCATATCGTTTTATTAGTTTGCTGGAATAACATATCAGTTTTAATATCGATTTAATCTTTTGCATTAGGGGTAAAAAAAAACTATTATTATATATAATGTTAAGCTTGATCTTAATTAGGTCTGTTCATTTGACAGAATATTGTACAATTAATATTCTGCAACAGAATAGTAATTACCTGCCTCTTTTAGACTATGATTAAAATGAAACAATTTCCACTAATCTAGGAACTGAATAAGATTGAAAAGAAAAACAAGACATTCAAACAATATCATTTATTACTTATACAATAAGATGATATATGCTGCAGAAATTAATTAATTAATATACAATATAAAACGTTTATTAAATCTTAAGTACATGCATACAAAAAAATATCAATATGACAAGCCGAGGGAGCTTGCAAATAAAACTGTACTATAATTAAGTATATTTCCTTGTACAAGAATCGTGTTACTAAAGTAAGCCTTCCTTATAGTCATATTTATTTCAATTTGTGTAATGTTTTAACTATGACTAAACCCATACGATTTTCGTCCTTAGACTTAAACATTCACCATTTGGCGTTTACTCGCCTGTTTCTGACCACCCCACAGAAACTTTACAGTTCGTTTTAAGTTAATAAAAAAAAAGACTTTTTTAACTGTCAGTAATTTTACAAATCCTATCAGTGGGCGCTATCTTTTTAATATAACCGGTTAAAAAAGCCAATTGGAGGAACTTTTTCACTTCATACTGTTATCACTTGTTGCAATAAAAATGCAGTTGGTTTCCTGGTTTAAATAAATTGCCATCAGTATAAAATATACGTGATCAAAAAATATTATAAGACTGATTTTTTTGTAAAAATTAAGGTTTCTTACGATAAATACGTTATATGGGAATTTTAAAATGAAGTGAAATTTAAAAAAACCATGAAAATGTTGCAAAGGAAAATTTTCTTTTACCCGAATGCTTCAGAAACTCTATATAACGGAAGCATGCTTGCCGTCCGAAAACGAGGGTGATGATTTCCAAATTATTGTTTTTAATGTAAAAACAACCTGTAAGCTAACATCACATACTTAGTCCTGATACTAGTGGCATAATTTGTTTTAGCTATATCTAATTTTCTGATGTGTTTACCTGTAAGGAAGTTGATTTTAATTCAGAATTGCCCCTGATTTCTGTTATGAAAGGACTCTGCGTGAAAGATACCTGGCATACCACAGCCCTTTTAAGTGCTTTTTATAATAGCAATAAAGGTCTAATTATGAAATACGTAGGTACCCACCTACACTCTCCAACATTACAGGACAGAGTGAAATGGCCTTAAAGTACCCTTGTATACGATTTCTGACATATAGATGCCTTTAGCTAATTTTCCTATATGTATAATCATTTTTTTTAGAGCTCACCCACAAAAAAAACAAGACTATGATGAGTAAAGTTTGATCCATACATAATACTGATTAATCACACAAAATATAGAATTTCTTTTAATATAGACTTAGCCTTTCAGATAATAATAAATAAATACCAGCCTTAAAAACATTGGAAGGAAATATATAAAAAAACTAAGCATATATAGAGCTTATTTAAAATCTATAGAGCTTATTTAAAATCATATCATTCTAAATTCAACTAACATATTGCCCACTTAACAAAAGCGAAACAAATTATTTACATTCAGATCTATGACCTAATAAATAAAAAATTTCCTATTACAAGGAATACTGAATAAGTAAATTTATTCATTTCGGGAAATTTTATAAGCTATACATTTTCAGTCATTAGAAAAGGGTGATATAAAAACTGGATAAAATTCCCCCATTTATGATTGTACTATACGAAGGGTAAATTGAAGGGGATATTGAAGAATACCTATAAATACATACCAACAGGTTGGAAGATTAAGTTTTTGATCAATTTACATATCTAACGATGTTGTTTTCATTGAACACGATTTAAAACTTGCTAAATTGCAATAACGTATTAAACAAAGAAATAATTTAAAAAATACTTTACATACATCAACAAAAAATGAAACAGACAAAAAATTTTTTTTTTATATAAAAGAGTTATGCTTTATCAAATAAGACTACTTCTGAACTTTTACAAGAAGCAATAAACCTATGTTTGCCTAAGGCTAGCAAAAAGTTTAGTTCTTTACTCTGTACCACTCAGCGTGGTTATTTTAACTTTTCCAAATTACGATCTGCCCTAACTTACGTGGAGATTTATTTTTAAAAATACAAGGGAAAAGGAAAAAATGGCTGTGCCATAAAACCAATGTGTATGACAAAGTTCTTCTTCATTTTTGAAGGATCAAGAAGTAGGTGCACGAGATCTGTCTACTGAAAGTGCAAATCAGAAAGTGTCTCATTTAAAAAAAATGCCAGTTATATTTATATCTTTGAAAATGTACACTTTTATTTGTGTTCTTGGGAACTCAGTAAGTTGCCATAGAATTTCTTTTCTGGACATTTTGATTTGATATCAGGAAAAATGAAAAGTTCTTAGCAGATTAAAATGTGGACAAGTTAAAATAACCACATTGTACATTAGTAATTTACAAAAATATATTAAAATTCGTGTCCTTAATGTTATATGTTGTATGTTGTGTAACAAAATATTTCTTTCGGTTTTCCATTACATGACAATTTCAACATTGTTCTTTAGAAGTTAAAAAACTAGGTTATAAAAGTTGTTCAATGATCTCAGCTTGCCAGAGAGAGAGGGACCTGGAAAAGAAAAAATATAAAAATGATTATGGGGTTTAAATATTTTAGATATATATTTTAAATATCAAAAATGTATTATAAAATTATAGAGCTAATTCTCTAAATCTGAGAAAAAAGGGAATTCCTGTTCCACTCATGCTTTTTAAAATAAATAAATTACAAAAAAATGTAAGATGTAAAAATATAATTTGTCATAAAAAGAGTAATTTCTAAAAACATTCAAACAAAATATGTACAGATGAACGAAAACTAATTAAAATAAAAATAAAAGCATTGAAGCTTTTATATTCTTAGAGAACTCATTGATTATTTCAGTAACTCAGAATCGATAGTTGTTTTCCAAATTCTTCTAATTCAGTTAATGTTAAGCTAATTGAACGGTGACAAGTTTTCTAATTCGCTCAGCAATATTATTTTAATGCATTTTAAAAAATAAAAACAATTTACCCTATAGTGTAAAGCTCACTTTTTCTACAGTGTTTTGAATTGTACGTTTTCCTCATCCACTATAATACTACTTTCTTATTAGTTGGCGAATTTTTTCTTTGTTTCTTTCAATTGAATAAAATCTTGTAGGAATATTTGACTTTTTCTAAAAAATTATAAAAAAAGTAAGCAAAAGAATTTGATACAAATTTATTAGTGTATAGTATAGTTGAATCCATGCAAACAGAATAGCCTTCTCAGTGTCTACCTTCTTTTTAGGGTCTAAACTATAGATAAAATATTTTGCTATAGAACTGTAGCTAACATAGTTTTTCTTTTTAATTACCTCATAAGACGGGTGTAATCGTGAAAAAATCACCCCCCAGGTTTCTACAGTTCTTTACATTTTTGGCTCCCTAGATCCCAAAAAAAAAACATGTTTTCTTAATTCCGTCGGTCTGTATATCTATTAGTGGTATAGCTAAAAAACTACTTACTCAATTCACTTCAATTTTTGATCAAAAATTGAGGTTCATATAGGGATTGCGTAGTGAAATTTTGGTTAAAATCCGATATGGCGGCCTAGCAAAACGTTAAAAAAATTATAACCAAAATACTACTTATACAATTTACCTCAAATTATTCACATAGTGTGATATAAAAATGAACTGGTAAAATTTTTACACGAATCAAAGATGGCGAAACAAAATGGCGGCCTAATAACATTTTTAATGAATCAAGTCTGAAAAACTACTTATTCGATTCATTTCAAATTTCGCACAAGAATTAAGTGTTTTATAGAGATGAACTTTTTAGTACGAAATTAAGATTGCGGAACAAAATGGCGGACTAAAATAAAATATTAAAAAAATCAGAGTAAAAAAACGACTTATTGAGCTTTGCTCAAAAATTAGAATACATATGTTATAGGGATAAACTAATATAATTTTGCTACGAATTTAAAATGGCACGACAAAATGAGACTCCCAGTACAATTTAAAAATATCAGTGTAAAAGACTGTTATATTTTGCCTAAAAATGAAGTATGACATAGGTAGAAACTGGTAAAATATTGAAACGCGGAACAAAATAGCTGCCTATTAGAATGTTTGAAAGGCCATACATATAAAAGTCGGTAAATTTCTTTTACCCGGAACTTCTTTCGATTAATGCTTTTTTAGGGGATCTTATGTATTCTATCAACTTAATTTTTGGCAATAGAAGTTTTGCATATAGCAGTGTAATAAAAATTAGGTAATAACATGTAAAATTTGTAAGAAACGTCCAGTTCTCTTTGACTCAATGTAATTTTGTTGTTACCCTTAATTATCATATGTATTCTGACTTATCTTTTGGAAGTCTTTTTTCCAAGTCTGGTTGTCACTCATAAATTCTTTCTAAAAACAAAAATATGTCTGGAACTCCAGTCTTACTTAATTCTACCACACACACAGATAACACAGTTTAAAAGTTATTTGTTATATAAATTGTATTTAATAAATTTCTCTTTTTTTTAAATAAAAGAAGCACTTCCCAATAAGGGAATTTACAGGTACTTCGTCGGGAAAATAGGCAAAGCTTTTTTCATGAAAATTTAAGAAAAAAGTATACCACAAACTGGTAAGTGGTTCTTTATAAGTACGCCATTTGTTTCACTATTAGATAGTTTATGCCGAAAAGACTAATTAACACACAGACCTACCAATGGAAATAGGAAAACATGATCTTGCAACCCTAAAACATGTAAAAAAAGATGATTTTATTTACATAACAATAGTTATATCGAACAAAAAAGCAAGAAAAATTGTTACATAATGTTCTCCTGATATGTGTAAATCTAAAAAAATTGTTAATTAATTTAAAAACACTTGTTATGTGAGAATGCATATTTAAAGCTAAAACTGTTTTTTTTTCAATGGTTCATCATGTGATACCTGTATCTATTATTTTTACTATTGGCGTTGTCTTAGATAAAGATAAAGGTAAAATTAAAACAACCTATCCACATAGACCAGTAAAAATAACATTTAAACGACTTTGGAATTAAAATGTTTTTTGATTTTGTTTTTATTACATTTTACATCCCAAAGCATATAGAAACAAAAAAAAATGCGTCAATTATCCCAGATTACACACAGATATACATATGTTTATATGAATGTACATGAGTGTGTTTTGGTTTTTGTAAAAAATTAACTTATCGGATTTTATCTAGTAACTATGAATATCAGTGTGGGTTTAAAGTTTAAATCAAGAAACTTACCTAAACAATTTTCTCAAAATTATCCCAGTATCACATTTTGAGGTAGCCTTATTAGACGGGTAGTATCTATTAATTTGTAGCTATGGCAGCATTTGATCTAATCAGTCCTCAGCCATCAAGCTTATTCATATGACTGGACACAAAATAATTCGTGCATTATTTAGTTCTTTTGGGTAAATGGTGATCAATCTTCAATATTTCAACCTATTATTTGTTGGTTTTCAATCTAAAACAGAATATTAATTTTGGGCGTTGTAAGTACCTAAAGTTTAAGTCTTTAGCATGGTCCAATAACAAGGTGACGTCAACTAACCAAAATGAAAGTTAAAGCTATATTTAAACATTGTTTTATATCCAGGAATAACTGTTGCAATAGCTAGTAGCTGCATCTTATATTTTGTTTTTACAAGAACTGTATTTAATAGAATAATGACTAAAAAATAAATGTATCTCAGTGCAAAGCTCACAACAGATAATTAGCGCAAATTTAACTTCTGCATATTATATATTCAATTCAGTCTCAGTCAAAAATGATGATAGGTATTTCGCTTTATAGGAGTATTATCAGACCAACATGAAAGAACACATAGACAAGACAAACACATAGCTGTGTTTGAACAACAGATGTGTATTTGATTTTTTACGCATGTTTATTCGTTTTCGTTGTTATATATCTGATTCTATTTCATCACTTCAAAATAAAGCACGTTTTCTATAAAGTTTTTAATTTATTATCTTCTATGATTTTTAAGATGTACAAAAATGCAATAACGATGCAAACAATACCTGATAATTAATAAAGCGAAGTTTCAACTAAAATCGGTGATGGTGCAGAAATGTAAACAATTACCAACAAGGTGTATGGTGTTCTCCTAGGTATTTGATACCAATACGTAGCAAGTGCTGTTATGTTTATTTTACTTACGCCAAAACCATTAATTTAACTACATTCAAAAATCACTAGACAAATATTATATAAATAAAAGTGTTAAGTAAAATGTATTTTTTTGTAATACTTGTTACTGCACAAAACTTAGACTTAACTGATATTTACCCCTAATCATAAATACCTGGTCAAGGGGGAGTGAAGACAAAATATTGGGTGGGGTAGGAATACAATGTTTGCAACAGTTTTTTCAATTTTGTCAACAGCCTTTCAACGTTGCTAACACAATATTTATTCAATAACACAAATATAAAATGTTTGTCATTAAAACTGACTAAAAAAAGTAAAAAGTGGAAAGTAAAGAGCTGCGTATTATTCAATAATATAAGATTTGGTTAACAGGATCAAATAACGAGGAGGAGGAAGCGTTTCCACCCCTCCCTTTCCTGGGTATATTAAATTACTAATTGCCATTTGCACCACTAATTTGACATGAATGATAGAAAAAGTATGAAAACATGATGACATGTATATTCATCTATTAGATATCCGAAACTTACCCAAACATTGTCCTTAGGGCTGTTTCAGGGCCCATCCAGTAACATTACAGTCTGAGATTTCAAAAATTATTTCACGAAATAATTAACAAGTATATTGTATATTAACCTGAAATACAAAGGTGTAAGGTTGGGTTTGCATGTGGCCTAATAACATCGCTCATCAGGCTAAGTCAGAATATGACTAAACTAAAATGATCTGAACAGATTTTAGGATATTTCAGTACAGAGTCTCCATCTCAGGATTTTTAGGAAATCTGAAATAAAAAAGTAATATAAATCTTTTTAAGGAACTTATTTCTTAATGACTTATTATATATGCACTTATGGAAAATTTTAATTTAGAAATACCTCGGGAAATATTTTATCTTTAGAAAAATTAAATCAAAATGGTTTCTGGATGTGAAATATATACTCAGTTTTTTTACTGTGTTTATCTAGTAATTTTTGAAAAGTTGATATTATTTTTTATCAAGAACTAAAATAAATATATCTGATGGAGCTACTAACAAGTACGATAGACCGAAAAATTATCTTACATACAAAATTACTGTCAATAGCACAAGCAGTCTGACATCGAAAAAAGTTTAGTGCAGTATAGAGCCTACATCTACTAAATAATATCTGACTATAATGACTTATATTTTGAGACTTGTACCTAGTTGTGCAATGGATTATGAACCCGACTTTACAAAGTTGCATAAAACAGCAGGCCTATATTTAGAAAGGTAGAAAAATATAATAATTATGTTTTTAGTTTGCAAATAGAAAACATAATATGTATACAAAATCTAGCTTAATAACATAATATGTATAAAACTCCTAGTGTTATAATTGGTTAAATTCTATGAAAGGAAAAATTACAGTGTAACTTAAAGGCAGCTGCAAGTGCATATCAACTTGATGGTAGGCTAACCAAATTATATCCAAATATAAATGGTAAGTCTACTTTTTACACCATGAAATGTCTTTACTAAATTTTGCACTAGCAAGATAATATGCAAGCCTGCAACTAGTTTATTCCTAACTAAAGATAAAATCTTGATATGCCTATGGACTTATTATTTCTATTATTGTTACATCACCATAAATTAACCGTTATAAAACATACATTATTATCAGTGCTTAATACAACCACTGGAAAAAGTGACTTAAAATAAGAATGATATAATAGACACTAACAATAAAATCTTGGAGAAAAGTTGATCTTAAAAAATTAGACATTTATTTACATTTAAATTAACGCCGTTGCTCCTCCCACGCTAATGTAAACGAATAGTCGATGGTTCACGTTAAATAAGAAAAACGTCTGAATGATGGCTTTATTGACGAACTGATGCCAAAAGTATAGATTTTGTTTTAAAAAATTCGTTGTTTTAATAATATAGACTTGGAATTTGGTTGGTGCACTTTTTTACAGCAAACCTAAACAATTCAAAGTTTAAGAAAATAAATAATTCGCATTTTTATTAATTGTTAGTTCTGTTTAAAAAATCCTTAAAAAAATGTTTCACCCGTGTCAAGATTCGAACCCACAGCCTATACGATGTGGGCCGAGAATCATTCCACTACGCTACAAAGATTACGAAAGGAAATAAATAAATAGCGTATATTAGTTAGCTGAACGCTAATGATCACATCACATCTGATTTCACGTGAACCAAAATTTAGAAAGTTCGTTCACGTTGGCGTAGAAGTGATAGAGCGTTAAACGCAATCTATATTTAGTTTTCTCTTTTCTGTCTATACTTGAAAATCAAGTATATACAGACAAATCTGAAAAATTATTAGATCGGACCAAAATTAGGTTATTTTTAACATTTATTGTAGGGGTCGGTACTACCACTGCATGAAATTGCCCAAGCCCAAATAATGAAGCAGAAAAAAAAATGCAGAATAAACAACCTACATTACTTTGCGTCTCATGAAAAATCTGTAACCCAGAGCTAGAAACCTTTGTAATTTAATGGTCCTAAACACAAAATTAATTAAATTACAAGAAAAAGGCAATAACTACATAATAAAGTGCGTGGTGTTATATGGACATAAGTGAACTACTTGAAATTCATTTGTATATGTTTATGCTTCTACTTTATTACTCTCTGTAAGCATTAAAGGTTTTACAAACAGAATTTTGAAATACCTAAATGGTTTTTATCTGTAGTTTAATCAGAAATTTAATTCTTTCTTAGGCGTCTATCGCACCTACTTCACTGGGCATGACACATTTGACATAAAGGTTAATTACCGGCGTAAACAGGCTTCGGGGTTGAAATCATCCTTTTTTCTTACATATTCTGCTACACTATATTTAACTGTAACTCATAACCCACAGTAAAATTAAGTATTTAAAACCATGAAAATCCAGGACAAACGACAAAAATATCTAACAGACGCCGTCAAAGCAAGACAACAATGCAAGGTCGAAATGAGTCAGGACCCCCACCAAAGATGGCGCATTCGTTTGATGAAATGAATTTGATATTAAATTCGCTGCTGACATGATCGATGAGCATGGTGTCTTTGTTTAGATAACGTGTTTAGATAACGATAGCTTGTAACCAGTGTCTACTCCGATTAATTTCGATTTATTATCTTAGCGTTTATTGCCTAAATGTCTACTCTATTTAGTAGGCAGACAGAAAGAGATAAATACACACTTGGTGCAAATTCATTTTACCTACGGAGCAGCCTGAAGTAAAGGTGGGAAATGACTCGGGTAAATGCAACAGTGCCAAATATTATTTATTTAAGGAAGACAAAATTAATAAAAACGAAACGATAGGAGAAAACTTTCTCGGTTTGTTTGTTATTAGTTATTTAAAGTTATTTTAGTAATAAAATGCAATATTAACTCTCCTAAAAGCAGTATTTTTGCCAATATCTTCGTGAATTAACCACAGTAATCACAAAATCTACTGTCCAGAGTAGCAAAACTGTCAAACACTCTTTCTCTAGTTTAATGACTGTTCGGTTTTAAATGTAAACAAAGGGGTCTATCCTTTTTATATGTCGTTGGCGACCACCGTTGTTTATAAATCAAACACAACAAAAATATAGACCTGAGAGACACTTTACAAGAGCTTTATGCTACGGTAGCTTAAAGTCCTTGTAATATTTCTCTGCCTATGTTTTTGTTGAGTTTGGTTTATAATTATCTGGAAATTTGTAAGAGATACGAAAAAAGTTTGATACAAATATTTATTTAAATTTGAAGTTTCCTTTAAAATATGTTTCCATGTATACAACGTGTCCCAATATTGCTGGGACGTCATCAACTATACAATTTTAAATGGGACACCCTGTATTTTTGTCCATTATTTGATTCCTTGTCAAAAATAAACAATCTTGTCCAGCTAATTTAAAATATTTATCGTGCACGATTTAAATATTTCTTTATTTGTTTTTAACTTCAATGTATGCAATTTATTTTCACTACCCATTTTCTGCAACTCAGACATTATTTTTCCTAAAGAAAAATTGCCATTAGTGAAAAATACTTTGATTTCTACATTACTTTTTCTTTTCCCATTCTTTCCAATAATTATCCTTAGATAATTTGGCTCATTCAAAAATTTTAAGATGGGAACTGCAAATAAATTTTCATTGTTTGTAATTGATTCTTGGATTTTGGGAATAAATCCTTGGTCACTTGTCATTTTTCCTTGACTACTATCCTCATTTTTTTAAATATTTGGTTGTTTTTTCACCATGGCCGGGTTACTTCTGATATGTTAGCGGTATTCGAGCTGATGTTTTTTAGATCTTCGATTGTGATTCTGGATAATGCATTTGCCAAAATATTTTCTTTTCCCTTTATATACTCAATTTCGAAGTCGTAAGTCCAGCCTCATTCTTGTTAGTTAAGCTAGTGATCTGTGATCTGACTTTGTCAAAAATTTCTTGTCGTATAAATAAGGCTTAAAGTGATTGATGCCCCAATGAATTGCAGCTAAATCTTTTTCTGACACTTTTGTTAGTTTCGCCGTTTGTAAAGCCTCTGGAGGCAAAAGGAACTGGTAAGTCTTCATCATTGAAATTCTGGCATAATACTGCCCCCCAAGTCTCCTTGGATGCATCCGTCGTCAATAAAAACTGCTTTTCAGAATCTAGATACTGAAGAATCTTAGGCTCTATAAGAAGTTGTTTTAATTTTTCAAAAGACCTTTCACATTCATCTGACCATTTAAATTAAACGTTTTTCCTTGTCAGTTTAGTTAATGGTTCAGTAATTTCAGCAAAATATTTCACAAATCGTCTGTAATAGTTACAAAATGATGTGAACCTTCTAACGTTATCGGATGATTGTGGTCGCGGATGTTTATGAATCATTTCGAATTTTAACTCATCCGGTAAAATTTCATTGACGTAATTGAGTGTCCTAGATAAGTGATGTTGTTTTGAAAAAACATTTCCCTGCGTTTAATTTTATGTTAAATTTTCTACATGTATTAAAAACAGTCTACATTTTTTAGATGATGAGCCTTTGAGCAACCTATAACTATAAGGAAGGTCGTCCATGAACAGAAATGCTCTTTCTGGAGTGATTCCTTCAAAGGCAACACATCATTCTTTGAAAACTATTAGGACTGACTTTTACACCCAAGGGAAGCATTGTAAATCTATAATTATTTGTGCTAAATGTTGTAGGCTCTTATATATCTATTTGATCTCTACGTTGTCCAATTCCTGACCCTCTATTGTGGTTGCCTCTATACTGATTATTGCTCATATTTTGTATACCCATTGAGTTCTGTTTGATAGCGTGGTTGTGAGGTTCATATGCAAAACGTCCGCGAGAATTAAATTTTCCTCTTGCGCGGAAATTACTTCTACCTCTACTTCTGCTATTTTGTCTGTGATTTGCATAGAAAATTGAAGAACTCGGTTGATTTTCGGAGCTGAGATCGACAAATTTTGTTATGGCTTTTTGAGCCGTCTGAAAACTTCGCGTTAGTTTTCAGACTCCTTCGCAAATATATAACTTTCCTAATTTTTGCGTCAAACTTTCAATTTCTGTAGTATATGTTGGGTCATTATAATGTTGTTTCAAGTTGAAAATTTTGGTTGTCACCGACTGCGAACTTTCGAGCATTATCCCACTTTATAATTTATTTTGAATTTTTTCTATATTCCTGCAGTTGCCACCTATTAAATCTCTAGCCTTGCCTGTGAGCCTGGTTTTGACATAAGCAACCGCATCATCTTCGTGATTTTCCACAGTTGCACTTAACACAGTTAATGCATCTTACAATGAGGTTAATTTATCTGCAGAACCATCGAACTCATTAGGCATAAAGAACCCAATTGTACTTAAAGGATGGAGAGATATCTTTCACGACAAGATTATATTCTTTGGACTCAACTTTTATACTAGTGCTGTCGTTGTCGCTATCGCCATCGTCAATGTCGTCTTTGTGGTCAGTTAATTCAACTATAAATAATTCCTCCTTCATTAGTGGATCTATCCATTTTAAAATAGAGGTAGGGACTTTATAATAAACACCCAAAACTTGATATGCTCCAACAACTCTATCTCGAACTCTGTTAAATAACGATATTGCTAATATTGCCTATCATCAAATTGTTTATAAGAACTAGTTACGGTTAAAACAAAATTATTATAAAGAGTTAGTAAATTGTCGAAACATGCACTTCATTAAAGATATTCTAAATCAAATAATCAATTTGTACGAAATCATAGACCTAATATTACAAGATATCGAAAACGCAATCGCGTTTTCAAAATTAAAAATCATTCACCCAAGTATAATAAAATTAACCGATCTCTCAAGAGAAATTCCAAAGGTTGGCAAAGTAGTATGTTTTAATCGCCTACCTTTACCGACTGATTTAGAAAATATTTTCCACTTTGAAAAATTGATTGACGTTAACTGTTTTATAATAAACAACAAAATAACGTACTTATTAAAGGTACCAATAGTCATTCCTTACAATTTTGAATATTATCATTTATATTCTGTACCAGTGGTATATCAGAGTCTGTTTAAGGTTGTCATACCGCGTGATAAATATTTAATTAAAAATCAACTAGACTACAAACATCGAGGAACACCCTGCACAGAAATACAACCCAACCTTTTTATTTGCGAAAAAGAAGAATTGAAAGAAATAGACCAATGGAACCTCTCTGAAGTTCAGCTATTACAACCCAGCAAAAGCACCTCCACATGTAAACAAGTTGACGTCACTATAACAAAACTAGTCACAAGCCAACAAGATAATTCCAATAAATGGTTATTTACCGTTCCTAGAAGTTTAACAATCGACTTCAAATGCTACCAGCAAGTAGAACGTCGGAGGTTACGCGAAAGTTACCTAATCACCCTACCGACTGGTTGCCCAGCCAGGCTTGATGAAATATCAATAATTAATAACGAGGACCTAGTCGAAACCGAGAAATAGCCAATAATCTTCCCAGATTTTGAGAAAACGCAGCCCTACCTCCCGCTGTTGAATTTAAGTGTTCACCTGCAAGAGATCAATCTAGATGAACTACATGAGCTAAGGAACAAGATCGAAGAAAATCAGCCACGAATTATATTTGACAAAACTTCAAAAAGACCGAGTTTGTGGACAATTCTTATTTACATTATTTTAATTGTATTATGCGGGTATTCACTATACAAGATGATGTTCCAAAGAAGATGCTCTATGAAAAACCTACCCAGTTAGAAGCTAGCCGGCCACCAATAGAACTACCCCTTACCAGGTGTAGTTAAGTCTTAGGAGGGAGGAGTTATGTCACGATCCATTTCCAAGAACTGCTGATCCACCGGATCCGATGCCTATATACTATTACGCCGAAGCAGAGCAAGTGAAAATTACCCAGTTGGTGAAATAAAAAACTGAAAATTCACCTCTAGTGGTGTCATTACGAAAATTGACCTCCGTTAACGTTGTAATGTATTTTTTCACATGTTATGCATACATAAAACTATGTTCATTCTTTCTATTCAGTGAGTTCTTCTACATTCTTGAAATTCTGAAAATTAGGATGTTGCTTAAAAGAAACAGCATAAAATCACGCAACACTCTATTAGTTATTCAGAATTTTCGGTATTTTTAAAGCATAGTCTTATCCCCGATTTTTTTTTATTTTACCTTGTGAATTAATACATTTTATGACAGAAGGAAGATGGGGGACTAAAAAACGGGGGTAATAGGGTACAAAAAATATATTGCAGGAAAAAAACTAACAAAACATTAACAAGGATAATTCGAACTGTTTCTCACACATCGTCTTCATGATTGCAACTGTTGTGACTCCTCTCTAATTCATCTGTATAGATGTTTTTTTAAACCTCTATAAAATACTTTAAACCCATAAAATAGAACATTTGTTTACAAAAGTGAATCTTCCACAAGCTTAAATTTAACATCAGTGCGTTGATGTAATATTCAGCCTGTTTTATGATCTTTTTCAAGGTCATTAAAATGTCATTTAAATAAGAATTCCGGGGAAGATTCTTACTTAATATACAGGGTCTCACGAGAGCGGGCCACTCAATTTGACTCCCTTATAATTTAGCTAAAATAACAATTTAAAAATCGGGGCAACGTATTTTTTCCGAGCTATCAAAATATAACATCAAAAATCATTTAAAAGTCATAAAAAATTAGGGCGAAAGAAACTGATTTTGGAAGCTGTGCATTTTTTCCTAAAACCAATATTTGAAAACAGTACATGACACTTACCTAAACAAAATTTCGCCGTACTTAGTTTGCATTGTATCTTAAATTACCATCAATATATGATTTGCTTTTACACATTATGAGTTTTCGAAATGTGTCATTAATTTATTTTTAAATTCTTAGATCTATATCATTGAGCAAATAATACGAAAACCAAATTAACCTTTAAAACGTGACTGGTCAAATTTTGTTTATAACTTATTACCCCAATCGTATCGTATACCCCTATCTATTCTATAATAAATATGAGAGCATCAAGTAATTAAAAAATAATGTTACACAAACTTCAAAAATTTCATTTATAAAATTATTAAATATAAAATTTTTAAAACAGCTGTGTATCCTAATTCTTGCTGCAATAAATTTATATGAATGAAATTTTTTATATAGGTGGATTTCGCAATTTTAATGTCGGGGAATCTAGGTCTAATTGTAATTAAATGCCACAAATCATTTTTGGATCGCAGTTTCAATAGCTCAAACAGAAGTAATCAGACATATGACTGGAGACGGTGGATTTACGGTTTCAACCTTGTAGAACAGTTGGATTTTTTCATGTATTTAGAACGTGCGAATTGATGAAAAGATTACAATCATTTCCACATTTATGAGTCCCCTAAAGTGTCTTTTTACAAGGCATTTTCATAGAGAAAGATATGTGGAGTTAAACGTTGTTACACCATTCATTGATTTAATCAAGACTTAAGCAATATGCGAGGGTATTTAAGATCTATCACGGATCTGTACCGGGTGATATGTGTATAGTTTAAACAGTTTATTTGGATGAATTTGGTCAATAATTGCAATTTTTTAAATTATTCTAAGTAGATTTAGGTAAACAAAAATGACTCACTGATGTTTGTTTATATTTGACAGTTGTCAATATACCAATGGTATTTACGGAGCCAGAAAAATTGTAAATCCTTCAGATTTATTTAAAAAAAAAAACAATAAGAACAGATACTAGAAGGGCCAAGCTTAAATACATTTAAAAATATAAGTAAACAGCTGCATACTACCAAAGCATTGAAGAGAAGGAAGAGAACGGGGGTGTGAACGAAGAAGCGGATTTGGAAATACTTTTGTATTTTTAAAGTAACTTTAAATAAAAAGTAGTTATGAGCTAATTAGCCACACTTCTAATATTTTTAGAAAGTCTATCACGTTCCATACGGGATTCTACGCGGGATTAAGACAAATTCTACTGCAAAATACATAAAACGTTCAAAAAATATGATATCTATCCATATAAATACCATTGACATCAATGCTTGAATGAATATAACGAAACAAGGAGACTCATTTTTTGTAGAGAAATTATGTTGTGGCTAGATGAATACCGAAATTTGTTTTAAAAATTTTTATGGATCGATGAGTCGAAATTTTGAACGTCACCGGAAAAACTTACATTTTTGGGCCGATACTAATCCTGGCAATATTCTGGAAATTAGAAGATCTGGAAGGTGTTTATTATCTGTCTGGTGCGGCATATTAGGAAATAAAATTATTGGTACTATATTTTTTCAGAACAACTTTACATGTACCTCTTATACACAACTTCTGCAACAAATTGAAAACCATTTAGACGCGTTACCATTGATCGAGGCCAACTCAATAATTTGGCAGCAAGATGATGCTCGCCTGTACAATGTTGCTAAAGTAACTGAATATCTTAATACGAATTATCGATTGTGGATATTATGGCCGTCGAACAGCCCGGATTTGACGCCTTTGGGAATCTTTACGCATATCCTACGAGATAAATCAAATAAGTAATGAAAATTCAGAGTGGATAATAAATATAACAAAAATAGGATATCAAAAAGGTATAGAGGCAAGTGGAGGGTCATTAACTCTAAAAATGTGGATGATTTAATTATTTTCATTTTCTAATTCAACAGGTTGCATTCTGAAATAACTATTATTCGTTCCAATATTTCATTAATAATTATATTTTGTTAAATTCTGAATATAAACTGCCGTATTTTTATTATTTTTGAACATAAGCAAATTATAAGCCCACTTAAGTTATTTAAAAAAAATGCAATTATTGACCTAATTCATCAAAATAAGCTGTACATATATGAAATCAGCATAACATTTTCTTTCAAAATAAAAATCAGTATACAGAGTGTTCCAT
The DNA here is from genome assembly GCA_030620095.1 of Kuschelorhynchus macadamiae. NCBI lineage: Eukaryota > Metazoa > Arthropoda > Insecta > Coleoptera > Curculionidae > Kuschelorhynchus > Kuschelorhynchus macadamiae. The sequence goes on from JAUTXW010003178.1 coordinate 485,685, forward strand.
AAGAAAAAAACAAACATTTGGTAAATATGTCTGACTTTTTAGGTTTAATTGTTTTTCCTGATATCATATAGAACTTTTGTATTTAAAGTGTTTACTATCTCTTGAAATAATGGAGATACGGGGGGTGCAAAATATAAGAGATCACCCGCTACTCCGTGCTTTACCCATTTTCAGAGCTTAAAAAATTATTCAATTTAAATTGTATTATATGGCTAAGATAACAAATGAGAAGCTACGCGCTACGGAAAATTTAACAATAGACATGTTAAAAGCTTTTTATTTGTGAGTATAATTTTTATTTGATGATACATAAAAAGACTCACGGCAAAAAACTTGAATGGAATGTCGATTGAAAATTTTTAACAAAACATACAAATCTATAAGGGAAAAAATATTAAAAAAAATCTGAAAACGTACTCAGGTATAATCGACCTCTGTAAATATAAATACTAAAAAACTTTAATACTGCAACGCGAAAAAAATGCATAGAATAGAAAAACTTTAAAAAAGGTTTTAAAAACATATAAGCATCAGTCTCTTACAAAATGGAGAAATGGGAAAAGTTATAAAAAACGCAGGGCTTTGTGTGAACACTTCCTAATAGGGGCTTTTAGCCGCATGAGTATAGAAACTAAATATTAGAATACAGATATAGAATATATTCAAATCATATATATATATATATATATATATATATATATATATATATATATATATATATATATATATATATATATATATATTTATGTGTGTGTGTGTGTGTGTGTGTGTGTGTGTGTGTGCGCGCGCGCGCGCGCGTGTGTGTGCGTGTGCGTGTGCGTGTGTGTGTGCGTGTGTGTGTGTGTGTGTGTGTGTGTGTGTGTGTGTGTGTGTGTGTGTGTGTGTGTGTGTGTGTGTGTGTGTGTGTGTGTGTGTGTGTGTGTGTGTGTGTGTGTGTGTGTGTGTGTGTGTGTGTGTGTAAATAACGGTTTTCTACGGTATGAGTAAAACCAAGGTTTAAAATACGATGAATCCGTTAAGTAATTTTGACAGTACAAAGTTTCTAATTCGAGCTAAAACTGTAAGGTTAGATGTAGAATGGTGCAAACGAGTCTAATTCAAATAATATGCATGCTAGATGCTTTTAGCCGCTTGGGGTCCAACCACTGGATATAATCCAACTTAGAACCTTTATTAGAACAGAATCATAGAATATGTTAAAATAAATATCAATACAGTGTTTTGATAATAAAATATTTTTTAAACTTGATTTTTCTAATTAAGATACCTCCTCTACTTTTCACAGTATTATTCACCAGTTCCACAACATGCAATACGCGGCGTTTGCCCATACTAAATAACAGATGTTGCGCAGACCTGCTTGTATAGAAAAGAAAATAAGTATTATTAAAAAAATATTTATAAACGTCGGTTTCCTACAATATGGGAGAAAGTTTAAAACGCATGACTTGTACCCTGTACACAACTCTCAAAAGGTAATACGACAAATTTAGAATGGAAGCTTTCACTAGACTTTTGCAAATCTGGTTCGCTTTTTAAGTAATTTAGAAGTTACAAAGTATCACAGTTGACCTAAAACTGAGTTTTTAAGGATGAATGGAGAATGGCACAAAGGGCTCTAAGGCTGCATCACGAAGGTCGGTAGGGTATAAATGTCTTCGATCGTCTGCAACGGACTAAAAATAAAGCAAATTATGTAACATGATTTAAATTGCTAATTGTAATCAACCGTCATATAGCATCAAAGAGAAACCCCTCCTCCTCATTATGCATCTACTCCTCCTCCTCCCTAATATTGGAAATTATTTAATCGACTTCGTTAAGTTAGCCTCGCCGCAGAACGTTATCCCCTCTGTTAAAATAGTAGCCTAGCGGAAACATTAAATATAAAGAATCACTACTTATGCTCAGTGTTAACATGACTTTTAATACTGAAAATAACGAATTAACATCGACAATTCAAGAGTTGCATAGTGAATTTAGCAAATTACTATATGAAATTAATGAGCTTCAAATGAGAAGTAGACGATCTTTTTCTTCATTTTATTCCGAACTTTCAGAAGATTATTCAAAGGCAGTATCGTTGTGTGTTGACTATTTAAAAAAAATTTAATTTGTTAGAATTTGTGCGTGAGTTGATAAAGTTAGGCTTTTATAGTGAGGTCATAAGTTTAACAAAATTTGTTCAAAATTCAACAGTTTTGAAAGAAATATCAGCGGCAGAAGCTGAAAGAGATTTTTACTTGTCAATATCTCAAGAAGTTGTAATTGTGATGGAAAAGATATTTAGCTTTTGCTGGTGATGATGATAACGTGAATGCTCAAGATTTAATGAAAAGTCACAAATATTTAGAACGTGCTGAATTTTGTAAAGAAAAAGCGCAAGTGTGTAAAAACTTTCGAGAAAACAAAAACAGAAAACAATTTTTTGCTAATATTGACAGTTTAGAAATACAATATAATTTTAATGTGATGTTATAATAAGTTGGAATAAAACAAAGTACATATAGCTAATGTTATTTTTATTAATTCTTAAAAAAATTATCAAATAAGTATAAAACGTTTGAAAGTTCACATATACATAATGATTTAGAGTGATAAAACATTTTGGTTTAGATGTCCAAAATGCCCTTCTAAACGGCTAGGGACAATCCGTCGGCTGACCTTAAAGAACAGAAAGCGGAAGGAGCAGCTTAACCAGTTTCTACTACCGTCATTTCGACTCATTTCGATTCGAACGTATTTAGAATATTTTCTTTGCGACTGCTTTACTTAAATTATTTCAATATTTCCGAACATCGGCCGGCAAAGTTGGAAGTTGGGAGATTGTATGGAATTTTTCAATGCAGTCTGACTTATTTAGATCTTTTTTGGGAGTAGGTTTCTTAGGGACTGTCTTATTTAAATAATTTTGTTATATATCGTGTCCTAGGTTGGCACGTAAATGCTTGTAATGTGTATTATATTACATCAATTTAATTTTTGAAAGAGCATTTTTTATACTTACACGGACTAACCTAAAAAAAAAGTTATATGGCTGGAATAATTGAAAGTATTATTCATATCTTAAAAACCCATTTAAAAAAAATTTTTGCTCCGGAAGATACCTGAAAGCAAATACCATATTAGTTTTAATTTTCCAATTATTCCAAATAAAATCTGGAGATATGTAAAAGTAGATCAATTTTGAATTTTGGCGGTGACGGTATGGCGGACAAATTTTGTTATTGGTGAAGATTCGATTGAAAATCGGTATTTGGAATATTTAAGAGTTATGAATTTTTAATCAGCAAATAAAATTCTAAAATTGCGAACAAACTTCATCCAACGTAAGAAGGAAGTATTGTGATCGTGATAAAATCACCCTCCCAGGTTTTTACACATGTTCACATTTTAGGGTCCCTAGATTTCAAAAAACATTTTTTCTGTCGATCTAACTATCTGTTCGCGGTATAGCTAAAAAATTACTTATTCGTTCACTGTTTTTTAGTGTATAAACCATTTTGTTTTTCGAACGGAGAAAGCCGTCAAACCTATTTCTTGTTTAAAAAAAAAACATTTTTTCCTATATGTGACTTCGCTAGAACGTAACTATTTTAAAAAGCAGAAATACAGTATAAACATTTTTTCAGTAGTTTTTCCAAGCAAACACATGCTGTTAATGACTACAAATACTATAATAGTCGAAGCGTTGTAAACAAACTAGCATAATAATACACTGCGTACCAGTTTAAAAGACATTTTCAATTTATATTTTTTGTATTAGAGTTGCGAAAAAAATAAAATTAAAATGTTTAAACTCTGCATTTCATTCTATTTAAGGTCTATTTTTAAATATTTAATTTTATTTTATTTAAGAAATTAGTTATACCTATAAAAATGCTATATTTTATTTATCGCGATCTGCATATTATTATATAAAAAAATCGGCAGATGTCCTTTTCCCTGAACTTTCCTCCAACTTTCCATTTGTTAAAAATAGTGAAATGTGACCCAATTTAGTTCGGCACATAGTCACAGTATATATGTGTTACATATACTTTTCAAACATTTTTATTGGGCGCCATTTTGTTCCATCATATTGGATTCCTATCTATATTTTACCAGTTTCTTTCTGCCTATGCCTCACTTGACTTTTGGGAATAATTTTAAAATAAATTCAATAAGTAGTTTATACATTAATACATATCTCCTTTTTGTTAAGTCATGTTGAATTCGCACCAGTTTAACACATTTAATTTTTCTGCAATTTTAAAGTCTATTGTGTAAGATTCTTTACGTTGATTTTTCAAAAAATTTAATTTGTTGTACCATGTTAAATTCGTATAACAACTTTACCAATTTAACTCTACATCACACTCAATTCTTGCACAAAAATTGAAATAAATTTAATATGTACTATTTCCGGGCTTATTTTTTAAATATTTTATTAGGCCGTTATTTTGTTATGCTATCTTGGATTCGTATCAGAATGTTACCAGTTCATTTCTATTAATTGATTTTTGTGCAAAATTTGTGATAAATTGGATAATTAGTGTTTTTAGTAATTCCTAAAAAAAAAACTTTTATACATTCATACAAAGTTTAACTTTTCAACATTTTTTCGCCATATTGGATTTCTACCAAAATATTACCAGGTCATCTCCATATGACCTCTAATTTTTGACTAAATTTGAACTCAATCTGGTAAGTAGTTTTTAAGCTGTGCCGTGAAGTGACAGACAGACCGACAGAATTGCTAAAACATATTTTTGGCATCTAGGGACGCCAAACGTGAAGATATGTTCCTCCGGCGTGAAGAAAAATCCGATTTTTACTTACTAATTCTCCGAGACTTTTCAGATCTTCATGTTTCGGGGTCGGTCTGTTCGGGGCATAGGTACCTACTTACCCGATTGACTTCACATTTTGGTTAAAAATTAAATATTGCCGAACAAAATTTACGTCAAATTTAGTATACAAATTAAATGCTACATAAGAATCAACTGGTAACATTTTAGGAATCCAAGATGGCAAAAAAATATGGCGGCCTAATAAATTATTTAAAAAACAGACCGAAAAACTGCTAGAACTAGAATAGTTCTAAATTTTGAACAAACATTAAGTGTGATCATATACTCATATATCATATATAAATAAAATATTTAAAAAATAAATTAAAAAAAACCTTGTTACCAAACTGATTGTGAGAGAGAGAGTATACTTGTAAAATTTATTATGAATTCAACATGACGGCCAGTAAAAATGTATATATATATATATATATATATATATATATATATATATATATATATATATATATATATATATATATATATATATATATATATATACAGGGTGGCCCAACGAAAAGGTCCCACCCTTATTTATGACTTTCCTGGTATATTTTGGGAAAAACGCTTGGACACGTCAATTTTGATTTTTAGGGGGACGTCTTTTCATGTATGATTGTATAATACAGGGTGTTCCAAAAATAAGATATCGCATTACACTTGACATTTTTAAATGGAAACCCCCAATTTTTTTTCTATTTTTGGATTCTCCAGGAAGTTTTTAGTAACTTTTGTATAATAGAGTTTATACCTATCTTCAACCATTTTGAAGTTTTTTTAATTTTTTTTATAAAATTCGCCTCATTTAATTTAGTACTGATAATACGGAAAAAAATAATAATCACCGATACCAGCAAGAAATTTAGCATCCGTCAATGTCATCGTAAATCATAGAACAACTTTATCTTTGATTTGAAATCGTTAAGTTGCCTAGTTCTATTATAATATTTTGCAATGATTTATTCAATTCAAGAAAGGGTCGAAATAACGAAACTGTATTATCAAAACGGAAGCATTGCAAGAGCTACCGCCCGGTTGTTTAATGCGTTACATCCAGACAAAAATATTAACCATAAGTATGTGGCTAAATTAATAAGAAAATTTGAAGCAACTGGATCTGTATCTAATATTCGCCGGAATCAGGAAAATCGTCCAAGTAGAAATGAAGCCAGAGAAATAGCAGTTTTGGGACACGTGGCTCTTGACAACACCCAAAGTACTCGTGGTCTGGCTACTTCTTCAGGATTTACACGCTCAACAGTGCAAAGAATTTTGAAATCCTATAAATTTCACCCGTACAAAACTAAACTTGTCCATGAGCTTAATGAAGACGATTATGATAGAAGGTTGGAGTTTTGCGAATTAATGACACAACGTTTGAACAATAACCCAAATTTGTTATTTAACATTTGTTTTTCGGATGACTGTACCTTCTATTTACATGGTGCTGTAAATAGACATAATTGTCGATATTGGAGCGACTCGAATCCACATTTGTTTCGAGAGGTACATTCGCAATACCCACAAAAAATTAATGTCTGGGCCGGCATTTTCGGAAATCATATTGTAGGACCTTTCTTTATTCCTGGAAACTTGACGGGGGAGTTGTACTTGGACATGTTGGAAAATACAATAGAGCCACGAATAACCGAAATAATAGAAAATGAGGTTAATTATAATGAAAATTTTCTTCATTTCCAACAAGATGGTGCACCACCGCACTATGTAGCTCCAGTACGACAGTTTTTGGACACCCATTTCCCAAATCAGTGGATCGGACGGCGCGGCCCCATTGAGTGGCCACCAAGGTCTCCGGACTTGAGTCCTTTAGATTACTTTCTTTGGGGACATATAAAAAGTAAGGTTTTTAGTACGAAGCCAGACTCCATCCAAGATCTTCGGGAGCGGATCACGGCGGAATGCAGACAAATAACTCCAGAAATGTGTGAAAATGTTAGGAATAGATTTGAGCAAAATATTTATTATTGCATGGAGGTAAACGGACACCACTTTCAACATTTATTACCACATTGACTTTTTGACACATTGTAGCTAAGTAACTAATTTTTGTTTAAATTTTAATGTGAATGTAAAACTGTAAATGGTTTAGTGTTCCTGATTCCGGCGAATATTAGATACAGATCTAGTTGCTTCAAATTTTCTTATTAATTTAGCCACATACTTATGGTTAATATTTTTGACTGAATGTAACGTATTAAACAACCGGGCAGTAGCCCTTGCAATGTTTCCGTTTTGATAATAAAGTTTCGTTATTTTGACCCTTTCTTGAATTTAATTTATCAATACTTGATATTATTCAATTATTCAAATAACTTCAAAATGGTTGAAGATAGGTATAAACTCTATTATACAAAAGTTACTAAAAACTTCCTGGAGAATCCAAAAATAGAAAAAAAATTGGGGGTTTCCATTTAAAAATGTCAAGTGTAATGCGATATCTTATTTTTGGAACACCCTGTATTATACAATCATACATGAAAAGACGTCCCCCTAAAAATCAAAATTGACGTGTCCAAGCGTTTTTCCCAAAATATACCAGGAAAGTCATAAATAAGGGTGGGACCTTTTCGTTGGGCCACCCTGTATATATATATATATATATATATGTACAGGGTGGTCGAAATTGGTCTGTTTTAACAGAGAAAACCTATTTCCTGACTAGATAGAGCAAAACTGACTTAGGTGTCATGGGCTCGATTTCTGAGAAATGTTTAATGGCAAAAACCGCCTGCCGGTATTTTCACTGCCAACTGAGATATAGGGCGTTTTTCAATTTTCGGCCATTTTGAAAATTGTCCATAACTTTTTTATTTTGCGGAATATTAACATTCTGCAAAGACATTCTAAAGGCACTTTTTTATGTGCAATCCAGTGGCGTACTCAGATTTTTTCTATAGTTGTCCGTTTTATCATAAATAGGCAAAACTTTTTTTTTTCAAATGGAAATCATAGTTGGCTATAAATTATAAAAAATGCTCGCGTTTAGCCCTTTTCAGTGATATAAAGTTGTAGGTACTTATTTTCAAAAATAACGAAAATATTAGGTGTTTTTGGTTTACATCGAAGTAGGCCTTGGAATAATGACGCGCGTTTAATATTTTGAATATATTGCTGTCAGATTACTGTAGTCTGGTGTAATTATTGCGTTTTGGTGTTATCTTTATAAAGTTGTGTTAAGTTGCTGACAAAATATGTTTGAGAATTATGAAAAGTATGATATGTTAAAATGTTACATATTATCTAACGAAGTTCCTGAAGCAGCTAGTGAATTATATTTTAATACATTTCCCGAGCGACGTCAACCGGATAACCGAATTTATCAAACATTAAAAAGTAATTTAGTAAATTACGGAAGTTTTAAAAAGTTAAGAACAAGACATTATGAAGTCAGTTTTGCTCTATCTAGTCAGGAAATAGGTTTTCTCTGTTAAAACAGACCAATTTCGACCACCCGGTACATATATGTGTGTTACTAAATGACTATGTGCCGAACTAAATTGGGTTCCTAATAAAAAAAGGTTCATTATCAGGGAATTTTCGGATAAAGGAAATTTACTGATTTTCATTACTCTGTATTTCACATCTATAAAAAAAAATTAATAGTGAAATTTATGATAGGTATTTTGATACATCAGCTTTAATTTAAAGCCTCCTTACCTTTTTGGGCAAGTCTAACAATTGGCATTGAAAAAATGATGTTTTTCGGGAGAGAGTTTATCAAATATACCTTTTCTCTAAATAAATGTTATTTAACATCTCGAAAACCTATTGCACTGAATTTTGATATGCGTTAATAATACGGTAAATGACATTTTAATAAACTAAATACATATTTGTTTCTATTTTCAACAGCAAACACTGAAACATTACATTATTGAACAAAGAAATAATTCGCCATAGATTTCTTTGAAAATTGATACTATTTTCAGAATCGCCAACAAAAGTTAGAATATATCTTCATTCCTGGCTATATTTTGGTAAGAACCAAACTTGCAAGAAATACAAAGAAATAAAAATAACATTACAGATATTATTTTTATAAAAAAGGGCAAGCGACGCATATGTTTCCATCTAAATTTGCTAGAATTTTTACGTTGTGGTTGTAAAGTTTTAATATTTTCTGGTGTGGAATTCGCCATAGAATTCTTTCTATTTTTAATTAAATCTATAAACACATGAAGTGTTTGAAAGCTTGACAAAGACAAAGACTGTGCTGTAATACTTTATGATTTAGATTCATTTTGCGGAGAAAATGATTGGTAAAATCGTGACAGGAATGAAACCTTTCCATCGAGGTTTATACTATTTTATTTACAACCATACCTTTTAAATGCAAATGACGCTTTTGTGACAAATATAACTATGTGAGAAATTAACAAAGTAAAATTCTGTATAACCATAAGCTTCGCCGTCATTAACAAATAAAAAAGAAATAAAATTTTCACAGTAGTTACTATGGTACTAAACCAGCCAAGCATACAAACTTAAATCCATTGCATTTTTCATAGATTGTCATAAAAAAAGTGTTTTCGAAGACAATGAGCGATTCAGAAGAAATTAGTGAAAGTGATCACTTTCCACCCAGGTAAATCTCACTTTTCATCGGGATTAATGTCAAAGTCAGAAATATGTTTCTTTCAAACTTTTAAAATATTAGAAATGTCAACATTACATACATGGTTGTAAATAAACGAATTTTTGTCTTATATTTCTCTTTTCTTCACCGGAATACAATGTTACATTTTAAAAAGTTTTGATAATTTTGTCCTGCATAAAGACATATTTAATGTTTTTCTCGAAAACAGCTCATCACATTAAAAAATTTCAACAAATATTTTTGAAATAGTTTTAATTGGCCGAAAACATTATCAAAATTGAGAAAAGAAGTCAGTATTATAAGGTATTAGATAGGTAATTGGAAGGCAGTTATAAATGGCAAACATATTACTATTTGGTAACATTTAATGTAAGTTTTTGTATTTAGGATATTTTTTTTTATTTATATTTCTTAATTCTATACAAATTACTTAGAATTTTATTGAATCGGTAAGTAAACTGGTTCAGGTCAATACACGCGCCCTCAAATATGATTTATTTTTATAGTATAGTCCTTAATACAGCAGTTGTCACGCCAATGACATTTTTATAAGTAGGCTATATTTATTTTTAATATGAAGCAAAATAACATGCCAATTCTCATGTTTTTCTTAAATATATGTCTTAAAAAAATAAAGAACCTAGCTGATAACTATTATACATTTATTTATAGAGGTATTCAAATGTTATTTTTACCTTTTAGTTTAGTTTATAAAAATCAAAATCGTCATAAATAACCAAATTCTTCTATTTGGAGACATTATTTCAAAATTTCAAATGTTGTTCAAATGTTCGCTCTTAAGTACCCCTATATATACGACTTGCACAAACACCAACCTTCGAACGGCATGTTAACGCTACCATTTTTAATGTTAAAATGTTAATAAAAAAAAAAATAATTTGCACTTTACATACCTAAAGATTTTCAGTCGAATCTGCAGAAATTATGAAATTTGTACTATATTTTGACGCCCCAGCTTTAATTTTTACAAGGCACTTCAATATACCACTTGTGTGCTATCTTAAATCTTTTATATACGAAAGTACAAGATGGTATTTTCACTCGCATTATATACGAATGCTAAATTTGAAGTGAATCAAGTAGGAAAAATACATTAGATTTGAACCAGGCAAACAACTAAAAAACAAACAGACCGGGAAGTGAAGCTAATAAAAGCGTGGCATATTGACACTTTAAAGTAACGGAATTCTCCTTAATAAGTTAAGTTCAATTCTCATGCCCCTTCCAAAACCGATTAAATGGATGTTATACCAAAGTTTACTGAATATAATATAAGTTCCCGCACTTCGACGAAAATTCCGATCTACCTATACCATTCCCCTCGCCGCAGCTGGTTCTCGGCAGTCCACGGTTTTCAGTTGTGCGACGCGCTGGTGTGTACACAGTGGATTTTGTTTACGATTAACATATTGTCGGTTGTTTGTACGTGGTAGACCAATAAAATGCCCGTCGAATATTGTTCGGTGGATAGTTGTTTTTCAAAACGTGGAGGTGGATTATCTACCTATTTTGGAATAAAAAATTATAACATTATAATTTTTGTGCAATTTTAAAAATATTAAAAAATATATGAATATCCTTTGTATAGTACCCATGTTTTTGGTATTTAAATTGAAATATAATATCTCTGCAGATGTCAAGCTCGGAAGTCGCATTTAGGGTTTACTGGGGACCACGAATATGCAGACATTAATTCTGAGTTGTCCTATCAAAAAAAACTAGGATTTGCAGCCGTTATTTTACGGACGAAAGCTTTATGTCACCTTTAAAGCAACGTCTCCAGTACAATGCGATTCCCACGTTATACCTATCCAAAAAGTAGCTAAAATTTGGGGGGTAATATCTCCAGTGTGTCTGATTTTTCCGGAAAAACCCGAAAAACTAGTTTCTAAGGAATTTGTTTCATAAATAGTGTATGAGCGCTACTGGTTTTAAAAATCCGTGCCGAAGACGAGGATTTTTACTTCCCTCGTAAAAGGGAAGTATTGTAATGGTGAAAAATCACCCTCCGAGATTTTTTCAGATATTTACGTTTCAGGGGGCTTCTAGATACCGACAAACATGTTTTCTCCATTCCGTCGGTCTCTGTCGGTTCCCGGTATAACTAGAACAAAATTTTGGTCAAAAATTAATGGTCATTATGAGGTAATCTGGTAACATTTTGGTGAAAATCCAAAATGGCTATTAAAATGGCGGCCTAGTAAATTGTTAAAAAAATATTACTAAAAAAACTACACCTCAAATTTTGCACAAAGTGTTACGTAGTAATCGACGGGTAGAATTTTGGTACGAATCCGAGATGGCGTAACAAAATGGCAACCTAACAAAATATTTAAGTAAGAATTGATTTTGGTTTAGAAGTTAACTGTTAAAATTGTGAAACGAATATAAGACGGCGAAACAAAATGGCGGTAAATTATTACTTCTATATCTCTAAGAGATGAAAAACTATAATATCGGCAAAAAGAAGTTATTTTTTTTTTCGCTAAATTGATTTAAAACGACCCAAAAAGTGTAAAAACATAATTTCGGCGAAATCTATTTTCTGTCTGTCTGTTAGTTTATGTGATAAATTTCAAAGGAATAATTGTGCTATCGAGTTTAAATTTGGTATATAGGTAGTAAACCATATGGTATTGAGTAAAATCGGTTGAGAAGAAGGGGGTGAAGTGGGGGTTTAATTGATAAAAAAACAACAATTTTTTGTTAATAATTCCGTAATATGTCTTTTTATGGGTTTTGGGGTACTCAGATTTGAATCATAACACTTTGGTAAATAATAAGGGATAAGGGAAATAATAAATATAAATGAGTTTTTGTCTTGTTCTTGCAGCAAGAACAAGACAAGAACAAGAAATTTGCAAGAGTCTTGTGAAACACTACATATGCAACTTAAGTCCAATTTGAAAAAAATGTCTATCAGCAAAATTCAAACCACATCAACTTGAAATGGTGAATATACAGAGTGTCCCATGAAATTTTGACTAGGGAATATCTCAGTTGATGTACAAAATAGAATAAAGTGTCATTCATAAGATACATGGTCTTAGCATAGCTTTGATCATACACTTCAGCTCACAATTCACAAAGCCATAGCAAACCAAACTTCTTTTCTTTTTTAATCAGACACCCAGTGCATTTGTTGTATTTTGGAAAGTTTATTCGAAAAGCGGTTGGGTAATATCATATTTTATCCTATATTGACTTATACATGGTTTCATTGGTTTCCAAGTTGTCCATGCATACTTCAGAATGTGTACTCTTTAGCACCCTGTATAAGCTAAACCAAAAAATATTGTTTTCGAATTGGCCTTTAAATAAGCTTAACAAAATAAAACGAATATACTCTGTGTCTTATTAAAAATAGAAAGATTGGTTTGCTACGGTTTTGTGAGCTCCCTGTATGATCAAAGTTATGTTTAAATTATGCACCTCATGGATCGCATAGAAAGTCCTTAAGGCACTATGTCCATTTTCGAACACCAATCGGGATGCACTCTGTTATAAACAAATAATATTAAGAACTCATTTCTTACACTGTTATAACTTTTATAGTTTACCAATAAAAAAACTTAAAACAAAAAGGAACATGCTTTTGTATAACCGGCTTAATTTAGCTAAAACTTCTACTCTCCATTAAAAATCAATATTCCAGGAAGGGAATTATTTACGTATTCGGACACCAGAAAGTACCTTTCGTAAACGTTAGAAAAATCCCGGCTATTGCATTATGACATGGCAATGCTTGTTATAAACATATAATATTATACCATTTATAAATAAAACAATGTAAAAAATGGTGATGCTTTTCGACTGTGACATTTTTCTTTTCTCCATCTCGTACGAATAGTCACGTCCATAGAACGGATTTTTTAAACATCAAATTAATTTCCTTAAATGTTTATTTAAATTAATGACTGTCAGATACTAGTAATAAATATTAAACTTTATTACTATTATTATTTTACAATCGAACACCGCCTTACATCGCCTTCCCCATAATATGCAACTGAGGAGAAAACGATTACATTTTTTATTTTATTATTCTAATCTCCCCTGGAAGTTTTTTTGTTCAAGGCGGCACGGGCTTTGTCCCAGTCGGCAGGCTTGTCTAGCCCGTTCGACTAAGTTCCGACTCGGAGTGAAGGAACTTATATATTATATTCAGTAAACTTTGGTTATACTGGGCCTTGGCTTTAAATAGTAAAGACCCGCAACTTAATACATACTACTACTCTTATGGACCAGGGCGCTGAAAGTAAGCACGTGTGGGCGCTTAACTCTGCTCGTTTCTGATTGGCAGACCATTGCCATGGTAACGCGGTGCTACAGCCGCCGGTGAGATCACGCGCGCTGCCTTGTTGGCAATGTATGCAGAATCTCTAAAAATAACGAATTGTGTATTGCTCTCGTGCAGACTAGTAGAATTTAGAATATTATGTATTTTATTACTTTATTTCACTTCAGAATTTTTTAACTAAATAACTAACAATCAAATTTTGTAAGTTCATTTTATAATATATAATATATCTGCAGGATGTGACTAAATTTATCTTGATTGTTTCGGCTTATACTTGATGAAAATCCATAATAATAATTATTAAATAAAACCAACGTTTTCGATTTTCACTTGTATTTTGTCAAACATGACATGTTTCGTTGGCACAGCAACTTTTTGAAATGTAAAGATTTTTTAACTAACATTGTATTTATAATGGTCTATTGTCTGTACCGAACAATATAATCAAAAAAGGTACCTCATAAAACTTATCTAACATTATGGTTGAATAAATAAAAAACTGGAAAATTTAAACAAATTGCAGTTAACAATGGATACACACCTACTTTAATCAATAACATTTATCCTAAAATGTCGTATAAAAAAGCTATAAAAGAAGTATATCGTACCAATAAACCAAAAAATAAATTCTCTATCCTTACTTATATTGGCAAACCTAGTACTAATATAGAACGTTTTTTAAATACTCAACTAATTAAAGTAGCTTATAAAACTAATAATAATTTAGGTTCAATAATTAAGAACAACAAAGATAAATCTGAAAAAGGCGAAAAAAGTGGCGTTTATAAATTAAATTGTGGCTCATGCAATAAATTTTATATTGGACAAACTGGTAGATCGTTTAAAACTAGAATTAAAGATTACACCGACTCTTATTTAAAAGAAAACAAATACTCTAGTTACGCAGAACATTTAAAAACAGAGAACCACCATTTTGATGACAGTTTCAAAATTTTACACATATAACAAAAAAGCCAAAAATTACATTTCTTAGAAGCTTTAGAAATTAATAAATTCAAACATTCCGATCTTATTTTAAACGACCAGTTAGAAATTAACTATTCTCCTCTTTTAAATTTACATTAATAATTTTATTTAGTTTTTAGTCATACTGTATTATTTTTACTTTCACTTTCATATTTTTATCATAAATTCTGTATTATGTCTGGACCAATTTTATATATACTTGTACTTATTACCGATTAGATATATTAGGCCATCTTTATTATTAGTTCTTGTAATTGTAAAATTTCCATATTATATGACCAATGTCTACTATTAGGGTTTGTTTAGGTAAATAACAAATTTTCCAGTTTTTTATTTACTCAACCATAATGTTAGATAAGTTTTATGAGGTATCTTTTTTGATTATATTGTTCGGCACAGACAATAGACCATTATAAATACAATGTTAGTTTAAAAATCTTTACGCCAACGAAACATATGTCATGTTTGACAAAATACAAGTGAAAATCGAAAACGTTTGTTTTATTTAATAATTATGACTAAATTTAGTTAGTAAATGATTTTTTTATTATTATTGATTTCTAAGAAAATGTATTTTTGACAAAGTTGGGGCATGAAGCACAAATATACTTTTCCTTATTGAAAGTTACGTCAGATATACAGAATGAGTAAGAAAATCCAATCTTATAAATCGAGTTCAACGCACATCCTGATGTTCGATTAAGCTAATATTTTATACACGTGTATAATGTATAACACAACTCCTAAAAAAATATATGAAATGCAGTATAATGATAAAATATTAAAGGATCTGTTTGGTTGAGGCCTGATTGGATCACATTATTTTTTTTTAATATTTAAGTTTTTAACAGTCGTCTTAGGGCGTCTTGTAAAAAAAATTGAATTGTTAATTAATTTAGTAGCAAAATGTTGTAATTCAATCAGGGTATCAAATCGCAATACCTTTTTTTAAAATGTTTTATTCAAAGCATTGCACGATTCGTCCTGAGTTTTGATAAGGCTTGATATGTGCGTTAAAACTGTGTAAGCTTGTCACGTGTCAGTCCAAAGTTCAGAGTGAATTGACAGAAAATGTAAGAAAAATGAACTATACATAAGAATAGTATCTAATCGTATTTTTTTTATTTCAAGGACCTCTAAATGCCAAAAGACGTTTGCTTTTAATATCCGTCGGTTTGTTTCTCTGTCTGTCTTGATTGTACTACTTTATTGGAAAGTAAATGTAGAAAATTCCTAAATATAATTCCACTTCCTCGACGATCGACTACTTTAATGGAAAGTAAATGTAGAAAATTCCTAAATATAATTCCACTACTTCGGCGATCCATTTGACCTAGAAATAAGCATCAAATCTATTTTTAGAATTATAAAAAATCAATATCCCGAACCGGCTGCAAGAAAGAATCAAGAAATGCAATCCGGTACTGTACTCAGTCGAATTATTAACGTTAGTTCAAAAGACAGTTGGTTGAACGTCTCATGTAAAACTTTAAGTTTTATTTGTTTGTGGCGTATATTCTCCATTAAAGTTTTGTTTACGATTCAGGGTGTTTTACTAACGAATTAATGTAAAGATATATTATTGTCAAATTTAACCCAAATTAAAAATATGTCGGATCTAATTCAATATAGATATAACTGAACTGGTAAAAAAATATATTTTGTTTTTTGACCGACTGCAAAAAAGGCCGTTCTCAATTCGACCCTTTGTATTTTTACTTCCCTCGTAAAAGGGAAGTATTGTAATCTTGAAATAATCATCCTCCGAGATTTTTTCAGATCTTCACGTTTCAGAGTCCCTAAATGCCATAACATTCCGTCGGTCTGTCTGTATGTCTGTCCGCGGCATAGCTAAAAAACTACTTACCCGATTGACATATGGTGAGAGCCTGGTAATTTTTGGTAAAAATCCAATATGGCCAAACAAAATGGCGGTCTAGTGAAATGTTAAAAATTATTACTAAACAACTACTTATCCAATTTACCTCAAATTTTTCACCAACAGCAAATATTATGTTAGAATCAACTAGTAACATTTTGGACGAATCCAAGATGGCGGAACAAAATGGCGGCTTAATAAAATATTTTAAAATTCAGCTTGAAAAACTGCTTAATGGATTGATTTTAGATTGTGCGCCATAACTAATTGTGGTCTAGGGATCAACTAGTGAAATTGTGGGACTAATTCAAGATAACCGAACAAAATAGCGGCCTAATAAAATGTTTGTAATCGTGAAAAAATCTCAGGTTTTACATATATTCCCGTTTTAGTGTACCTAGATGCTAAAAATATGTTTTATCAATTCCGTCGGTCTGTCTGTTTGCCTGTCAGTTCGCGGCATAGCTTAAAGACTTATCCCATTGAATTAAAATTTTAATAAAAAATTAACGGTCATATCGGGATGATCTAGGAATATTTTGGTAAACATTTAGTGTGGCGAGACAAAATGGCACCTTAGTGAAATGTTAAAAAAATGAATATTAAAAAACTACTTATCTAAATTATCTCAAGCTTTGCACCAACATTAAAGTAGTACGTAAGTAAAATTGATTGGTTTCAAATTGTGTGCCACAACTAACTTTGGTATGGGGATCAATGAGTGAAATTGTGGTACTAATTCAAGAAGACCAAACAAAATGGCGGCCAAATAAAATGCTTGTAATCGTGAATAAACATCCTCTCAGGTTTAGCGATTTAGCGTCTCTATATGCCAAAAATATGTTCTATCAATTCCGTCGGCCCGTCTGTCGGTCTGTCTGTATGGCTATCAGTTCGTGGCATACTCTTAAAGATTTTAATTTTTGTGCAAGAATTAAGTGTGATATAGAGATAAACTGGTGCAGTTGTGGTACGAATTTAAGCAAAACCAACTAGTGGCCAAAAAAAAATCTTGTACAATTGATTTTAATTATTGCTGGAAAAATAAATGTGGAAATGGGATAAAATGGTACGAAATCAACATGACGTTACAAAATGGCGGTATTTGACAATGTGGTAAAATATTGGTAGGAATGCAATATGATGGAACAAAATGGCGCCCAATAAAAATGTTTGAAAATACAGTATATGTAACACATATATACTGTAACTATTTGTTGAACTGAATTGGGTCCCATTTCACTCGTAGCTCACTCACTATTCCCAACAAAAAATCATAACGAGGGAAGTTCCGGGTAAAGGAAATTGACCGATTTTTTATGTATGAACCTCTACCACACTTTGTGATACTTTGACCGATTTGAATGCATTTTTCAGGAAGTATTCAGGATAGTACCGGGGTGGTCATATAGTAAACACTGAAAAAAAAATGGCGGCATAGCGCCATTTTGAATTCCTTCCCGCGTTAACTTTTAAGTGCTTTATTATATTGCCTTAAAATTTAGTGCTTGAAGGGGGGGATTCAATATTTAGTAATGATATTTCTGGTATATAAGTATAAATGTGTTTAAAATAGCAAATAACTTTGTTCATGGCACAAAAAGTTTATGCGGTGGAGTAATCTAAAAATATCAATTTTCATATAGTTTTCGTGGTTTTCAGGGACACAGTGCAATTTTACTATTTCAATTTTTAACCGTTGGGATTGCTGATATTGTATGCTTGCATAATATTAGTTAATGTGATTTTAAAGACACCAATTACTTCGGGGAGATTGTAGCCAACATAGATGATTTTTTAAAGAAGTTTTTAGTGTGGTACCGGGGTTATTCCATAGCAAATATATTTAAAAAAAAGTAAAAATAGAGTAATGACCCCACTTTATTATTTTCTGCCAGAGATTTTTCGCACAAACTTTTAAATACTTTAATATATATTGAAATTTGGAGCATGAAACTGTAATTAATCAAAAAATGTAATTTTGACATAGCTGGAGGCAGAGCCCTGATCTAGTGGGAGGCAATAATTTTTCTGGTCAGGTTATTTTGCTAGGTAATTACAAATCTTAATGAATGTTAATAGTATTATATAATTTTTAAATGTGTTCAGGTTATTTGTTGCGTTTAGATTGACAAACAAAAATCTTTTTTGGCTTTTTCGTAACTGAATAAAAATATTTAACTTTAAATTGATTGAAGCAAATATTTAATAAAATTACATATCTCAACATGTAGACTAGTCTGTCTACAGAATGTTTCGATACATAGTATAAACAATATTATATTAAAGTATAACTTAAGGTAAATGACATAATTTCTTATGCTTTCTTAAATAATATTGTTTATATTATGTATCGAAACATTCTGTAGACAGACTAGTCTACATGTTGAGATATGTAATTTTATTAAATATTTGCTTCAATCAATTTAAAGTTAAATACTTTTATTCAGTTGCGAAAAAGACAAAAAAGATTTTTCTTTGTCAGTATTATACAAGTTTATTCTGGACATAAAACTTTTTCTATGTCATAACTGAGGGGCGTGGTGTGGGACGAGTTAAATTTAAAAAAATATATGTTCTTAAGGAAGTATCATGTTTCATATTTTTCGTAGTTTTTAAGGAAAGAAACTTTACTTCTACTAATCATATTAATTTGTGGCAACGAAAATGTCTATGTATTTTATGAAACTAATTATCGAGCTACGTATAGACTGCACTTTTTATATATCATTAGTTAACGTGATTCTGGCAAAATTTTAAGTTCAATGGTCTCCAGTACCTAGGTTTAGGCCTCAAGAACCTTGACCTGACATTTATAATAAAACCTTTTTTAAATGAAGGATTAAATAAAAAAATTACAGAAAACATAAAACCGATTAAAAAAACACTGAGTAAGTGTTTTTAAGTCAGTTTTATTTTTTACAGTTATTGACTACTACGCGAAAGAGCTTTGGATTTATAAGAAAATTTTTTTTTTGTAAACTAGGAAAAATGCTAAAAAAGATTAATTTATTATAATTAAAATTCCGGTTTTTATTACTTCCCCCATAAAAGGAAATTATTGTCATTGTGAAAAAATCACTCTCTCAGGTCTTTACAGATCCTCAAGTTTTAGGGTCCTTAGATGACAAAATACTTAATAAAAACTACTTATTAGAATGATTTCATATCTTGTGCTAGAATTAAGTGTGATATAGATGCGAACTGGTAAAATTGTGGTACGAATTCAATATGGCGTCCCTATAAGCCAAAAATATGTTTTCTCCCCGTTGGTCTGTCTGTCTATCGATCTGTCTGTATATATGAAAACAAAATGGCGGCGTAATAACATATTTAAAAGTTACGAATTACGAAATGAACCTAAAAAACATTTTATTTAATTCACTTCAGATTTTTGCACAATAATTAGATAAGATAAGATGATATAGGGATAAAGTGGTAAAACTGTTTACGAATTCAACATGATGAAACAAAATGGCGCTCTAACGATTATTTTATGAAATCAGTGTAAACATTTCATAAACATTTTACTTATTTAATTTATTTTAAACTATGCTGAAAAATCAAGTTTGGCATAGATACAAACGTGTTAAATATTGGTACTGATCGAATATGGTGACGAATCCAATATGGTGGAACGTCCAATAAAAGTGTTTTTTAACCTCAAAACTGTAAAAAGTAGTAACTATTTCATAAACACCCTCTCTATTCTCGCCCTTTTAAAGACTATTTCAAAACTAGTTTCGTTGGGGACAAGGAAGCCTAATTTATTTTTTAGTACATATAGTAACATTTATTACGTCTGTTATAAATAAAACATTTTGTTTTCTTTTAGATTTTGCTTCCTTTATTTAAAACTTTTGACGGCATTTGTTTTCTTACATTTATTTCTAATATGTACATTGCAAAAAAAATATCAACACATAGTTTAATTCTTAAGGCAAGTTCCCTAAAATTTAGTCTGAATTTGCGAATGATTTTTCAAAGAAGAAAGAAACTACATAAAATGATAAAATAAAAATAATTTTTGCTAATAAAATTTGCCTAGGGAAATCAAAGATACGTATCGAATCTAAAAGGCAAATAACAAGATCATCGCTATACACGAATATCTCATACCCATGAAATATATACATGCATATGTTAAGAAATAAAAATACATATTTTAACAAAAGTATACTAAGTATCAAGTTTAAGTCTCATGATCATTCATCTTTAACACATGAACACTGAATTACTATCGTACCCGTAGCATTATATACCAACACTGCTTAAATATTATTATTATGGTGTTATTTTATTTCTTAAACACACATTATAATAATTACAAAAGTCTTGAAGGCTCGCGCTTGTTCGCGAGGACAGTGTCACGAACCATAATATTCCCTTATTTATAACACTGAAAATAAGAAAGTAATGAAACATTTACTTATTTTCAAATCAATTTTAGTTATTGCAAAATCAGTAAAAACGCGCTTCACCTTCACCTGTTTTACGCCTTTAACCGCAGAATCTCGAAATATACACATCTGTTTTTACATAATTGTTTTTGATAACTAATGCCAAAAGAGTCGGTTTTAAAAAATTATATAGCAAGAGAGATATAGTAAGAAAGTAATATAATTCACATCTTTTACTTTACATATTTTAAATAAATCGGTTGTTGCTGGATGATTATAACCACTTAAAATCTCAATTTTTTTATTAAATGTTGTAAAAAAGCCACTAACGAATGAATCATTTTAAAAAGTCAATTACTTAATTTTGAGGTATTGTAAAAGAAGGATAGTTTACTCCCTTAAGGTTTGAATTTAGATAGACATGTTAACACATTTTTAAGGCATAATTCTATGAGTTCTCTTATGTTTTGAGGAGTTATTGGTAAAATAGCAGAAATTTCACACCTCAAAAAAACCTCAAATAAAAAAAAAAATTTTAGGTTTTTAATTTCGTAAGTCATTAACAAAAGAATCGTTTTAAATTCTTGTTCAGTTTGAAAGAGTAAAAACACATTTTACTCCTTTTTACTCACTTAAGGGCGAATTTTAAAATAATTTTTTTTTGAAAGCCATATGCCAAATAATCGTCTTAAAACTTCATTTAGGTGAAGGGGATATTGTAGTAAAAAGTAAGAAAGCAGTTGACCTCTATTGGTGAATAGAAAGATTTTGCTCTGTGCTATACAAGAAACCTCTACCTCTATTCATTTCGTAAAAAGTTATGTAAATAAAATTAAAGTGACCTAAAAAAATAAAAAGAAAAAATATTTTATTAAAAATTTTACTTTTTGAAGTCGGCGCAAACTAATTCTTCATTAATGCACAAGACTGTATTGCGAGTCTTGAATTTAGTCGCATGAGTGTAATGACTATTTTCTGTCTTTATTAGTTTGACTCCGATTTCAAAAAGTGTTTTTAGAAAATGAGCAATATACATTGTCGAAAAATAAAATTATTTACGAGGTTTCTTTCAATGCTAGACATATACTAAAAAAAAAGAAGTGACATAATGCTTTGACACTGATTTTTGCATAATTTTTTCTTGTTTACAGAACACACACACACACACAACTTTTCAATGTCAGAACACTAAAAAGTATCGAAAATCTAGGCCTGTGACAACAAAAATTTAATCCTCGCGAGACACAAACCTAGAATACTTGTGATTCAAATTTTAAGCGAACCGGTTTGATGGTACTCAAATTATCGTTGGTTGGCGGAAATTTTGTTTGCATATACACAGACGCACACAATCGTACAAATATACAATTTGGTTCTAAAAATATATTTTTCGTATTCTAGTCCCTAAAAAAAAACGTCGATTTATATTACTTAACCATTGTCGAAAGAATCGTCGTAAAATATTTTTTAGGTAAATGCATATTGTAAACAATGTATAGACATATTTCACATTTATAAGAGTTAAATTTTGAAAAGCCCTTGCTTAGTAGGTGCATATTTTATACAAGGAAACCCTGTTCACAATTCCAAGTTTGCAGACACGATAATTTGAAAAATATAACTTTGTCACATCCCGACTTTCTAAAATTAAAATTACTAACCCCCTTATATATATCTTAACATCTCTGTATCAAATTTCTTTCGTTACCCCTATACTTTACGAGATAATCGAACGTTTTCATACGTACATATCATCCTGTATATACACCGGTATAGATTAAATTAAAAATTGTATTTGGAATATGTATCTATTACTACTATTAATGATCCATTGTAATCTGATATATTGATTAAAAGGAAATCTCATAGTTCCATATTTCTAGACCCGATTATTTAATACAAACCGACTATTTTTAACCGACTTTGTAAAATTAAAATTATAAACACCCTTATATATCTTAAAATCTCTGTATCAATTCTTTCCTTATCTCATATACTTTACGAGATAATCGAACGTTTTCATACATACATATCACGTTGTATATACACAGGCATAGATAAAATTAAAAAGTATAATCAGAATATTTATCTATTATTACTATTAATGATCCATTGTAATTTAATGTATTCAATTAAAGGAAATCTGAAAAACCTAAAATTTGGAGAATACTAACATTTTCTCGAATTGTGATACCCATAATATCGTCAGTGTTCTCCAGATTTATTGTCCATTGTTGTTTACAAAATAATGTAAAAGCGGCAAAACCTCAGCCAAAACTCGAACGACCAGCGACAGTATGAAATTAATATTATATTCGTATACGCGTTAAATCGCGAGAACAATGTCGGCAACGTCGCTATAAATTCCTGACTTAAATACGTACGCTTCTACCACCGTTTTTATGAAAGGCGGTGATCCGGCTGATCGATATTAAGCATATTAAGCCGGCATCCCACGGCGCGTGGTTTGGCGAGCCTGGCTTGTGGCTTGGGTTTGTCGAGGCTCGTCAAGATTCGGCTCGTTGATCGAGACTTGGCAAATGGATACGATCCCACGGCGTGTGTGAGTTCGTAAGTTAGGTTCGTGTTGGCTTGCCAAATTTTGTTTCTAGTTTTGCCAGTGGTGTTGCACACTTTAGTACGGTGACAATGAATAGGAGAAGGCGAATTGCAGCGGTGGCTGCGGCTACTTACGTTGTTCTCGGAAATTCTATTAACCTAAAAGAAAAGCCACAAAAAAGAAGACGGTGGAGAATATCTTTGTATCAAAGCCGTAATAGGTAAGTACTTACTTAGATATGATTAAGGTTACAGGTATAATGATTTTCTGACGTTGAGGTTTTAGTTTAAGAATATGATCTAACATTTTCTTTCATTTATTAGGAAAAAAATATTTAAAAAAAGCATTGTACGTTAACAGAGTCGATTTATATTTCTATCTTAATGCTAAGCTTTTTTTTTCAGGTATGATGCATCAAATATGTTAGTGGATCTATGTCAGGAACCGTCTGGAATCTTTGAAAATTTTTGTAGAATGTCTGCCACTGATTTCGAATATTTTCTGAATAAAATTGGCCCAATTATAACTAAAAGTGATACAAATATGAGAAAAAGCATAACTGTTCAAGAAAGATTGGCAGTTGCGTTAAGGTTTTTAGCTACTGGCGACAGTTTTAAAACTCTCTCGTATCTTCAAATTCTCGCCCCAAACTGTTTCCCGGTGTGTAGTTGATGTCTGCAAAGCACTCGGTGGCGCACTCAAGGATGAAATTAAGATAGGTACACATTGTATAAAAATATATTTTAAAGAAAAAACGTAAATACATAATAGATTAGGTAAAAAACTTTGTTATTAATTTCATTTTAAAGTAAATAATTTGTCAACGAAGGTCAGATCGTCATCATTATTGTTTTCATTATTAACACCTAACTTGCTTGAGGATTTTTCAATTTGAATAGGAGTTGATTGGAGTGATGATTCCGAGTTATTTGAGACAGATGATGGCTGACATTGTGATGATACTGGTGATGTGAAAGGCGATGGCGTTAATGAGATGCTTGGTTGAGAAAATTGATTATAGGTTTGTTGAGCATATAAATTAGTTGGGGGTGGTGGTTGATAATAAGGATAGTGATGTTGATTTTGAGAAGGTGATGAATGCTGAAAAGGGTAGTTTTGCATGGGGTAAACATGTGCCGAAAATGAATGTTTAATAGAAAACATTAACTGATCGATTTGGAGCATTGCAGTTTCTCTTTTTGCTTCATCAAGATCTCTTAATTTTTTCGCCAATAGTTCACAATATAGAGAACACTCATCAGAATCTGGTTCTTTTGAAAAATGTGTTAATATCTGGTAGGCCTCATCCATGCGCTTTGCGGTTTCAGCTGGAATGCTTGCATGTTGTCTTTTCTTTCCTTTTATTGGACCTTTTGGGGACTTGAAGGAGCTCTGCTTAGTTGTCTGTTCGATGTCAGAGGAGCCAGACGTTCCAGCAACTGGTTCTTGAGAATTTTGTACTTCGTTGGAAGAATCAATGTCACGATTATCCTCGGTTTGTTCGATTTCTTCCGAAAAATTGTCAGTTGTCAAATCATCAGTTTCTTCTTGCTCGAAAGCCTGTAAAAAATATTTTTTTAAGGAAGTTGAAAAATTTTCTCTACATAGTGTAAAAAAATCAGATAATAGTAAAACATTTTTAAAACCGAGCATTTATTTAAATGCTCTAAAACGAAAAAAAAAAAACATTGACGTCAATCACACCCATCATTGTGTTACAGTTTACAATTTTATATGATATAATAGCTTGTCCCGAGAATATCTCTATCTTACAATAATATATATAATTGCAAATAGAAAGGTATGTTCTTTTTGTAATTATACAGCAAAATATCGGGCTGTTATATCATAAAATTGTAAAATGTAACAAAATGATAAGTGTGACTTATTTCAAAGTTTATTTTCTTCTTTTTAGAGCATTTTAATAACAGCTTATTTCTAAAAATGTTATTAAATTATTTACAACGTAAATTAATTTTTTCAACCTACGCTTTTTTTCCATGAAAAGGTAGGTAATCTTTTTGCATGTCGCTTAGAGCAATAATCCGTAACTAATTAAACTTTCTCACTATAATTTCTTACTTTTTTTATTATTCGAAATAAATTTTTTGCTTTACTTATTTAACAAGGCATTTTCAAAGTTCACCCTTTTAACGCCCTTAACTCCCTTAATATGCGGCTCATATCCCTAGGCACGTTTTTATCAGTTTTAAAATAACTACCATCTGAATTTTTTACACCATTTCAATGATATACGAAAATAGGTTACGAGACTAGGATCAATTTTCTAAATAACAATAGCATTCGGTTATTTTATGATATTAGTTTACAATGTATGATAATATTTTTGTCCCTCAAAAATCTAAGGTACTTTTTTTTAGTTGCCTCAAACATCCGTTGAATGGTGGGTGTAATATAGCAGAAGAAGTTAAAGCAAAATGGCAATTTCCGAACTGTCTTGGTGCGATAGACGGGAAGCATATAATCATACAGTCACCTATAAATAGTGGAACCGAATTTTACAATTACAAGGGAACATTTAGTGTAGTGCTCATGGCTTTGGTGAATGCAAATTATGAATTTATTTTCGTTAATATTGGATGTCAAGGTAGAATAAGTGACGGGGGTGTATTTCAAAATACATCTTTCTATAGAAAACTAGAAAATAATCAGTAACCCACTGCATAACCACTGCATAGTAATGAAAAACCAGTCCCTTATGTTTTTTTTAGGAGACGATGCTTTTCCTTGAAAACGTCACTTAATGAAGCCATATCCTGGAATACATGACATATGTAGCGAAAAAAGAGTATTTGACTATCGCCTTTCCCGAGCACGTAGAGTAGTGGAGAATGTCTTTGGCATACTTGCTTCCGTTTTCCGGGCTTTTAGAAAGCCGATGTTACTTGAACCAGCTAGAGTAACAAACATAACGATGGCATGCGTATTACTACACAATTTCTTACGTAAAAGTCGAACTTCAAGATCAAATTATATGCCACCAGATTCAATAGATTCTGAAACCGATGGAAATGTTATTTCCGGTTCATGGAGAAAAAATAATGAAAGTATGAACTCATTTTTACCAAAGCGTCAATAGCCAGAAAACCTGGACAAGGGGCAATTGAACTAAGAAACTCATATGCACAATATTTTTTAATAAATGGAGCAGTATCATGGCAAAATAACAATTAGTATAAGTATGTCCACGGATACATGAGCAAAGAGGACAAACGGACCAAAAATGTCGTTTTTCGACCAAAAGTAATTCTTTATGAAAAGTTGTGCTGGTTTTAAACTGTCTATTGCCATACTTTATTTTTTGAAAATGCATATATATTGATTTTGCAAGCTCGTATTTCGGTTAATAATTTAGGGATTTCACAAAATACTAACCCCCGTTTCCACTAAAAGGGTTTAAGATTTAGACAGGGTCTAGTTACTATAACAATTTAAACTCTTAGTTCACCAGTAGTATTTTACTTATTTGAGTGTTATCTTCTAATTGTGACATTTACAAAAATTATTTTTTCAATCGTTGTATTTGTCAAATTAAACCTATAAATAATGTCAAATTAGACCTGGTCTAAATTTCAACCTCTTTAGTGAATACACGTATAAATGTTTTATTATTAATTTAAACAAGACAGTATTTTTTTGTTGGCTATACGATCCAAACGTTTTGATGACTGCAAGTAACAAGACGTAATATAAACGTTTGCGTTATACATGATGTACCTATTTTCCTACACAATAGAAACTGAAGAAAAATAAAATTTCGAATACTGACTTAAAATTTTAGAATTAATCTTTGAATAGGATTTAAATTATTTTTTATTTGACACTTTTCTCCAAAATGAGAAATGGAAATAGTGTACTCTTGATAATATTTAATATTTTCAGAATCAAAATATGGCAATGGACTTTTCAAAACAAGCGAAAATTTTTGTCCCTCTTTCCTTTTAAAATCTCTATCCGTTGGTATGATTATTAATATATTATTATTAAATTTCTAAGTAAATCTATTTTGTACTTAATATTTTTGCAAATTTACGTTAGTCGCCTAAAGTTAAGATAGGAATTAAATAAATTAGTTAACTTACTTCTGAATCTCTTGTTTCATTGGGCATATAAACACCATGCAAAAAACGAAACATAAATTCGAATGCAAACCAATTAGGTTTAAATACATATTGAGATCCAGACCCAGTTTTTGTTGAGGCTTTCATTTTTTGTAAAAGCTTTCTAAAAGTAGCCATCAAGATTTCTTTTTTTTTCTTCAGTTCTGAAACTGAAAACTTTCCATCCATTTTAGTTGCAATGCGGTTCCAAGCATCATGCACCACGTTCCGATTTTTGTGGTTTAGGTCTCGGGGGTTCCATATAGCCGGCTCCCCTTCATATGCCGATAAAAATTCGAGCACCAACTCATTGGACCACCCCATTTATATTATATATTTTATTTATTTTCGGTCGTGCGTTTAGAAATGCCGGACACTACTGAAACTTCCCGATTAGTGCTGGTGGTCGTTGGATCGGGTTGAACGAGCCGATCACCAACTCGTCGAGGCTCGTTCAGGCATGCTTTCCTTTGACTCGCGTCAAATTTACCGACACAACACGGGAAAGCGTAAGCCGCGCCAAAATTAACGAGCCAGCACGTTCCCACGGCGCGGGGCTTGGCGAGTTTGGCTCGTGATTCGCCGATCCTCGCGCCGTGGGATTCCGGCTTTATACGTTTGGCGCTGAGCGTGTGAGCAAGTGGGACCTGTGTTACAACAGGGTTTTTGCCTGTCTTTACTATTTAAAGCCAATGCCAATGTCAAAATTGGCAAATATTAAAACTGGTTGCACTCGGTTGGCATTTTTTAGCTTGCACTTTTAGTCTACAGCACTTGGTTCATTATTAAAGACGATCCTGTGTGACTGCCACCTAACTCAATCAGCTTGAGACCCTCATAATAGGCGGTTTTAGTGGCTTGGAGCCCAACAACTGGATAGAAGCCATTAGAACATAATGATAGAATATATCAAAATAAATATCATTACAGTATTTCCATAACAAAGTATTTTATTAAATTAAGACACGTTTCGCTACATTTCACATAGGTATATAATTTTTTTTGCAGGCTTTATGACAAACTGACCGATGTTGAGAATGCAGCTGCTGTTTTTATCGAATATTGCCTTAGGGAAGAAGATAAAGAGGAAAAAATACCTGAAGAGCAAATTGAATATTATAATGCTTTACATTATTTAGCAAATTATTATCTTAGAAAAGGTGATTTGGATGATGCTTACACCTACGCTTATAAATGCATGGAATGTGATGAGGTTAGTAGTAGTAAATTAATATCGGGCCCCGAGACATATATTTTTGGCACGAGTCCTACGATTAAAATTATATATAGAGCGAAAGGAAAATTAGGGCAAATATGTATTTTAACACGTAAAACTACCGGCAATTTTAAATAAAAAATCTTATTAACCGTGGGTCAAAACTCAAGTGAAAATTGAAAGGTAAACATGTACTTATTTTGTTATAATTTAAGCGAATTACTAAATATTATATTTGTTTCATTTTATTATCCAAGACTACATAATATCATCAATTCAATATTTAAGGTTTTTGTTTAGAAAGTCCCGAAGTTAATAAAAGTATATGTTAATGATCCTTATTTCAGAACATACAATCTCACAACCCTCAAACCACCTCACCTGCCGCTGAAGTTATTTTTCAGCTATTGTAAACAGATCACAACTTCCTATGAACAAAAAACTATTTTATATGTACCTACTTACGTTAATGTAATTATCCAAAACTATTAATTATAATAATTATTAATTCGGTAATTATAGTTTTTGCTCAAAAAGCCCCAAGTTTAAGGAAAAAATGGATTGAATGCCCCTTATTTTAGAACACAAAAATTGGCAACATCCAAGTAAACTCATCTGCCGTCCTCTCACTGCAGTTGTTTTTTGCTACTGTAATTAGATAAAAACCTCTCCATGAATAAACACATGTTTTCCCCTACTTATGTTAATGTAATTCCGCACGCGGAGATGTGCTACAGTCATATTCGTGGGTGTTTGAAAAATAATTTAGTTATGTCAGTATGTGTCAGTATCTCTCGCCTACGAGAAACTGGAGACGTAATTCCAACGAACTAATTTCAATTCATTTTTGTTTTTAAGGTCATATGAACACCTGTGTGTAACGTGGTGGTAAAATTGTTGACGAGAACAATCTTCATAATCAATTTTTTCCGGAGCGGAGCAGTTTAAGAAAGTTTAATTAACCGTCACCGTGTTTGTGCAAATAGTGATGATGTCATTTCAGCACTTACTTTTAAAACATTGTCGTTAGTTTTGTTTGCGTTCAAAATTACAAAAATTGTGTTTTTTATCAATATAATTGTTAATTATTTACAAGTATTGGTGTGCTAATACTAGATTTAAGCTCGATAAAACAATAATAATTATTGATAGATTATTTTTATAATAAGTTGGTGATAAAAAATTAAATTCTAATTTCACAATAGCCCCCTATACATGAGCGAATAAAATAAATTCCAAAAAATTCCAAAATCATCATAGTTTTGCTAAATTTGCCTAATTAAGTCGTGTTAACAGGACGAATCTCAACGTTTTATATCAGGTTTGGCTTGACTGGTGATCTTTTAGGTATTCTGAAATATGCAAACGTCCCCAAACCTAATCTAAATCTGGCTAGTTAAAACCTGATGATTTAATGTTTTTAGTGATTCATTTTTTAACTTTAAGTTTCTTTTAACCTTTATATCAAATGTATATATTAGCCTAAATAGTCAAGTCTTGCTGTAACTATCTTTAAATTATTTTACTAATTTACTAATTTAGATCAGTTAATATTTAATATAAACGCAACAATAATCATAAATTGTTAAATATTATATCATTCTATGATAAATAATATGGCTGCAGCAGACAATTATATGAATTTTAATGCTGCTTAACTAAGCACATTCGAGAGTAAGTAAAGTTATTTATGTCTTTTGACGGATAAAACTAAGAAAAATGTATTCAAAATAATTTTCTTCCCAGTATTCATAAAAGGTCGCTTTTACCAAAGGATATTTTTAAAATAATATATATGTAGAAATATTTAATGATTATCTTAGCTCTCGATTTAAGAGATTTTAATGAGCCATATAATGTAATTTAATGTGTAATCAAATATTGAATTTAAGTTAATAAAAATTGTTACATAACCAAAATTAAATCAAAAAGATACGGCAATATACATTTTTCGCTTCAAATATGAGCCCATAACCAGTAAAAATTAGATGGTCCCCGTAACTGCAATGAGAGTAGTTACATATTAAATGGCAACAAGCGACAAAACTATTAGAAATGTATTAGCTGCAATTACACCATAACTACGTACGTGGCATGTGGCTGTACTATATATATATATATATATATATATATATATATATATATATATATATATATTATATATATATATATATATATATATATATATATATATTTATAAATATATATTTATAAATATATATATATATATATATATATATATATATATATATATATATATATATATATATATATATATATATATATTATATATATATATATATATATATATATATATATATATATATATATATATATATATATATTATATATATATATATATTTATATATATATATATATATATATATATATATATATATATGTGTGTATCAGCCAAATGGAATAAATTCGATAATAAATAAATGGGGGCGTGTTCGGAAAAACGCTTGGACCCGTCGATTGGTATTTTTAGTTGCTCATTTTCTCCAATAAAAACTTTTTATACATGGTGTGTCCTGTAACAGTGGTCAATGCCAGCTTTCTTATTTCAAATGCAACACCCCGGATATTATTTAATTTTTGGATTCTTTAGGAGATTCTAAACATATTTTATGTTCAATGTCCTATACCTATCTTCAACTATTTCGGCAATATTAAGTGTTTTCAAATTTATTTTATTTTATTTATTTCGAATTTATTATTATTCATGAAAGTGGCTCTGGTTACTGAACTATTTATTTGATTACAAAAATTCGCTACAACACACTCAATACTTATTTACCATTTAGGTCTTCATATTAAGAATGTAAGCAAAAACCATTTTAGCGTTCCTTTTTATTGATATGGAACAAAAAGAGCCAGTTTTGTTTACTTTTAAGTTTTGTTTACTTTTGTGTAAAATGCCTGGCCTTTCTCTTTGCAAGACAGTAGTTGTCAGTGTCAGTGTCATAGTCTTTTGAATTTCGTTAACTGCATAATACCTAATATCAGAAAAATGGTTCATTTAACAGAAATGCATAAAATAACAATTCTACAAATGATTGGTTATGGAGATAACACACGAACACAAGTGGAAGTTGCTCGCTTATTTCATGAAAAATTTCCAAATTTGCCGCATATATCCCAAGGGACAATTAGTAAAATAGAAAAGCAGTTTCGCGAGCTTGGACATGTGAGGCAGATAAAAAAAGCAGCTGCCAATTCAATAAATGATGATACTAAATTGGATATTATGCTTGAGTTTGGGGAAAACCCACATATTTCTAGTCGACAAGCCGCCGCAATGTTCGATATTAGCCATTCGTCGATTATTCGAACATTAAAAGAAAATAAAATGCATCCCTATAAAGTGATACCAACTCAGGAGCTCATGGAAGACGATTATGATAGGAGAACTTATTTTTGTGAACAAATGATGGCTATGTTAGATAACAATGTTATTCAATTAGAACATGTTTTGTTTTCGGATGAGTGCACCTTTACACTTCACGGTCATGTAAATCGTCAAAATTGCCGCTATTGGTCTAGGGAAAATCCTCACTGGATCAGCGAAGAACATACTCAATATCCTGAAAAGGTTAATGTTTGGGCAGGAATTGTTAGGGATCATATCATAGGCCCCTTTTTCATTGACGGCAATTTGAATGGCGATAATTATTTAGCACTGCTCCAAAATAATGTCGTGCCTACTTTGACAAATTTGTATCCGGATCCAGCAAACCCACAAGTTTCAGCGAATATGATATGGTTTCAGCAAGATGGAGCACTGCCCCATTACCAAATTAATGTCCGGCAGTACCTCAACGGAATATTTCCAAATCGGTGGATAGGGACACGAGGATCGATAGAATGGCCAGCGCGATCCCCTGATCTGATGCCATTAGACTTTTTCTTATGGGAACTTAAGAAGACGAATAACGCTTGCGATTAGATCGGTCACGCCTGAGATGCTAAATAACGTTAGAAGAAATTTCTATTTAAGATTAGGAATTTGCCAAGACGTTCGCGGCGAGCATATTCAACAGTTCCTAAATTAACTTTTTACTTTTGTTTATACATTATGAAGAAATAAATAATTTTATTTTTTTAATCTTAATTTTTGCAATAAATTTGAAAACACTTAATATTGCCGAAATAGTTGAAGATAGGTATAGGACATTGAACATAAAATATGTTTAGAATCTCCTAAAGAATCCAAAAATTAAATAATATCCGGGGTGTTGCATTTGAAATAAGAAAGTTGGCATTGACCACTGTTACAGGACACACCCTGTATAAAAAGTTTTTATTGGAGAAAATGAGCAACTAAAAATACCAATCGACGGGTCCAAGCGTTTTTCCGAACACGCCCCCATTTATTTATTATCGAATTTATTCCATTTGGCTGATACACACTGTATATATATATATATATATATATATATATATATATATATATATATATATATATATAGATATATAGATATATATATAGATATATATATAGATATATATATATATATATATATATATATATATATATATATATATATATATATATATATATATATATATATATATATATATATATATATATATATATATATATATATATATATATATATATATATATATATATATATATATGTTATATCACTCGACTTAAAATTCACTTTTTAAAAAATATTTTTATTTACAAAATCAAAATTAAACTAACAGTATAGAAGCTTAAAAACGAATCATGATTTTATTTACAATTTACTGCTGGGCAGATTCTGCTGACGAGGCGTCTCGGTACTCGCCGTCTCCTTGAGATAACCGACATCCGATACGGTGGGAACCAAGGGCATCGTACTTGAAGGTGACATTGCTCGTGAGAAAGGATATAACAACTCCCCCATTAAGATGAAAGTTGACGCGTGGTGACAACTTTCAGGTCCTCTGCTTATTGAGGTTGAGTTCAATCTCTTCACTTTCTTCAATCGGGTCGCCAAGGCGGATGCTCGGTCTCCTTCTGGGAATTATTTTTCTCCATTGTATAACGTTAGATCCTCTTTTAGGTGGAGAGGGTGGATTGTCATCGTTGCTAGTGGCTACTCCAATCTTGATGTTACGTGTTCGTCTTCGACATTTGCAAAAGATGTATAAGGCAATCAGTGTGATAATGAGTGTTATTGTAAGAATCGTGAACCAACTTATGTGTTTTTTCACGAACGGCTCATTTACCAATTGATCCAGCTGATCGGCATACTGATTTAACTTGTGCTGGGCTATGTTCAGGTCCTCTACATCTATTTTGTTTAGCTTCAGAGGCTTCAAATCTGGTAAGTGAATATTCTCTGGCATATGGTTACAGCAGTCAAAAGGGATGTTGACTGGGTGGTAATTGTAGGTTACGTTGTCGTAAACATCAACTGATTTCTGGGCACGAA
This sequence comes from Kuschelorhynchus macadamiae, assembly GCA_030620095.1. NCBI lineage: Eukaryota > Metazoa > Arthropoda > Insecta > Coleoptera > Curculionidae > Kuschelorhynchus > Kuschelorhynchus macadamiae. Next base: position 520,049 of record JAUTXW010003178.1, read on the forward strand.
CTCTTGTACTCCCAACGAAGGCACTACACTCGGGTTGAAGTTTCATCAAAGTATTTGTGTTGATGATCTGAGTCTCTATATCTCTGGATCCACATTTTATTGTGACGGGCAGAGGGTCTGCAACAGCTATCAACCATAAATTCTGACTGATATCTTGAATGTTATAGTCTTTGGCAAGAATGACTAAAACTTGGCATGTTCTGGGTAGATGATCAAGTCTCTTCAGTAGCTGAGCCTCGCAGACTGCATCAGTATCAATTGGGTATGGCAGGATGTTGGAACAGATGAACATACGGTTGCCTAGTGGTTTGCAGGACTTCATATTGCGGATGGTTGTATAAAGTAAAGAATCATCATTTCGCGCAATTAGTTTATTAGTTATTGACAAAATGTGATGAAGGCCTGTTCGATTATCCAGAATCGGTATAGGATATAAGTGATAGAGAGTGTATTTTTCAGGTTCGACTAAAGGTATTTCTAGTACAAAAATTATTCTAGTATCTAATTGATATGCCTTTAATTCTATTATGTCGAGGTATTGAGCTACGCTTGAATAATATATCGGCAAGGGAAGATTATTCTTCTGTAATGACTGCGATATATGCTTTAATGAGTCTACTAAATCGTATGGAGTAATGATTGAACTGTGAAAAATTTTTAAACGTGCAAATGTAACAGCGTTTATAACATCGTTCAAAGTATTTTCGATAAATGAATAGCTTTCTGTTAGTGATTCGCACAAGTCTAGGATATCGAGTTGTGATTGATAAAATTTGAGATGATCGGAAATATCCATAATTGATTGGCGAATTTCTTTAATATCATTATTAAAGGTTTCCTCGTCAATTTGAAGTTTTTGAATGGTTTCGTTAAAGCTTTTGATAACAGAGGTAGTTACAGATATTTGATTTTTCAAAAGATTTTCTATTTGGTATTCATCGTGGGTTAACTTTTCGATGCACTCGTTGAAATATTCACCATCGGAAGCGTCAAGATTACCAGTTATTGATTTCCAAATGGTTCCAATACCATTAAGAATACCACGTTTTTCTCTAAAAATGTACTTTTTAGTGTCGGCCATTATTTCAGTGTACTTTTGGTTAACGGCGTTTGATATTTGTTTAAGGAGACTAACATGAGTTTGAACTTGCGGCTTAAAGGCTTTCATTCGCGGTACGTCTTCGTCTATAGTGTTTAATAAGCTTTCTAATATTTTGTCATTATTACTAATTGTTTCTTTGATTGGTCCGAGGTCTTTGTAAACAAGGAGGGTCCATTTATCATTTGAGATTTTTACGGTCGCTTCTTCATGAAAGAAAATTCCTAAGGTGTTGTTTATTGGTGTTAGAGTGTATTGGGACTGAGTGGCTGTTGAAAGTGCCAAGAACCTAGAAGAGAAAAATTACTCATAGTATGGTTTCAGTCTGTCAAAATTTATTTTAGATTTTTGTTTAGATTCGGGGTTTATCAGAATTGCTGAATTTTGTAAAATTTCGATTATTTCGAATGGACCGTTAAATTTATTTTGGCTTTTGTCCTTGATTTGCGATTCTTTAATGTATACCTTATCTCCTACATTATATTCATAGGGGTGAGCAGAAACATTTTGGTCGAAGCGCTCTTTGGCTTTTTCTTTTTGTTGACATGTTCTGGCTCGGGCTGTTTTATAAAGGTATTGCATGCGATTGTTTAGATCTTGCATATATTTGGAAATAAGACGTTTTTCATTATATAGGATTTCGGGTGGTCTAGATGAGGTGTGTCCAAAAATAAGTTCGTAAGGCGTGAAAACGTGCGTTTTATTTTTGGTATTGTTATAACATATAGTTGCATAAGGAAGAACATTAAACGGGTGTTCGTCAGGGTTTTCAGTTTGATTAGCTCGTATCATTTCACTAAGTGTCGCGTGCAATCTCTCAACAGTGCCGTTTGATTGAGGGTGTCCTACGCTAGAGAAAGTTAGCTTGATATCGTAAAGCTCACAGAGGTCATTCATTAAGGTGTTTTTGAATTCTCGGCCATAGTCACAATGTATACGTAACGGAGTTCCATAATGTTGAAAAAATACAAGAAGTGTATTAACAACAGATTTTGCTGTCTTATCCTCTATAGGGTAAGCTTGTGTAAATTTTGTTAGTTCGTCACGTACTGTTAGGGCGTAATTTCGAGTTGGGTATTCAAATATGTCTATGTTTATTCTTTCAAAAGGTGTTTTGGGCGTTTCTGTTACGACTAGGGGACTGCTTAGATTTTTACGACAGATTTTTACTTTTTGGCAAGTTTCGCAACTTTTAATAAAGTTTTCTACGGCTTTTATTATGCCTGGCCAATTGTATTTTTCTTTTATGCGTCTTAACGTCTCGTTAATTCCGCGATGTAAGTTGGTTTTTCCGCGATGGTAATGATCTAAGATCTGAGGTATTTCGTCTTCATTAGGGGTTGTTGTGATGTTTTGGCAGATACTTAATTTTATATTTTTGTCTGCAAAAATATACGAAAATATTTCAAGGATAGGAAGTTCGAGTGTGTTTTCAACGAAATAGGTACAAGAGATGTCAAGTTCGTCTTGACCGGTATAGAGAATGTAAAAGAGAAGTTGTGTGACAGTTTCTGGGTTAAACGGGAGAGGAATAATGAAATATTTACGATTTTTTGTTGATTTACTGGAGAAAATATTTATTTGTTTTGGATTAAATTCCATGTTTTCCTCGAAAATATCGTCAAGAATCTTATGATGTAGTTCTTCTAATTTATTTTGTCGAAAGAATGTTATAATATTTTTGTGTGACTAATCCAACAGCTGGTCGTTGGTTGTTTCGATTTTAGAATAATCGATCAGGGATCTGGTTTCGTAAAGGCTTACGAATTTATTATATTCTTCGGCTATTACATCGTCGTCATAGGTTTTAGGTTCTTCGATAGGTTCTTCGGATTCTGTCTCATTCGATGCAAAAACAGATATTTTTGTTTGAAGCTTTGCGCATTCTTGGAAATGATTTACTTTTATTCGAGATAAAGCATCAGCGTTTTTATTAATTTTTCCCGGTTTATAAATTATTTCGTACTGATATTCTCCTAGTTTTAGCCGCCATCGTGCTAATCTACTACCTGGGTCTTTAATAGAAAGTAACCAAGTAAGGGGACGATGATCTGTGACTAGAATGAACTTTCTTCCAAATAAATATGGACGAAAATATTTCACGGCCCATACAATTGCAAGTAGTTCTCTCTCTATTGTCGAGTAATTGGTTTCAGCTTTACATAATGTTCTTGAGGCATAACCAATGGGTAAGTCTTTGCCAATGGGACCTTGGGAAAGTACAGCGCCTATCGCAAATGCGCTTGCATCCGTTGTTAGTAGGAAAGGCTCATCGAAATTTGGATAGATGAGAATTGGGTCAGAAGTCAGTAATAAGTGTAAGTGTTTTAGTTCGTCGAAAGCTTGACGGCAATCTGAGTCGAAATCAAATTTGATATCTTTTTTCAACAATCTGGTAAGGGGCTTTGATATTTTCGCAAAGTTTGGAATAAACCTACGATAATAACCAGCTAAACCCAGAAAGGATTTTATGTCTTTTGAATTTTTTGGTTCTGGAAATTTCTGTATACAATCGATTTTAGTGGGATTAGGTTTAACTCCGTCCTGAGTGATTAGGTGACCAAGGTATGCTACCTCTTTTCTCAGGAACTCACATTTGTCAGGTTGTATTTTGAGGTTTGCTTTTCGAAGACGTTTAAAAACTTCGCGTAAGCGTGTTATGTGGTCATGAATTGTGGGTGAATACACAATGATGTCGTCCATATAGACGAGACAACGTTCATTGAGAATGCCTAGAAGGATGTTGTCCATTACTCTCTGGAAAGTGGATGGGGCGTTTTTAAGACCAAAGGGCATTCTTATAAATTCGTAGTGTCCGTTCTCGACAGAGAAAGCAGTTTTTGGAATATCTTTAGGGTCTATCTCGATCTGGTGAAATCCTGAAGCCAGATCCAGGGTTGTAAAATACTGGCACCTGCCTAGCTGATCCAAAAGATCAGAAATATTGGGAAGCGGATACTTATCATCTACCGTGGATTCATTCAATTTACGATAATCTATGACTACTCTCCATTTTTGTTTGCCTGATGAATCAAGTTTCTTGGGGACGACCCAAACTGGAGATGACCAAGGTGAAATAGAGGGTTTTATGATTCCTTGTTCTAACATTTTATTAACCTGAGTTTTTACCTCTTCTTTGTGAATATGGGGATACCTGTATGATTTGGTGAAAACAGGCTTTGCACCATTGGTGTCAATTTGGTGTTTAATTTCATTGGTAAAGGTAAGATTGTCACCTTCGAAGTAAAATATGTCCTCAAAATCTACGCAAAGATTGGTAATTATTTCTTTTTCTTCTTCGTTAAGATGCTCTAAACGAAGTTGGGACTTAATGTTGGGAATGCGGTTAGGAGATAGTTGTTTATCAGATAAATTGTAATTGAGTAGCGAATGAGAAGAAAAAGGTTCGATTTCGATATCTGAAAAATTAATGGTTTTTGGGATGGCGTTTGCATTAACCACAGAAGTTAGAAATTCGCCTTTTTCATTGACATGGACAATTGCGTTTGGGATATGAACTTTTTCGATTTCTTGCCTAGATAGGATAGCATCGGTGTTGACTAAATCACAACGTAATTTAAAAATTTGTTCGGTCCTACCTTCAATCTTAATTTCGTTAGAATTGTTTACGTTAGTTATTTTATTATTTTGTTCGAGGTTTTCTTCTGCCTTAAACAGTGGTAAAGTTTTAAAATTTGTAACAAGTTGTTTATTTTTTAAGTCGATGGTGCATTCATAATGTTCTAAAAAGTCGAGTCCTAGAATACCATCGAAATCAATATCTAAATCGTATATGTAAACTTTATGTGGGTTTCCGGCTTGAAAAGGAACTAGGGTTGATTCGGTGATAAGAAGTTTTTGGTCTGTGATGCCTTGAATCGTAACGTTTTCGGGAAAACGTTGGGGAAATTGTTTTACTGTGTTTTCTTTAAATATCGTAATTCCTGCTCCGGAATCTATAAGTAGTTTAAAAGTGTTAGATGCGTCTTTTATGTAATATAGATTTTTCGGGTTAACACAAGAAGGGGATTTAAAGAAAATGTTGTTCTGGGAAATTCAATGACGGGTTCATGTCGTCCAAATTCAGGGTTTGTATTTGATTTTGGATTTCCGTCACGGCATTGGTATTTGAAATTGTTCGAATAGGAGGATGGTTTTGATTCGAAGTGGGAAGAAAATCCTGATATTCATCGTAATTCGTTTTATCTTGTTGATCAATATTTTCAACATTTTGATATTCGTAATCTTCATACATTTCTGCGTATTGGTTACAATACTCGTCATATTGGGGTTCGGAATAGTTATTGTTGGAATATTGGTCATTGTCGAAATTGACAACATGAGCACGATGCTGGGGATTATTTTGTATTACTGAAGGACGTTGAAAATTGTTAAATGGTGTTTGACGTTGGAAATTGTTTTGGTTTGACTGGTTATGGGGTGTGTACTGCGGTCTTGGCTGACCGTTGTTTGGTCTATTCGACTGAAAGGAGGTGCTTGATTGAAAAGAATTTGATTGTTGATTGGTATTAGGCCTTTGGAAATTGCCAAAATTCTGGGAAGTATAACCATTAGGACGTTGTTGCGATCTACATTCATTTGCTAAGTGACCATTGCGACCACAGCTATGACATTTAAGGGATTGTACATTAGGTCTTTTATTAGTTTGAATAATAGGTCTAGCAGGCGGATTGGGTCTAGAAGATTTTTGGGATTCGAAATATGATAGTTGGAGCTCGCGTCTGATGCGAATTTGTGCTTCCAAAAGATTAGGTGGATTTCCTGCACGTATTATATGGCCAATTCGGGGTTCCAGGCCAGTAAGTAGGCTATTTAGAGACATGGATTCGATTAATGTTATTTGGGCTGCCTTTTGACTGGGTGCGAGTATGGATTTTTGTATGTTGGCATGCATTTTGGCATTTAGGACTTGAAGTCTGTTAAGGAAAGTCAAAGGGGATTCGTTTGGCAGTTGTCTCATTCTTTGTAAGTCCTGAATAAGAGAAGATAGATCTCGCGTATCTCCGAAGTGAGAATTAAGTAATTGCTTTATCTCTAGAAAAGAAAGTGGATTTCGGGAGCTTATCAGCTGCGCTGCTCTCCCTCGCAACCTATTTTTTATGTGAATCACTAAAAGATCTTTTTGGTTACCCGTAGACATATCATATGCACATTCGCAGGCATTTAGGAAGGTTTGTAAAAATATTTGATCACCTTCGAATTCGGGGATAATAGAAAAAATCTCGGAAAGTTTATAAGGTTCGATTACTGCTACCGCTGCTCCTGCAGTTATTCTTTCATTTTCCGTCATATTTGCTCAATATATCAACACAATAAACACTAGCACAATATAATATAAAAAGGATATAAAACACAAAATATTTTACGAAATTTTATGTTGATAGACAGTACGTAAAGTAGTATGCCAACCAACGTAAAATAAACAGTTCTTATTAACTAGTTAGTGTAATTAAATTAAAAGTGTGTAATATTTCTTGTTGTAATAAAAATACAAATGTAATCTGGAGATCAGTTAGCAGAATAACTGGTCAAAATAATTCCAAAAAATATTTTAAAATTAATCAATTAACAGAATAACTGATTATACACAAATTATACGTTGTTACACTTAGAAATACAGAAATCAATTAGCAGAATAATTGATTAGTTTATCGAAAAATCAATTAACAGAATAATTGATTATTTTACAAATTAATAAAATGTAAGATCGATTTTGAAAAGTCGAACAGGTATTTAATTAAATATTATTTTTAAAATAAACGTGATGATTCGTTACTTACAAACAGAGTAGAAACATCGCTCGTCGTGTTCTTAGCAGTTAGTTCTACCAGGGGCTTCACTATGTGTTCCTTCCGTAGATGCGTGTTCTGCCAAGTTGATGACGTCACAATGCACAAAATGGGGCTTCTTTGTTCTTTTGGATGAAGGATTGGGATCCACCGTTGCCAGTTAGAGTTCTCTTGTTCTGCCAACGTTGCCAGATCCTACCACGACTGCGCCAATTTGTTATATCACTCGACTTAAAATTCACTTTTTAAAAAATATTTTTATTTACAAAATCAAAATTAAACTAACAGTATAGAAGCTTAAAAACGAATCATGATTTTATTTACAATTTACACTATTTATATGAAAGACGAATGCTGCGTCAGTGGGAACTTGCTTGCTGGGCAGATTCTGCTGACGAGGCGTCTCGGTACTCGCCGTCTCCTTGAGATAACCTACATCCGATACGGTGGGAACCAAGGGCATCGTACTTGAAGGTGACATTGCTCGTGAGAAAGGATATAACATATATATATATATATATATATATATATATATATATATATATATATATATATATATATATATATATATATATATATATATATATATATTTATATATATATATATATATATATATATATATATATATATATATATATATATATATATATATATATATATATATATATATATATATATATATATATATATATATATATATATATATATATATATATATATATATATATATATATATATATATATATATATATATATATATATATATATATATAAAAATATGTTAAATCACTTTCTTGCCAAATTACTTTTGAAAAAATTATTTTATTACTTAAAAAAATACAAATTAAAATATATACATTTGAACTTACAAAATTACAGAGTAACGTTTAACAAAATGAATTCAAGCTATTTATATGTTTCGTTATGCTGACTCAGTGGGAACTGTTTACTTCGTTCTTGAACATTTGGGTCAGGACCTGGGTTCTGCTGATGAAGCTTTCTTGGTATAGACTTGTTTTCGTAAACAAGTAACACCTGCTGTTTATGAGAATAGGACGATCTACGTTGTTGACTGATATGCGATACTTTGTTATTGAGATAAGCTTGGCTTTCTGAATAACTGCGTTGGCGGGATAGCTGATAGTCTGGGAACCAAGGTTAGCATAACTTGTATGATGAAATAGCTGGTGAGAATAGATATAACAACTCCCCCATCAAGATGAAAGTTGGTACGTGGAAGCAACTTTCAAGCTGAATGTTTGTTCAGGCTAAGTTCTATTTCTTCAGATTCTTCTGTTGGTTCACCAACACGTATGTTTGGTCGCCTTTTTGGAAATATTCTTCTCCATTGTACAAAATTTGTTCTGGACCTTGGTGGAGAAGGTGGGTAGTCATCACTATTGGCATTGACAATTCCAATACTGAGGTTTTTAGGTTTTCTTCTATAACATTTACAAAATATGTACAGGATAATTAGACTGATGATCAGAGTTATGGTCAGGATTGTAAACCAACCGATATGTTTCTTTACGAATGGTTGATTGATTAGTCTATCCAACTGATCAGAATATTCATTTAATTTATGTTGAGCGATATTTAAGTTTTCTGTGTCAATGTCGTGTAACTTAAGAGGCTTCAAGTCTGGTATATGAATCTTCTCAGGATAATGGTTGCAGCAATCATATGGAATTTGGATTGGAACGTTGCTGTAGGTAACATTGTCATAAATATTTACAAATTTCTTCGCTAGAACTTTGGTGCTGCCAATAAATGCACTGCACTCTGGTTGAAGTTTGATTACGGCGTTGGTACTGATTGTTTGGGTAACAACGTCTCTGGAACTACATTTAATAGTCACAGGTAGAGGGTCTGCAACGGCAACTAACCAGGAGTTTTGATTAAGTTCTTGCACATGATAGTCTTTGGCTAGGATAACTGAAACTTGGCACGTTCTTGGAAGGCGATTGATTAATCGTAGTAACTGGGCTTCACAAACAGCATCACTGTCTATTGGATATGGCAGGATGTTGGAACATATTAGTGTTCGGCTGCTCAAAAATTTACATGATTCCAAGTTGCGAATTGTGATATATAATAATGAATCATCGTTTCTCGCAATTAAATTATTTGTTATTGAAAGAATGTGGTGAAGACCTGTTCGATTATCCAAAATTGGTATTGGATATAAATGAAAGAGAATATATTTTTCTGGATCAACTAATGGGATTTCGAGAACAAAAATTATTTTTGAATCATATTGATATGCCTTTAGTTCTATGATTTCGAGATATTGAGCCACACTTGAAGGGTGAATTAACAAAGGTAAATTATTTCTTTGCAATGATTGAGATATGTGCTTTAGTGATTCTATTAAGTCAAAAGGTGTAATAATTGAACTGTGTAAAATCCGTAAACGGTCGAAAACAATTGAATTTATAATATCATTCAAAGAATTTTCAAGAAATGAATAACTTTCCATTAATAGTTCGCAAATATTTAATATTTCTATTTGAGAGGAATAATATTTCAGATCGTCAGAAATATCCAGTATTGATTTTCGAATTTCTATAATATCATTATTGAATGTTTCCTCGTCAATTTTGAGTTCTGAATAGTTGAATTAAATTCTTTTATTACTGAGGTAGATACTGAAATTTGATTTTTAAGAAGATTTTCGATTTGATATTCATCATATGTTATTTTTTCTGTACAGTCATTAAAATATTCGCCATCGGAGGCATCTAAGTTTCCTGTAATTGCTTTCCAAAATGTTCCTATACCATTAAAAATTCCACGTTTTTCTCTAAGAATATATTTTTTAGTATCTGCCATTATCTCTGTATATTTTTGATTTACAGCGCCTGATATTTGTCTAAGGAGACTAATATGTGTTAATACTTCAGATTTAAATGCTTTCATTCGTGGTACGTCTTCGTTGATATTATTAATAAGGTTTTCTAAAATTCTATCATTATTTACAATTGCATCCTTAATTGGTTCTAAGTGTTTATATACAAGTAATGTCCATTTGTCATTAGAGATTCTTATTTTTGCTTCTTCATGAAAGAAGACTCCTATCGTGTTGTTAATTGGACTTATGGAGTATTGGGACTGGACGACTGATGACAGTCCGAGGATGGTCCTGGAAGAGAAATTTGCTCGTAGTATGGTTTTAATCTATCAAAATTTATTTTAGATTTTTGTTTAGTATTAGGATTTAATAAGAGGGCTGAGTTTTGATAAATTTCGAGAATTTCGAAAGGGCCATTAAATTTTTTTTGAGCTTTGTCTTTAATTTGGGATTCGCGTACATATACTTTTTCACCTATTTTATATTCATGAGGATGTTTGGGAACATGTTGATCAAAACGGTCTTTTGCTTTTTCTTTTTGTTGTTTCGTTTTATCACGAGCAGATTTATAAAGAAATTGCATACGATTGTTTAAATCACGTATGTATTTTGATATAAGGGTTTTCTCATTATATAGGATTTCAGGGGGTCTAGAAGAAGTGTGTCCGAAAATTAGTTCAAAGGGCGTAAAACCGTGGGTTTTATTTTTCGTGTTATTGTAACAAATAACAGCATACGGAAGTACGTTGAACGGATGTTCATGTGGGTTTTCGGTTTGATTAGCTCTTATCATTTCTCATCAAATCTTTCTAGAGAGCCGTTTGATTGGAGGTGACCTACACTTGAAAATGTTATTTTTATGTCGTATAGTTCACATAGGTCTTTCATTAGTGTATTATTAAATTCACGGCCATAATCACAATGGATTCGTAGTGGGGTACCATAATGTTGGAAAAATAAAATAATAGTGTTAACGATAGTTTTTGCCGTTTTATCTTCAATTGGATAAGCTTGGGTAAATTTAGTACGTTCGTCTCGTATTGTCAAAGCATAGTTCTTAGATGGATATTCAAATATATCGATATTTATTCGTTCAAATGGTGTTTTCGGTGTTTCTGTTATCACTAAAGGGTTGCTTAAAGTTTTTCGGCATATTTTAATTTTTTGTCGTGTTTCACAACGTTTTATAAAATTTTCTACATCTTTAATCATTCTGGGTCAATTATATTTTTCTTTGATGCGTCTTAAAGTTTCGTTAATTCCGCGATGTAAATTACTTTTGCCTAAATGGTATTGTTCCAATATAATTGGTATTTGGTCTTTATCTGGGATGGTTACAATATTTTGACAAATACATATTTTAATATCTTTGTCTGCAAAGATAAAGGAAAATATTTCAAGAATAGGAAGGTCTATTTTATTTTCGAGAAAATATGTTGATGAAAGGTCAAATTCCTTTCGTCCTGTATAAATAATATAGAAAAGATGTTGGACTACATTTTCTGGATCGAGTAACAAAGGAATTATGTAATATTTCCGATTTTTAACTGTTTTACTAGAGAACATATATAGTCTTTGTATTGAAAAATCTGCATTTTCTTCAAAAATGTCTTCTAATATTTCATGATGTAATTCTCCTAAAGTCTTTTGTTGAAAAGAGGTTATTATGTTTTTATGTGATTTTCAATTTTTCAATAATCAATTAAAGATTTTGTTTCGTACATATTAGCAAATGTGTTGTAATCTTCGGTTATTTTTTCATCATCGAAATTTAAATTTGAGTTATTAGATTTTTAGTCATCGTCTTGATTTATCGCAAAAATAGAGAGTTTTGATTGGAATTTTGCGGATTGATTAAAATGATTAATTTTAATTCTTGATAATGCGTCTGCGTTTTTATTGATCTTACCGGGTTTGTAAATTATTTCATACTCATATTCTTCGAGTTTAAGTCTCCAGCGTGCGAGTCTACTACCTGGGTCTTTAATTGAAAAAAGCCAAGTAAGAGGGCGGTGGTCTGTGATTAGTTTAAATTTTCTGCCAAAAAGATACGGACGAAAATGTTTTACTGCCCATACGATTGCAAGGAGTTCACGTTCAATAGTTGAATAATTGGTTTCGGCTTTACATAGGGTTCTAGATGCATAGCCAATTGGTAAATCTTTTCCTACAGGTCCTTGTGATAACACAGCGCCTATTGCAAAAGCACTAGCGTCTGTGGTCAAAAGAAATGGTTCGTCAAAATTTGGGTATATAAGAATTGCAGTTCGTCAAAAGATTCTTTGCAATCAGAATCAAAGTCACATTTTATTTCTTTTTTGAGTAAACGAGTAAGTGGTTTAGAAATTTTCGCAAAATTAGGAATGAATCGTCGATAATAACCAGCCAAGGAAGATTTTATATCCTTAGGATTTTTTGGTTGGGGAAAATTTTGAATACATTCAATTTTTGCTGGATTTGTTTTAACACCGTCTTTAGTTATTACGTGTCCAAGATATGCTACTTCTTTGCGTAAAAATTCGCATTTGTCTGGTTGTATTTTAAGATTAGCTTTTCTTAGTCGTTTGAAAACTTCGCGTAATCGATGGATATGTTCGTCAATTGTAGCGGAATAAACTATAATATCGTCCATATAGACAAGACATCGTTCATTTAAGATTCCTAAAAGAATATTGTCCATTACACGTTGGAATGTAGATGGGGCATTCTTTAGTCCGAAGGGCATTCGTAAAAATTCATAATGACCGTTTTCTACTGAGAACGCGGTTTTTGAAATATCTTTAAGATCTATCTCTATCTGATGGAAACCAGAAGCGAGATCAACAGTAGTGAAATATTGACACTGTCCAAGTTGGTCAAGTAAATCTGAGATATGAGGAAGTGGATATTTATCATTAACAGTGGATTCGTTCAATTTTCTATAATCTATTACGATTCTCCATTTTTGTTTATTACTAGAGTCGATTTTTTTCGGTACGACCCAAACGGGAGATGACCAGGGAGAGATTGATGGTCTAATTATACCTTGTTGTAACATGTTGCTTACTTGCGTTTTAACCTCTTGTTTATGTATTTGGGGATATCTATAAGATTTAGTAAAAATGGGCTTTGTATTATTCGTGTCTATCTTATGTTTGATTTCACTTGTGAAGGAAAGGTTGTCACTCTAGATAGAAAATGTCTTCGAAATTGACACAAAGATTTGTGATTAATTCTTTTTCTTCTTCGTTTAAATGGTCAAGTCTAAGCTGGGATCTAATAGTCGGGATTCTATTTGAAGTTTGAAATTCGGGAGATTGGGGAAGATTGAAATTAAGAAGTGTGTGTATCGAAAATGGTTGTATTTCGATATTTGAAAAATCAATTGTTTTTGGGATTGCGTTCGCATTGATAATTGTTGTCAAAAATTCGCCTTTTTGATTGACATAGACAAGGGTATTTGGGATATGTACTTTTTCTATTTCCTTTCGGGATAAAATAGCATCGGTATTGATTAGATGACATTTTAATTTAAAAACTTGTTCTGTTCTACCTTGTATAGTTATTTTATTTTTATTTGCCCCGTATGTTTCGAGTTCTGTTGAAGAGTAATTGTCCTCAACTTTGTACAGTGGTAGTGTTTTAAAGTTGGTAATAAGTTGTTTATTCTTTAAATCGATTGTACATTCGTAGTGTTCTAGGAAGTCAAGACCTAGAATTCCGTCAAAGTCAATGTCTAAGTTGTAAATATAGACTTTATAAGGGTTACCGTTGTTAAAATTTATCAAAGTTGATTCAGTTATTAAAAGTTTTTGTTCGGTAATGCCTTGAATTGTTGCATTTTCGGGGAAACGATTTGGAAAATTCTTTACTGTATTTTCTTTGAAAATTGAAATACATGCACCAGAATCTATGAGTAGTTTAAAAGTATTTGTTGCGTCTTTAATATAGTAAAGATTTTTGGGATTTATAGCAAGGAAGGGATTTAAAGAAATAGTTGTTCGGGGAAATTGAGTGAGGGATTCATATCGTCTAGCGTGAGAGTTTCAATTTGGGCTTGTATTTGATTTGTTTCTATAGGGGCTTGATTGGGTGGATGGTTTTGATTTGGGGATAAAAGAAAATTTTGATTTTCTTCGATTGGAAAATTTTGGTACTCTTCGATTGGTTCGTTAAAGTTTAAATTGGGATCTGAATTCTCATAAGAATTGTCGTATTCTTTTTCGAATAAAGTAGAGGGGTCTTCATAAGAAAAGAATGAGGGCTCTTGATAATCTGGTTGATAGTCTTGATAATAGTCATTAAAATATTTTTCTTGATTGTTATCGGTGCTAACTAAGTGAGCTTTGAAATTAGGATTTTTCTGAATTACTGAGGGTCGAGAATAATTAAAATTCGGTTGACGTTGGAAATTATTTTGACTTGATTGGTTATTTGAAATATTTGGGGTTGCGTTTCTTTGTTGTTGTATGTTTGGTCTATGTGACTGAAAAGAATTTGTTTGCGGGGCAAACTGGGGTCGCTGAAAATTTGAGTTTTGGGAAAAATTGGGACGTGGTTGTCCGTTATTGGCATGGCATTGATTTGCTGAATGACCAATACGTCCACATTTAAAACATTTTTGTGTTTGAAAGTTTGGTTTTTTCAAAGGTTGATTGAATGGCTTTAGTGGGTTCGGTTCTAAAACTTTTTGAGATTCGAAATAGGACAATTGAAGTTCACGTCGAATACGTATTTGGGCTTCAAGAAGATCTCTTGGATTACTTGCACGAATTATATGTCCAATACGGGGTTCAAGACCAGTTAAGAGGGTGCTCAGGGACATGGATTCGATCAGGCTTATTTGAGCTTGTTTCTGTTGTGGGGTGAGATTAGACTTTTGTATATTAGCGTGCATTTTTGCATTTAGCACTTGAAGTTTGTTGAGGAAGGTTAAAGGACTCTCATTAGGTAATTGTTTGATACGTTGTAAGTCTTGTATTAAAGAAGACAAGTCTCGCGTATCTCCGAAGTGAGAATTTAAAAGTTGTTTTATTTCTAAGTAAGAAATAGGATTGCGAGAGCTTATTAGCTGCGCTGCTCTTGCACGTAATTTATTTTTTATGTGGATTACTAATAAATCTTTTTGATCGCGTGTAGACATATTGTAAGCACAATCACAAGCATTGAGAAATGTTTGGAGAAAAATTTGATCACCATCGTATTCAGGAATTATCGAAAATATTTCAGATAATTTATACGGTTCAATTTCGGGTGTCTCAGGGACATTTTGTATTCCGTTATCAGTCATGGTTGCTCAATATATCACAATATCAAAATGAAATAATATAGGCACACAATATTATATAAAAAGGATACGAACTTAAAATTAAGAATTTAGGTTGATTGGCGGTACGTAAAGTAGTACACAAATCAACGTAAATTAAAGCAATACTAAAATTTACAAAATTTAAGTTTTTTCTTGAAATTTGTTTTTGAATTCATTTTTTCGTTAATTATCAAAATTGAAAAATCGAACAGTTTCCTTAAATTTAAATAAAAATTTCAATATTTTTGGAAAATTGAAAGAAGAAAATTAATAAACGAGATGATTCAGACTTACGTTACTAGCAGAAACATCAGACTTCGTCGTGTTCTCTGCAGCAAATTCTACCAGGGGCTTCACTAGGTGTTCCTAATCCGTAGATTGACTGCGAGTTGGTGACGTCGGATCTTGATTTTCTCTGTTTTTCACAGGTTCTTCTGAACAATGGATTGGGATCCTCCGTCGACAGTTAGAGTGCACAAAGGCTTCGTGTTCTGTTAGACGTTTTCAGATCCTACCGACTGCGCCAGTTTGTTAAATCACTTTCTTGACAAATTACTTTTTAAAAATTATTTTATTACTTAAAAAAATACAAATTAAAATATATACATTTGAATTAGACTGAACTGTACTGAACTAACTTTATACAAAAAAAAATAACTATTTATATGTTTCGTTATGCTGACTCAGTGGGAACTGTTTACTTCGTTCTTGAACACTTGGGTCAGGACGTGGGTTCTGCTGATGAAGCTTTCTTGGTATATACTTGTTTTCGTAAACAAGTAACACCTGCTGTTTATGAGATTAGGATGATCTACGTTGTTGACTGATATGTGATACTTTGTTATTGAGATAAGCTTGGCTTTCTGAATAACTGCGTTGGCGGGTGATAGCTGATAGTCTGGGAACCAAGGTTAGCATAAGTTGTATGATGAAATAGCTGGTGAGAATAGATATAATATATATATATATATATATATATATATATATATATATATATATATATATATATATATATATATATATATATATATATATATATATATATATATATATATATATATATATATATATATATATATATATATATATATATATATATATATATATATATATATATATATATATATATATATATATATATATATATATATATATTATATATATATATATATATATATATATATATATATATATAAATATATATATATATATATATATATATATATATATATATATATATATATATATATATATATATATATATATATATATATATATATATATATATATATATATATAAATATATATATATATATATATATATATATATATATATATATATATATATATATATATATATATATATATATATATATATATATATATATATATATATATATATATATATATATATATATATATATATATATATATATATATGAATATATATATATATATATATATATATATATATATATATATATATATATATATATATATATATATATATATATATATATATATATATATATATATATATATATATATATATATATATAAAAAAAAAAAAAAAGGGGGGGGGGGGGGGGGGGG